>VZDJ01007755.1:20423959-20831515 GCA_008694505.1 Cyanoderma ruficeps | reverse complement strand
AAAAAAAAAAAAAAAAAAAAAAAAAGGAACGGCAAAAAGGACGTTCCTGTAAAGAGTCGAGTCAAAGAAGCGCTGCTGAATAAAGCCAGGCAAGTAACTAAACAAAGCACAGAGCAGCACATCGGTGAGACGGGACTGACTCCCGGCTGAAGAAGCCACTCGACACAGCGTCCCGGGCTGGGCAGCGCTGTCGCTTTTCTCCGGGTGCCTCCCCACCGCTGGAACGGGGGCTCGGCGAGGCCACCGCCGCCTGTGACGAGCCCCCAGGGTGGGCAGCAAACCCCTCCCCGGCTGCCTTCGGAATTCTGGCACCCAAGGGAGACCTCCACGGGGTCACCGCCACCGGGGGATGGCTCTGCGCCGGCATCCCCCGGCCTGGGGAGCAATGGGGGAGACCCCCAAAAGAGAGCCCTTCACCACCTCCCCCAGCCCGCTACGCCCTTCTCACTTTTAAAAAGTTGAGAAACAAGGCAAAACCAACAAGCCCCAGAGCCTCCTCCCGCCCCGCGGGGACCGGTGCGCCGCTGCCAAGTTTCGGCGTGGAGGAATTTTCCGCGGCCGAGCTCCCCCCGCCCCGCCCGGGACGGGGAGACGCGGCGCCCCCCGGGAAGCGGGACGGCGAGGCTGGCAGCGTTCCCCGGCTTAGCGAGCACCCCAGCTCCCACCGCCTCCACCTGCGAGGAGAGAGAGGAAAGAAGGAAGGAAAGGGAGAAGCGACCCCCCGGTCGCCCTTACTCACTCCAAGCAGACACACTTTCAGCTCGCGTATCGCCATCATCTGCCCGGGGCCCGGCCGCTCCGCATCCCCGGCGCGCCGCCGCTCCGCACTGCCCCGCCGAGGCGGCTCAGCCCCGCCGGGGCCGCCCCCGCCGCCGGTCACATGCGCCCGGCCCCGCCTCGCCGCTGCCCCCCGCTCCCGGCGCCACCGGGCCCAGCAGGGAGCGGGCACGGGGCACTCCGGGCTGGAGCCGCGCCTTAGGGCTGAGCCCCGAGGCGGGCCGGTGAGCGGGGGCGGCACAGAATGGTTAGAGATGGAAGGGACTTCTGGAAACCATCGGGTCCAACCCTCCTGCCAAGGCAGGGTCACATAGAGCAGGTTACACGGGAACACATATAGGTGGGTTTTGAATGTCTGCAGAGAGGGACACTCCACGGAACTCCACGACCTCCCTGGAGGGCTTGTTCCAGTGCTCTGCCACTCTCCTTCTCGTGTTGAGGTGAAACCTCTTGTACTTCAGTTTATGGCCATTGCTCCTCGTCCTGTCCCTGGGAACGACTTTAAAAAGTCTGATACCATCCTCTTAGCAACTGCCTTTGAGGTACTTATATGTATTAATGAGATCCCTGTCAGTCTTTTCTGAGGCCCAGAGTCTCTCCTCAATAAGAGAGATGCTCCAGACCCCTAATGATCTTTGTGTCTCTTCGCTGGACCCCCTCCTGGAGCTCCTTGTCTTTCTTGCACTGCAGGGTAAATATTTGCTGTTGTGAGAAAAACAGTCTGTGAGAGACGGCATCCTGCAGGGGGCTGTGCACACGCTTAGTCCCACACACCATGTGCTGGGATAGGCACGGGATGGGCGACTGCTCTGGTTGTGAGCCATCTGAATCCATCTTTTTTTTCATTTTTTTTAAGCTTTTTTTTTTTTTAAGCTTTTCCTGCCATGTGCAGAAATCACTGAAAATAGTAACTCGATTTTTTTTTACCCAATCCTGGTAATACACACCCGATTTAGATTAAAATAGTCAACTTCAGGTTTGTAGTAGGGTTGCACCCCACATATCATATACCAAATTTAAGTTAAGCTCATCAGCTTCCAGGCTAGTCACCTGAAATCAGTGAAGAAGGAATCATAACCACCCTGCTCTTGGTATGCAAGGTTCTAGAATTTATGGAGAAGGATTGTGCACAACCCCAGGAAAGCAGAAGAGCATCATACATCAGATATTTTAAATCAGAGCCTCTGTTCTGCTTACGGTTTTATTTTGGCTTCTTTTTTTATCCCTGCACTAATTTATCAGGTTAAATTGCTAAAGGGAATTGAAGAAAATCTTGATTAGTCATTGTGAAATTAGATGCTTCCTGGCAATAAACTTTTGTGGCATTCATTATAACACTAATTAGTTCCACACAGAGTCCTGCACTCACACCAATAGGCTGGATGGAGATGTTTGCCCTCTTCCAGAGATCCCAAATCCTAGGCCAAGGAGATGCCTGGAGCAGAGCATTTGTTATCCCTATGGAGGAAAGCACAAAATATTGCTAGCAGAGTATTCACAGCCTGTCAGGAGAGAGATTATCAAAAGAGAGAGATCAAAGGAGAGGCTCATCAGAGAGATGATTTTGATTTAATTATCTTTTTTTTTTTTTTTAGGAGAATTTAGCAGAGAAACAAAACACAGAGGGTTTTCACACAAGCAGTACAGAATATTGCAAGGATTCTGGCTGCTCATTGCCTTACCACAGGAATGCATTATACACTAAAGTATTTCAATAAGCAAATGGGATACACTCCTTGATGTTATTAAAAAATTACAGTTCGCACTCAGGATATTCAGTTTAAAGCAGCTTCAAATTAGTTTTACAACTTTCAGCCAGTAGTTAGTTCTACAATTTGACAGGAGATACAAATTTTAAGGTTTTACACTGTCTCACTCCATTCTTTCACAGACAGTATTGTGGTTCAGGATCACTTTTCCACAGATTCTTTTGGGGGTTTTGTCATGCTGTTAGAAAATTCTGTATCTTTCACGTACCCTATTAGTAATCTATCCCTTTCCTTTGGTCCAGATTTTGTAGTTCTTGAAGTCTGGGATTTTTTCATTACTGTATATGTGAAACATTGCGCCATCTGAATTAATTTCAGCAAGATGCACTGGAATTACATCATCATAGAATCATAGAATGGCTTGGGTTGGAATGGTCCTGAAAGATCATCTAGTCCCAAGCCCCACTGCCATGGGCAGGGACACCTGTCCATTTTTCAGGCAGTTGTACATCTCACTGACTTCAAATCCATTTAACTACATGTCCTCATGTTGTCTTGACTCAGTACCACCAAAATATGAAACGGTGCCTGAGATAATTGACCAGGAAAGCAAGTCAGATTCCCATCTTTCATCCTACCTGGGGAAATTTCTCAAATACACACTGGTGAAACAGGAGCTCTCACTAAAAAAAGTTACAATCTAGACTTCAAAAGTTTCTTGTGGAATAGAACAAATAACTAATTAGCTACTTAAAAACAAGCAAACTGTTTAAAACAGTAGCACAAAGATGACCCAGTGGAAGTTGTTCAGGCTGAAACAGCCAGAAGAGGGGCTGTTAAGGGCAATTTTATTGTACAGTCAAAAAATCTAAAGAGCCAAACAAAAATTAACAACCAGAGGGAAAAGTAACATATAGTACTTGTTTAAACAAAGATCCTATGAACAACAAAAACAACAAAAAAGGTATCCCCAAAAATGATGAGGATCCCCAAAATTAGGGAGATAAGAAGAGAGAAAAACAACAAACAGACGTGTTCCGGTATTAAAAAAAAGCTACTGACGCTCATTCTTCCAGGAACTGGCATAATCCTTGTGTTTGTCTGCATGCAAGACGCTGTGGTCAGGAAAACATTTTTGCAGAATTGGTCATGTTGCAGTGTTTTCAAATGGGTGATTAAAAATAAAGGAAAACAAGTCTTTTCATCCCAGTAGTTTTGTTTCTTTTGTTTTTTCTTCTTTTTGTAGCATTTTATTTAATGAATATTTGTAAGTTTTGAAGCAATGGTGTACCTCACTTCTTTCTACCCAACTGTATTTTTGTTTTGGGAAGTACAAAGACGAGGGGCTTTGGTTTTCAGCAGCCTTCCTCTAGAGCTTCAAGTCTGGCGTGGTGTCCTCCAGTGGTCTGGAGCAATGGCAGCTGGGGCTGCTGCTGCCCTTCCCTTTGCCCCTACTCACATGTCTCTGCCCCAGTGTGGCTCAGGCTGGTAGAAAACTAGTCCTATGTTTTAAAGTTTTCTATGACCTCAGTCTCCTCCTCTCTAGAAGTGGTGTAGTGGTATTTAGTAAGCCTGTATTGGTAGGAAACTGGACGCTTTTGAGGTTCTGGCAGTGTTCGTAAGCTTATGAAGGTATCTACACTTCCTCCTCCTGCTTTCTTTCTCTGGGAGTGACGTAGATACAGAAAGAGCCATCCAAGACCCTGATGTGTACCCAGATCCTGAAACTGCTGTTGTCTGTCCCAAACACTGATGAGTTACTTCCTTTCTCCCATGTTACTTCCCCTCTCGATTTCTTGGCAAGCATCTTTCTCACACAAAAATGTTATCCCTCCTCTTCACTGTCGAATTCAATCCAGACCCTCCTACTATGGGCTGCCATCCCAGCTCCTATTCCCAAGGCAGGGAACAGGAGGCAAGTTAACTCCCTGCTGCCCAGGAAGAAATGCCTCTGCATCCCTTGGATGATACAAACTTGCTGTACAGTAATGACTGCCACCACAAAAATCTTTCTGGTGCTTGCCCAAGAAACTGCCAAAATCTTTTAAAAGGAAAGCAGCTGCTGCTGAGCAAGCTGTTCCTTGAGTGGGAGGAGCAGCTTCCAGCTCCAAGATCCCATGCAAAATCCACTGGTTATGAAATGGCTAAAATTCTGGGAGATACTATTTTTGTTTGTTTGTTTACTTGATCAAAGTCAATGTTTACTTAGTCAAAGTTTGCTTATTGAAATAAACACTAGAAAAGGACTGCCCTGGAAAAGCATCATGAGAGTCCTGAGACATGAAAACTAGAGAGTACAGGAGCCATGAAAACCAGAGAAGTACAGGAATGACCTGGTGGAAATAAGAGCATGATTCTGATTTCAGCTACACAGGTCTTAAGCCACAGCAGTTTTGGGTTTTTTTTAGCTTGAGAAGGTTATTCCACTTCATTGCGCATGCAAAAAGTGAATTAGGTTCTTTATAACCCACTGGTTCAAGCATTAATGGCAGGAGACTATGTAGCTGGCTGCTACTTCATTTTGTTGTGGTGTTGCTTTATGTTTTAACATCTCCTGTTTATGGTAGTTGGACGGTCCAGTCACTCCCTTCTGAAGAGAAAAATCTGCTGGAAAAGATTAGAGGGGAGTAAACCTCTGCAAGATCCTACTTGCACCTTGACTGCCAAGAACTTTGAAAAGCAGCATTATTGCTGCTGACTGAAACCTGGGAGCTGTTTGTGTAAAGCTTCTTCTTGGACCTTGTAACAGATGCACAGTTCGTAAAGTGCTTGGGAAACATTTTGGCATCTCTGGCAGTAGAGATGTATGTTTGTCAAGAGGGTCAAGTTTACGCTGCTCATTTACTGCTAATGCCCAAGGCAATCTCCTATCAAAGGAGCAAAAAGTGATGCAAGACTTCTCATTCTTTGCAAATGATGTCCCATAGCCTCAAGCTTGTGATAGTGCAACATTTTTCCACTGTTAGAAGGGGAAAGAATTTAAAAAAACCCTTTTTACTTACATCAGAAAAACAGAAGCTGAAGTACAATTTGAGAACACTGCAAATATCATAGCAAATCAAGCACCAAGAAGGGACAAGAACTAGCTAAAACAAAATGTTGGCTCAATTAAAATATTGATGTAAATTAGCTTCAGATGGATTTAGTGTAGAAGTTAGGAGTGCCATTTTCTAAGGCTTTGAAAAGTTCAGTCAGAGCAACAAATGAAAAGTAAACTAATTTAAAGATACAGCTTTATACAGGTAAAAAGAAATTTCTGAGATGTCCTAGAAAAGCAGAAGACAAGATTCGGTGATCCAACAGATTATTTGTTCATATTGCTAAATAAATTGGCCAGTGGGCTGGGTTTGGCTGGACTAGAGTTAATTTTCTTCCCAGTGGCTGGGATGGGGCTGTGTTTTGGATTTGTGCTGAACACAAATTACTAGGGTTGGTAATACAGACATGTTTTTGTTATTGCTGAGCAGGGCTTACACAGATCCAAAGCCTTTTCCACTCGTCATATTGCCATGCTGGAGAGGAGGCTGGGAGCATGTGGGAAACCAAGAGGAGACACGTCTGGGGCAGCTGACACCAGCCGACCAAAGGAATGTTTATATGACATCATGCTCAGTATATAAAGTGTGGGAATAAGGAGGAAGGGGGGACATTTGGAGGAGGTTGTCTTCCCAAGTCTCTGCCATGTGTGATGGGGCCCTGCTCTCCTGGAGGTGGCTGAACACCTGCCTGCCCATGGGAACCAGTGAGTTCATTCTCATTTTTGCTTTGCTTGCATGTGCAGTTTTTGCTTTCTCTATTAAATGGTCTTTATGTGAACTCATGAGTTTTCCAGCTTTTACCCTTCTGATTCTCTCCCCAGTCCCACTGGCGGGGGAGAGACTGAGTGGGTGCCTGGGGCTTGGTTTCTGGCTGTGGTTAAACCATGACAGCCAGCCAACACCAGCTGCTGACGTTGGACATCAGGTCACTCACAAAGGAATCAAGCTAGAGCTCCTTCTGCTGAGATTGAAATCACCTGTGTGATTTTATGAAACCAGTTCAGCAAAAGCAATCCAGTTGGTGCATCCTGTAAATTCCTTATAGTGGATGAATTCATACAGCCAGTTCTTGATGAAAGCTCTGTATCTTATTATCAAACTCACCTTCCACACGACCCTTATGAAAATACTAATGTGAACTCACAAGGCTGTACGAGTCCTTTGTCATGTATCATTCCACACAAAACCATGCCTGAGCGTGCAGGTGTATGCAGTGTAAACACCAATCCAAACAAAAGGCTGTTGTGATTTCCTGTACCAAGTCACAGTCCAAAACAAGGGGTCACTGACTGGGCGATATTCAAGACTGCAATTTTGTCACGTCCGTAGCTCTTGTAACATGTTCCGTTTTGCAGGTTCTCATTTTGGGCTGCCAGTTTTGAGAACAGTTTGTAAAGACAGCATGATGATTGTTCTGAATGAGCCCCTGGAGATGACAAGGACTGTTTCAGTTTACTTTTGGTGAGGCTGACATTGGTTTGCTCGGTTCTTTTCATGCTTCTGGCATAGGTGACACCTGTTACTTGCTGCTTGAAAAGGGAATGTGAAGATCAGCTTCACCCAACTATCAGTTGTCTGGTTGGAGTGATAACTGGAGACCTCTACTTCAAAATTCAGGGAGTCTTTGCAGCAGGTCAGTGATACCTTCTTGCCCTCCTGCTCACTGCAGGAGCAGTTCAGTGAGGTTCTCATAAATGACAACTGGAATTACTGAATAGACATGCTGTTTCCTTCTAGCAGTATATTCCACAGTACACTATTTTGTACAGAGTGGTGCAGTATCTGGTTTACCACCATTAGCTTTGTATGAGGTGAAGGAGCCTGTGTTTACTACCAAATGAAAGGAGAGCATACACAATTCTCCTTTTAATTAAGCTTAGCCTTATAAACTATGAAAAGGGTTTTATATTAAGGCCAAAGTTCTATTGTCAAGCAAGCAGGCTTCTATTGTGCATACTGCCAAGGAGAAATAACAGGGCTCTTATACTTTCAGAAATTTGTCCTGCCAAGTGAGCATCAGGTTTGTCTAAAACATACCCAGCATGTGCTGCCAGCCAGAAAAGGTTTGAACTTCACATTGATTTTTCTCATTTAATCCACAGGCAATGAATGCACATTGATGGGTGCTTCCTCTGGTTACAGAAGACCCAAACAGGGACCTTCCAAACAAGGCTCAAATGAAAATTTTCAAATGAAAATGCATCTATCCATCCTGACCTTACGGTAGTTTAGGCAGTGACAAGGGTGTCTGTAGCCAGCTTGTGGTGTCACTCCTATCTTTTTGTCTGCATCAGTGGAACTGGGTGTTTATTAGGAACAATCATGAGGAAACTGCAAAGGAGAAATTAAAATCCAATTGTAAGCCTGGTGGTGACGGAGGAGGTTTATCTTATGTCTTGCTCTTTAGTCTTACATACTAAAGTTGATTCCTTTGTTTAGATTTAACATTGAGAGGAATCTTTGCAGTCCCAAAAGAAAGCAGGAAAATAATATGAGAAAGGAATTTCAGAGGGAGCAAAATCTGTTCATTTTGATGATCAGAAAGGAGATCTCATCAATCCAAAAAAACCTAAAGCATAAAAGATAGAGTTCCTTTTTCCCCTTTTGTTTTGTTTCTACTGTGAATAACATTTTTTTGTGTTGAAATGAGTTTGTGTTTGGGACTGTGACCTCCCCCCTTCCCACCAGTAGACTAAACAGCCCTGAAATGCAGAGGATGTTTGATGTAAATTCCAAATTCCCTTTTTGGGTCTATGTCCCTTATGAGGATAAATTAACCCTTTTTGCAAAGTTTTGACCACACAATTTATAATTATTGCTAGTAATGATGATGGCATTTTTTATTTCAGGACAACTCTTTGCTTAATATTTATTCCAATTTCCTTGTACAGCAGCAGTAGTGTTGCCTGTTTATGGACCTCAGAATCTGGCTCCAACACAGATAATCTGAGTTTGTTCAAACCTAGAAGTAAATAAGAAGTTAGTGTGCTTACTTTTTTAATATATATTAATAAAATATTTTACATGGGGGAAAAGAATGCACTACTTGATCAACAGCTTTAATTTTCTAATGAGGAGTAATAATATAGTAATCTCTTTCAAATAAGCAATAACTTGTCAGGGCCTTAACTGCACCAAGACATGCTGAATGCCCCTACATAACTAATAGGCAAGAAACTCTCTTGAGGAGCAGAAACTGGAAATATGCACAATGCAGCCTGTTTTATAAGTTCAGCTATTTTACCCTCCTTCTCAGGAGGGTAAAATAGCTGAACTGATCAGTTCATGTGGTTTCTTTAAAGATGATGGGTGCATTAGGTCCAAAAATCCTGCAGTACACTAGGGAGCTTTAAACTTTTTTTTTTAGGGCAATTAAATGCAAAAGAAAAGTTCTATACTAGATCCGCACTCTAAGGGTCTGCAGACACACCTTCACCACACATAGATCATGGAATAATATCTCTCACTTTCACAGTTAAAAAAGTTTTAAGAATGGATGAGAATAAAAAAGTAATAGAGTAGTAAGTTGTGAAGGCATAGCTTAAAGGGAACTAGCACTTGTTATCTTCAGCAAAGGAATCAGCAAAGTGAAGATCTCTCTGCAGAACAACCTTAAAGAGAAGCTACCATGGTCATAATCTTTCTTATGATGTCAGGAGAGTGGTAAAATGGATTAGAAAATAAATCTGATGCTCTGGCAGAGACCAAATATCATTTCACCAAAACCCAGAAAGAGCCAGAAGTCTCATTTTGGTGTTAGAACACATTAAAACAATTCTAATTCAACTCAATTCAAGCCTTGGTTGAAGTGAGTTTGAGCTAGTAGTGCCAAGTAATTCCTTTCAGTAAGACAGGTGGCTGGAAAGGCGATGTGGTCCCTGACCCCTGATCTAGGTGTTCATGCAGTCATTAGCAAGGGGAGAGCATAGCCTGTAGCAATTTGGACTTTATATGAGCCACAATTGTTAACTTCTGAGCATGTGACTTTACTGTAATTCCTCTTCCAGAAAAGGTCAGATGAACTGCATCTTGGTGGGAATATCCCCTTTGGCTCCTACACGGAGAATGCGAGCACTTGGGCATCTGGGTGACCTAGGCCATAGCAATTTCCAATAGCCTGAAAAGTAAAGGAATCAGACCACTGGAAATAAGAAAGGATCCGGGAAGCTGGGTCCCAAATGATTTGCACAGAGGATGGGGGAAAAAAATGAACTACTGGCTGGCTTTATCCTGCAGGAAGGAAAGGTTAATGATACTGTGGCAGTTCAAAGACTTCCATCCAGATGCAGAGCTGCCTGGGTGTGTTATCCCACAGCAACAGAAAGTTCATAATGTCTTATTTATTCCAGCACGGGAGCGAGGAGATAAAGATGTCTTTGAGGAGGACACCTATGGCATACCTATTCTTGGACCTGTCACCCAAAAAAGAAGCCCACACTGAGGGCTGGTTCATTGGTTCATCTAGTCCAAGGGAAGAAGTATGATAGGCATGTAATCTGTAATCAGGCTCAATGTACATATGCTGTGTTAGCAGCATATCAGGAGTGAAATGTGGAAGAAAAAAGAATGCAGAGATTTTTGAAGATAAGATTACCTAAATCCTACCTTAAAGCAAGACATGCTGCTCCTGCTCTTATCTTCATGAAGGATCTGTCTGCAGATCAAAGAAACAAAATCATGCTACAGCTTCTTCTTTTCAAGATGAGCCAGATTTTTACTGCCTCTCCTCTAACTTGCACTGGCATGCTGTACCCTGCTTGCTTTTGTGTTTGCTTATCAAAAGGTATCATGAGATAATTAATGCATATAAGCTAGAGCTTTCCAGAAGAAAGATTTTTTTTCCTTTATTTTCATGTTTTTAATATCCCAAAGTTCTGTTCCATGACCGTTCTGAGAGCTTTACAGATTAACTTTTCATGGGTGACTGAAGGACACCACAACAAGCACAGCCTTCTATTTCATCTATTTCTCACTGAGGCAAATTACAAACTAAAATCTTCCCTGTGTATTTAATCTAATATAAATCTTAAAAGACAATTGAGAGAAAGGATGTAATACATTATTTAAAGCTAATCCATTAATCTATAGGTTAATAGCATTCATACCCTTAAAAAAAATCACAGTTGGTAGGAAAATCCGGGAACTAAATAACGTTTTTGGAATATTAGTTCTACACGGGTCTTGCAAAACAGCGGACGGCTTTTCAAAGTGAAAGGTGGAAAGCCCTCTGAAAACGTTTTAACTGCAGTGATTCCTGCACCGAATCCTTTCCATCGCTAGGGGCAGACCTAGAGTCTCCTTTTAGCTCCTGTTAGGAGAAGGGCTCACCTTGTCCCGTCCTGTCTGCTTTGTACAAACGTGAGTCTTGCAAGCTCCTTCTCCGCCATAAAACTCTTCCTCGTGAAACAGGGCACCCACAGCCTTCCTTTTGCTAGTTTCCCTTTCATTTCAGTGAGCTGTCCTACCTCACAAATGCATCCGTTTTGCCAAGGGAGCAGTTAGGAGAAGGCAGGGCCAGACTAACAAGGCAGTTATGCCCTCCAAGTGCATCTGAGTGGAGAAAGCAGGGATAAAGGCAGAATACTCTGTTCCTACTGTTTACCAGGCAGTATATGAGTTAAAAAGATGTAATTCTTGATCAGGAGTCAAAGAAGAATCAAACATAATGTATTTGAACAGGTGTTTCATAAATGTAACAGCTTGATTTTTGATAACAGGACTGAGGACAGAATTATTCCTCCTACCAGTATGAAGCCCTGTAAGTAGGGCTCAGTTCCTCAGTGTTAGAGCTCCTTGTTCTCAGTACGAGTGGCTTCTTAGTCTCAGAAACAAAATCAGCACTGTGGTTTTCTCTGGAACGAGATGCAAACAGGAAGAGTGCAGAGAGGGTGAGGTACATGCATGCAAATGTGCAATCACAGCATACCCAGCTCAGTGTGCTTATGGATGCCCAATTAACAGCAAAATTGCATTTAAATAAAAATGTTGCAGCCACTCTGTTAGGGAACAGATAGAATTTTCTTCTGTGTTGCAACTGCAGACAGTGTCCCTTTAAATCAAAGTTATTTTTATTAATTTTACTAGTTTTCCTGCCTTTTACTTCCAACAAGTCTGACTGTAGTCCCATTGCCAATGGAATATCTGAGGGATAGGGATGCAGATTTTTTTAGTTTTACTTTAATATTTTCAAAGGGGGGTTCACTGGAATAAATGACAGTTGGAAATATACTGAAGTTCTCATGGGATAAATCCATCTTCATTCAGAAAGAAGATTTCCTGTATGCTGTGCTTGACAGACATATTACACTAAATCAGTACTTTGATCCCACCCAAATTCCAATACCACTGTGCATACTTTGTCTGTCTTACTTTATGAATCACTCAATAAAACACACCCAGTTCAAGATATTATTGGCAATGTTACAATGTATGTACATTAAATCTCATTTTAAACAGAAACCTTGGAACCTGGAATGTTGCCAGTGCTTGAATCCAAGAAGAATTTGAAATGCATAATGTAAAGCTTCTTAATGTACCTGACACCCTTTAACTGTTCCCACAGTTAAAAAATATTACAGCTTACATTTGTACCTCAACCACGCACCCAGGAAGTCAAGCCCTATATGACGGTAAAAGAAAAGGAAATAATCATTTTTATATCAAGTGAGCAAAGCTGATTGGGAAATTGTTGAGAGAATCAGCTAGTTAGGAGCTGCTTTAGGGCTGTAATTGCTCTTTCACATCCTAGCTAATTTAATTAAACACAGAAACTATTTTTGGACCAGACAGCTCTTTAAACTTTTGGTACCTTCTATTACAAACCATCTGGCCCTGTACATAGTCAGATTTCTTAACTCAAACTTTATCACTGCTTCTTCAAAAATTATACATGGGATTTTGTGTGTATTTATATCCCCTCGTTTTGTGTATATTTATTTCAGATAAAAATCTGAATTCTTTGTATTCCTTCCCAGTTCAATAGATGAAAATTTTTGTGTAGGAACCAGGACATGTCAAGAACCATCATTCAGTTCTTGTCTTTATTTTGGGTAGCTTTTTGGTGGTTGTTTCCTCTGTTATTTAATCCTTTCCTCATCGTCTCTAATCCTTTTCTAACACTGTAAATAAGATAAGCATTGAGTCTTTTCGGACATTGTCAACCTCCACTTTGAGAGGAACAACAGTTTCGGTTTTAATTATTTCTTCAGTGAAAGGACTTCTGCGATGCTTTGCACATATTTGACTAGTCTCCATATGTTGTGCCACAGTCTGTCCATACCTCTGCCTACATGAAGTGTAATTACACAGTTGCTGATTGAGTTGGAGCAGAAGCAGAAAGTTCACATCTGCCCTCAAAAGACTGAACAAACACACACATCTGAGGGCTGCCTCCTCCAGAGGTCTAAAATACACGTGTGTAACTGACCCTGAAATTCAGTGTTCTTCCTGCAAGAGCCAGGGTTATCTAAACAAAGGGTTCTTAGGAAGTAACCTCTTGACTTCTCCACCCCTCGCATTTTTAAGGATTGACAGGTCCTAGCAATTGCACAAACCAGGATAACAAGCCGTGTCCCAAAACAATCCTTCTCCTGACATGCTTCCCACTGGCACCTACCATCTTTCAGATCAGCAAAAAAAGAGCTTGGCTGCCTGCACAGGCATGTACCCAGTCCTCCCTGACTAAATGGATTACACCGTTTGTTGGCTGAATAGGGTGCCAAGACTTCCAGCCAGCCCATATTCATGTGGGTTAGGAAAAAGTGCTACTCCTGAGTCACACCAAAGTCCAGTTAAAATACGACAAAGGTCTGCAGACAAGGTGGCAGACTCCACTTCTGCTAGGATTTAGGTTTTGTTTCTGTTTTATTTTGGAAAAATGCAATGTGAGTATAAGAAAAGAAGCAAGAAGGTTCAAAAACTGTCAACAAGAACAGAATTAAAAGTGCTGTACACGGCAGCTTGCTGAGACGAGTTTGGGATGGAGAGCTGGTGCTGAAGTAAGAAGAGAAAGGATCTTAGGAAGGGACCAGCTGGAGGGATGTGAAATTCATGGAAAAGGAGGTTGAGAATAGTGATAATTCAGTCCCATTTGTCCCTTTGAGATACGTTCTGGGATCTCGGTAAGTCATCTCTGGTTCAGAAAAATGCAAGCCATCAGCTTACATGTGCCAATATCTAAGTAGATCTAAAGAGATGCAAATTTAAACTCAGTAGACCAGGAAGCAAAGGAGTGAATAAATGCAAATATATTAATCTGAATATCAGGTTAGGTATTTGCAGGCAGGGTGGGGAAGGGAGACTGTGTGGGCTGAGGAAAGGCTGGAGAGCCTGACTGGCCCAAGGGCTAATCTAAGAGGGAGAGTCTGGCCTGGCATACAACTGAGAGCTGGCACATTGGGAACCATGAATTAGATTGCTACTGTCATAAATGTAATGGCATCAGATAGCAAAAAATAGCACAGAAGATTTTTTTTTTGGTGTATTTTATTTTATGTACTAATTGCCATCTCAGGCCTCAAGCAGTATCAAGCACATCACTTTACTTCTTTTGTTATCTGTTTCTTTACCTGTAAGATGAGAATAATTTATTTCCTTTCAAAATGGTTTAGAGATCTAGGATGAAGGGTTGGAGGATAAATGTATCTACTACAATAGTATCCCAGCTGCACATATAGGCGGTTGCTGGAATTTCTTGAAATAGCCAAAATTCACCCTTTTTTTCTCTTATCAAAGAAAACAAAACCAAAATAACAAACACAAACAAACAAAAAACCAAACAAACACAAAAAATAAAAAAAATTACCGCTCCAGGCAATTCAGTGAGGAGAAGATTCAGTCTCTTGTTGCTCAATCTTGTTCCCTTCTGATATGACAGAGAGATAGACACCTCTGAGAACCAGGCAATCCAGAGCTAAGGTAGGGCAGCACAACTTGAACTCTGCATTGTTTGATCAGTGATTCAGCCTTCCTGTAAGATACATATGCATGACACTGTGACTCCTGAAGCAGAACATCTCAGGGCTGCAGCACTTTAAGTGCTCTTAAAGGAAAACTTTCTTTTTAGTGTTCTTAAGGGAAAACCTGCATTCAGATGAGTACTACTAAATGAGGAATCCTGCACATATGCTGCAGTCAAACTCTGAGACCCAACTCCTTGAAACAGCCTCTGATGTAGAAATTCTTTGGGCTCTTTCACTGTCTGCCTCAGCACCTGAAGGGTCAGATAGAGACAGAGACTTTCACTTCACTGCTATTGAGATGATAGACCATTCTCTCTTTGGTCCTTGGCCAAAGGAGTTGTGGATATCACCACTGGCCATGGTCTTAATTGAAAAATGAGGCATCGGGACTTGTCTCCTCTCTTTCATGTCTCTTTTCCTTTTGCCCACACGGCTGCCATCTCCATGCCACCAATGCAAGAGATTTGCTTGCAAATTAATGCCAAGAGCCACTGAAAGTTCCAGGTGCAGCCTTAATTCTGCACTGCGACGTACCTCAGGTGGGTATTTCCTAGTTTTAAGAGGCTTGAGAGTCATTTGAACTTGCCACAGAATTTGCTGCTCACCTGGAATGACACGAGGAACCCACAAGGCAACTATATATTAACCAGGCTCTTTGTCAGCAAATTTAGGCGCTAATTTATTCATGATTGGCATATTGTGTGTTTAAAATTCTTCTGCAAGGTCTTCTCTGAGAGCAGTGGTAGCTGAACTTTATTGCAAAGGTTTGCCAGTAGTCACCGGCTCAAACTCTTGCCCAGGAAACGTGATGCACAGTTAAAAACTTTTGCAACCACAAGGAATATGGATATATTAAAAAAATCAACCCAAAACAAACAAAACCCCACCCTTCTTCAGTATTTTTATTGGGAATAAAGAACAGGAGTACAAATTGGAAAAAGAGAAGGAAAAGGGAAAGGGGAAGAAAGGAAACATTTTATGAACACCTCTTTTTAGCAGAAATGCTTTACCCTATTTTCAAATGCAAATCGACTGCAAATCCCAGACTTCAGCCACTGGCTTCTCTTATGTATCCATACATATTAAAGGTATGTATGTGCTCATGTGTGTATATGTATCTTAATTTGTATATTTAGTTGTGGGCCAAATTTGGTTAAACACTCAGTAAAGTGGTGGACAGAACAATGGTCCAGAAAGCAAAGAGTGAATGGTTGAACCATCAAGGCCAACATATGCAGGCAGATGGAATACTGGGGGTGGCCAAGAAGATGATGAGTCAGGACTTCTCAAGAGGATAAGCAGTTGCCTTGGTGCACCAGCAGTCTAACCCTGATCCATTTCTTGATAGGCTTTACAGGAAAAGAGAGTTCGGAGGAATCCGAAGGAGGATAGAGAGATCGCTGCGCAGATATTTATGGGAAGCTCTTCCCACACATGAAGGTAGCCTGGGAGAAATGCAAAGCAAGTTAATATATGGACACTGAAAGCTGATCAGACCTGCTTCTTCAAGGAAATGAGCAAAAATAGATAATACCTTAGATAACAAATAAAATAACATGGGTGAGTTCCATGTGTGGCAGTGTTTTTAAGCCTGAGGTCCTTATACCTGGAACAGTTTTAATTGAAAAGATGTCACCAATCAAACTACAGAATAGCTTGTTGCAAGTATGTCTAGGTGGATGTTTGGTATCTGGTGTTTAACGTGCAAGTTTGAAAGGATTTATGTAGTAGTTTATGTAAATACTCCACTTTTCCTTAATGGAAATGTCTTGCTGATCGCTATGGACTTTTTTGAGATACACCATGCAAATAACAATGCAGATGTCCTTCATCACGTGCAAAGGATCTTGTCAAAGCGTCTTCCATTTGTATCCTTCCATCCCTAGCTTGAAGCAGTGGTGAAGAGTTTGTAGTGTGTTTTTTCCTTCAGATGGAGTGTGAGAATGTGTGTTTATCATTCTCCAGTTCTTTACTTCCCAGTGCCTGTAAGGGTACTTAAGCTGACTATGAGAACTCCAGCACAAAATCTGCTAGAAAGTTTTGGCAGGTGCTATATTACTTGCTCCTTAACACTTCTCGTCTAATAAAACAAGTCTGTCACGAAAATTTTCTTCCATAATTAGGTGTGGTGGTTTGGAATGGCCACTCATCTGCAAGAGTCAGCATCTGTCCTACACTTATAAGGTTCTCTGTCTCCCTCATCTGTGACCAGTGGCAGGGAATCTTACCATCAACCTGAACTTTGGATCAGGCCCTGAAGGAGTACCTCTGGATTTACTGAGGCCAACGAGTTTAGAAATACCTGGTAAATATTCATTAAATGGGATTTTTCATTGCATGTTGGCATGAAGCCATTTTTTTGAATTAAATTATTTTCCCCCTACCATGTGTGTGCCACTGTACGAACCAAAGGTTTTGCCAGAGTTCCTACACATGGAGAAAGGGACCTTTCCTAATGCCTCTAGTCATGGTGCTGGAACCAACTGTGCCTGAGGAGCAAACAGGTAACACCAAGCACAAACCCCCCTGCAATTCCTGAACAATTATGATTTGTAACATACTGATCCTTGTTATCTGTGCTATTTAAATACCACATGGTCCTACCTACAGAGAAAGAACCAATTACCACTGAAGATCACAAACACATAGGAAGATCCAAAATTAATTTATATGATCTTATGTTCAGTATGACTGCTTGTAATTGTCATTGCTTTATTCAATAAATTATACTTCTTCTCTTTAAACAAATACTCACATAGAAATTTTTAAAAAATCCTAAATACTTGGGAGGCAATTATATATGGGGCAATAATTATTTGATGATAATGAACATTATTAATACACTTTTAAGAGCAGTAATTCTGGTCATTGTAAACCCAGTTGTCATAGATGTATCTCATTAAGTTCTCCTTACGATGATAACCCTAATAATGCTTAAGGTAGTTTTGATGCTCTCAGACCACAGTAATCTATGGCTTATGAGCAGTGGTGCTTTTTCCTAAATGGTTAGAAAAAGGAGCCAGATCCCTTGATTCATTCAGTAAAATGAAGTGCATCAAATTTTAGTTGTGAGAGAGATTCTTAGATTCACTTATACTGAATTCAGTGGGAGCAAAACTGATCGTGCTGAACAATGCAGAAGAGACGCGAGAAAGCTTCCTGGAAATAACTTGCAGCAATAAAGATAATAAAATGGGATCTTGAACTACAGCTAACTTTTCTGTTCTAAGTCTATTGCTATCACATCCAGCATTGCCAGAGATTTATGATGACAAGTATTTCCCCTGAATCTCTCCTTAAATTACACTGGCAGAGAATAGCATGGTTCATATAACTTAGTCATGGTGAATTTACTTGATTTACTCAGATTTTGAGGTTATATATCTGAACAAAAGAAAATGTTAGATAATTAGTATCCAGTAGGCCCCAGTGGCTCATCCAAAGATTGAAGAGGTGTGAACAGGACAGAGCTTTGTCTATAGGATTGTAAGGAAAGGGAAGTATGGATTTAAAAAGAAGATTACGCATTTTTGTTCACCAGGGTAAAATGAATGAAGAACTATAGAGATTCAATCCTTGTACAATTTACCAAATAAAACCAAAAATTGTTAAAAAGCAGCTTATAAGACATACTCTCAAACACACGGTTAAAAACAGTGTTAATGAAATTGCATTTTTTTCGCAAGCCAAAAGTAATTTATTTTGCTTTTCTGTGTATTAACAACTTCATCAATCATTATGGAGATTTAAACCAAGACTGTGGAAGACTCAGGTAATATCCCCAGGTAACACTAGTACCAGTGTATGGTCCTTTCCTCTACCAAGTGCCCTGGTTATTAACTGAATAGAGCATTTGTTTCATTCAACACTTTTAATATTCAAATTTACGGTGGAAAAAATATCCATCAAAATAGTTGAAATGAGAACCATCAGCAGTGACCAAAAAAAGCAGAAAACAATGTGCACCGTTGTGTCTATGTACAACTAAACTGCCTGTTTTTAAAGCAGAAGTTGAAGGCATAGTGGTGCAGTGGGCAATATCCTCTGTATTTAAGCCATGGGACCCCAGCTGCAGAAACTTGGCAATTCAAATGAGAAGGATGCTTGTGGGACACGTGGTGGTGGTGGCATGGCTGCCTGTCACGGAATCATTAGGGTTGGACAGGACCTCTGGAGATCATCTGGTCCAAACCCTCCTGCCAAGGCAGGGTCACACAGAGCAGGTGAGACGGGAACACATCCAGGTGGGTTTTGAATGTCTGCAGAGAGGACACTCCACAACCTCCCTGGACTGCCTGTTCAGCGCTCTGCCACTTTCAGTGTGAAGCTCTTCCTCATATAGAAGTGAAACTTCCTGTGTTTCAGTTTGTGGCCACTGCTCCACATCCTGTCACTGGCAACCACCAAAAAGAGTCTGAAACCATTCTCTTACCGCCTATCTTTGAATATTTACCTCCCTTAATGAGACCGCCCTCTCAGTTTTCTCTAGACTAAACATGCCCAGTTCTTGAAGCCTCTGCTATGAGAGACACTCCAGACCCCTATTAATGGACCCTCCACTGGACCCCCTCTAGTAGCTCCTTGTCTTTGTTGCACTGGGTGGCCCAGAACTGGACACAGCATTGCAGATGTGGCCTCACCAGGGCCGAGTAGAGGAGGAGGATCACCTCTCTGGACCTGCTGGCCACACTCTGCTCTCCGGTAGATCACAGAACCTCTTTCCCCAGGTAACCCCACGACGCAGGCGGCAAGCATTTCTGCGGCCCCGCTATCGCGTCTGGAAGCGACACTACGGTGACCACGGCGAGAAGCACCTTCGGGGCCGTTCCTCCGGGTGACCCCACGACACCCGAACTTCAAGGCAGGGGAAGGAAGCTCCTCAGCCCGTCGGCGGGCGGTAGGAGGAGCCCGAGCCCAAGCCCCGATCTGGCGGAGGAGCGCGGAGGGCAGGTGAGCGGGCCGGGCCGTGTGGCCGAGCCCGGGCACTCTCCAGCCCCAGGGCCAGCCCAGGCAGCTCCGGCCGTGACTCAGAGCGCGGGGAGGGGAAGCGCGGCCGCCAGAACGAGGAGCGAGCGAGAGTAGCTCCACCGGGCGGAGGCGGGGGCAGCGTGTCCGGCCCAGACCCCTCCTCCCGCCTTCCTCCGCCCGCTCCCTCCTCCTCCCTACCTCCCTGCGCGGCTCTCCCGGGGACGCGGAGAGGCGCCGCCGGGCCCAGGGCTTGGACCGCACGGGTGCCGCCCTCTCCCACCGCCGCTCCCACCGCCCGGCCGCGGGCTGGATGTAGCCGGGCGCCCCGCGGGGGCTGCAGCAGCAAGATGGCGGGTAGGCATCGCCCCCCTCCCCCTTCCCGCACACGCCGCCTCCCCGGCGAGGCGCCAGCCCTCCCTCCTCTATCCCCCCCCTCCTTCTCCTCTCCCCCGCCCCGGCTTCGGGAGCGCTGCCCGCCGCTGTCCGGGCTCGGAGCGCAGGGGCTGCGGGGCGGGTCGCGTCGGGGGGGCGCAGCCCGCGGGCGGGGCAGGGTCACGCGTGGCACCGAGGGTCGGCGGGCGCATTGGCACATGGTGCGTGTGTGTGTGTGTCTCCCCCACCGCAGATCTGTCGCTGCTCCAGGAGGACCTGCAGGAAGAGATCGACGGATGTGAGTGAGGGGACGGGGGGGAGCGGCGGGGCGGCTTTCGGGCAGGGAAGCGGCTTCCGCGGGGGAGCGCCCAGGGTGCATTGTGGGAGACAGGGGGGAGGAGGAGGAGGAGGAGGAAGAAGAAGCCATGGCCATGCTCCGCGCTTCCCGGTGTCCATGACCCGGACCCGGTCCCGGTCGCGCGTGGGGCTGCGCCGGGCGGTCCCGCGGGGTGCGTTGGGCGGCGGGCGGGGCGGGGGCGCCGTTAGCGGCCGCCCCGGCGGGAGCGAGGGAAGGAGGGAGGGAAGGAGGGATGGAAGCAGGGGAGGCTCTGCTGGCGGGGCGGCGTCCCCTCATGGCCTGGGCACGGCGGGGCGCCGCCGGGGAGGAGCAGGAGTTTAGGGCTGTTGCCTCTGCAGCAGCATGTGGGTTGCTCGTTCCTTTTCTATCCCTGTATTTGGTATATCTTTTATAAGTCCCTCGTCCTTCCCCCATCCACCCCTCCCCCTCAGGCTCCCTCTTCCTTGTGAAGAGTCTGGAGCACATGTCCTGTGAGGAGCGGCTATGGGAGCTGGGGATGCTTAGCTTGGAGAAAAGAGGCTCAATGAGGGACCTTACTGCTCTTTACAGACACCTGAAAGGAGGTTGTGGCCGGGTGGGGGTCGGTCTCTTCTCCCAGGCAACCAGGAATTGGAGAGAGGACATGGCCTCAGGCTGTGCCAGGGGAGGTTCAGGTTGAGCACCAGGAGGGATTTGTTCTCAGAAAGGGTGATGAGGTATTGGAATTGACTGCCCGGGGGTTGGTGGAGTCATTGTCCCCGGAGGTGTTGAAGGAAAGTGGACATGGCACTCAGTGGCATGGTCCAGGTGACAAGGCGGTGTTTGGTCACAGGTTGGATGGACGATCTCAGGAGTCTTTTCACACTTAGTTGATTCTGTGAGTTCAGGCCCTGCTGCAGAGATCTGTGGAGAAGAGTTAATGTCAGGATGGAAAGTAGCAGAATCGTGACTGAGGTGGTGCAAAAATTGCTCTCAGGGCTGAGAAGCCTTAGCATGGCAGACTAAGATGTGACTCAGGTGAGAAGGTGTCTGTTGATCATGCCAGTACTGAGGGAGCTTCTTGGAAGCAGAGGAGGAAGAATTTTGGGTGGAAAGTGAAAATGGAGATAGAAGCAGGCGCCTGCCGTGGGTGTGCAGACCCCCGATGGCTGCCTGAAGGTGTTTCGTCTGCTGTGCATTCTGCAGGGCATCCCTTCTCCAGGGCTGGAGTGCAGGAGAAAAAACCTTGTGTTTTGTGGCTTACGTTTTTAGAGGAGAGTTGTTTAAACTTTTCAGGATTTAACTGATGCATCTTCTTTTTCACTTTTGTCAGCTGACATTTAGAAGGCTCCTATTGTGCTTTGCCTTGCACAAAGAGGGAGCCTTTCCCCCAGGCTTTTTTTTTTTTTTTTGTAATTCAGTGTGATAAGTCGCTGTTTGAAAACTCTCTGTGATTACAGAGGACTTTTTCAGAAGGGACACACTTAACAAAAAAATAAAAGGCATTCCTAGGTTTCCACTTAGATTATGGTTTTAGTTGACTGTAAGACAGGAATTGAAATTATCTGTAGTCATTGAAGGGTTGACTGAAGCTGTGGGTTCTTGGTGCTGGTCTTAATGTTATGGTCTTCTAAAATGAAAAAAAATATATGCTTGGAGATATGACTCAGTCCAGACGAGAGCATCCTGAAGGCAGAAGCCATAGAAATATAAAGATTTGAAACCTCATTAAAAATTACTGAGGTTTTGATGGAAGTAGATAAAAGCAAATGTCTCAATACTTATGCATGGTATTTTAAGAGGAAAAACCAGGACTCTGTATGAATCAATATGTGCTGTCTGGGTGTAGTTCAGTCACACGGTGGCTTTTATGGTTCTAAATTGTACATGATTTTGTTCTTGGGTGGTGTCTGTGAGCCAAAGAAAGATACTACAGATCAAGGAGACTGTACATATCTAGTCAAAGGTACTGTTTCTGGTGCAGTATTATTTGAAATAGCTGTGTTTTGTACCCATATACAACATGCTTTACACAATTAAAGTGTTTCCAATTGACTGGTTGCACGTATGAAACAGACAATTAAAAAAATAAGACAGAAAGTTGCAACTCCTACCTGAACTCCACCCTACAGTGTCCCTCTGTTGTAAATATTTCAAATGTTTGCAGTTTTTTCAAGTAGCAGAGTTAGACACTGGATTAGAGGTAGTAGTAGAAAGCAATAGTGATAAAACTGGAAGTGCTGGCAGCTTTTATGCCTGTGTGATGCTGCCAGCTGCATTCTTGCTATTAAGTGTGCTAAGTTATATCTAAGGACAAGTTAAGAGGGAAATACTTGCAAGCATACCTGTAGTCCTGTTTGTATAGTTTAGGAGGAGGAATTAAATAAATGTAAAATAGTATGATCTATCAACTGGCTAATTTGAGAAGTTAACTGTGTTTTCAATACATTTTTGGGCTTTCAACTGATCTGATATGAAGCGATAGCAAGACATCTGTGAGGGTGTGCTGGAGAAATCAGGATGCGTGTGTCAAGGACTGGATTGGACATCTGCAGCTGAGTCTGTGATTGTGCATATGGCTCAGGACATTTCACTAGATTAGGTATTCATCTGTAGCTCATCAGGGTGCGCCTGGATCTGCTTTGAGTCTGAATCATGCAAATTTTTGTCGTGTAGTGTTTTTTGGTTTGGTTTTTTTTCCCTTTGGTGATGAGAATTCCGAGTGTGATTCAGTGTTTCCTCCTAAAGAAGGAATCATTAAGGTGACTTAATACTTAGCTTTTGTTGGTTGTGTTCTAAAGCAATGGGAGAAAGTCCTGGAGCTGAGCAAACAGCCATGCACAGTTCCTGCTGGAAGTAATGAACCAAGCATCCGTGCATCTTTTAGATAGGCAGAGTGAAGAACAGCTGTTGTATGATCTTTGTCTTTTCAGGGTTCTGGAGTCAAGCATTTCACTGGAAAGTTGGAGTTTAATGACCAACTCGTACAACTGTACAACAATTTGTTCTTCTCGTTTGTTATGCCAACTTGTTGGATGCTAATTAACCTGAAATATAGAACAGTAAAATGTTATATCTTTGGAGTACTGTTTTAATAGCTGCTTGTGAAACAAAGCTTACCTTTTCTCTGAAGAAAACTTAATAAATATTTAGGTTGATGAAACATTCTTAGATTTCAACAGAGAGCAGTAAATCTGCTGTTGGAGTAGTGGAGACCTTCAGAATATGTGCTGTGCAAGGCATCTATTAAAAAAAAACAACCTTCCTTTTGTTGATTTGTTTAGGAGGTCAGAGATTAAACAAGAGCTTTTATAAAGAGAAGCTTTCAGATAGTGGTTGATAAACCAGCTGGATTGACTTTTAAATAATTAATTTCAGCTTTGGTTTGCATTTCTATTTTGAAAGCTTCATATTATTTTTCTGCTCTTGGTTGCTTGGTAACCACTGGAAGGCTCTGATTTTTTTTTCTTGAGGTGAATGCATACTTTACACCTGGTACATTAAACAGGTGATTGCTTTTAACTAGTTACATAGCTTGTAAATGGCATTTCAGTGTTTTGATTTTAGCTGATATTTCACTTCTGAAGATATAGCTCCTGATGTCAAAGGCTGTGATAATAATTGAAGAAATTCTGGTTCTTCCAGGATTCTTTAGCCAGTGACTTTTCCTTGTTTGTTTGTTTGAAACAAAAAGAAAAACAACCCAGAACCAAGACAGTGAGAGTACCCTGGCTTGAATGTACAGAAGGCTATAAAAGAAAAAGTAATTCCTGGATGTGAGTTCTTATCATGAAAAGCAACTTAATTGACTCTAACCCCCCCCCCCAAATAAGGAACATAAAATTGCATTTAATTTATGTGAAGATTAACCTAACAAGAATCCTTGTGTGATATTATCCATTAAAGAAAAAAGGCACCTCACTCTAAAGACAATAGAGTGAAAATTGAAAACTCAAAGTGGAAGCCTGAAGAATAATCTCCATCCCACTACTTGGATTGTTGGCTTCCTTGGTCTTCTGTCTGAAATCTTGCACAGTATACAAAAAGTCAGGGAAAACCTGGCTTTTATTCAAACCTTTTGTTTTGTGCATACAAAATCAAAATAGAGCAATATAACTGTCTTAAGATAAGTATAGAACTGAAAAGAAAATAAGCAACAGAAATGGTTGAAATGCAAATGTGGGCTTGTCAAAAATAAAGTGTTCTTTATGACTCTTTCCAGACAGTTTGTGTTCCCCCCTCCCCTGGCTGTTTCTGAAGGCTGAGCTGATCAGTGCAGATAGATGAAATGAAACGTACCGTGATACTGACATCTTTCAGTCTGACCATTGATGTGTGCAGGATGTGTGCTCTGAAAAATAGAGCCATCTGCAATTAGAAATCAGGTTTGGGAAGGGGATAGCTTCATTCAACCCATTGTTTTAATTGTGGTTTAAATCAGGAGAGAAGAGAAATTTTGATCTGATAACTGATTTTAATATTGTTTTACATTTGTTTTTGGAAAAAGTCTTTGTTAGTGATAGCTGACAGCTGCATTTGCATGCAACATCAGGACTTTTGGTAGTTGCAAGTATATGAGCATGCTTTGGTGGTTATGTAGCTTACTCAGATTTTGAAACTTTACCTCTTGCCATGCTGACAGTGGTGAATTTCCTTTTTCTGTTCACTTAGTTTCCAGATGTTTTGACTAAAAATGCAGAAAATGGAGTTTTAATATCTACGCACTGTTCAGACAGTTCTAGTTTAGAACCGTAAAATGAGTTTATACATATATATATACACACACACCCCCCTATGTGTAAACTTGTTTTCCTTAACACAAATGTGTTTAATGCTATGATAGATTTAAAATTCTCCAATAAGGTAGTTTTTTACAATTGGCAAATCTAATGTTAGTGTTTGGATTTTGCTCATGGATGAAGCAGTTCTAAAAACTAAAACCTTCATCTGAAACTACTAAAAGAGTAGTGATGATCCAACATAGCTCTATTTTTATTATTGCGTTCTTTTCCACTGATTAAAAAGGGAGGACAGGTCTTCCTAGCCTCTCCTCCCAGCAGGCTTCTCAGTGAGTGAAACACTTATTTAGCTGAGCTGAAGAAAATTCTCTTTGTGCATCTGCAGATGTCAAAAGCTGTTTTATCATTGATGCTGTGTTCTTTTTCCAGGTGATGAGCAAATCATCTGGCATTAGCAGTGAGCTTGTGTTGGTTGAATGCTTTTAATTAAATTATTCTCTTAGACTTTGAGTAGGGCACAAGTCTCTTTCCAAATGGAAGCTAATTTAAATTGAAATTTTTAGCCTTTTTTAATTATAGTTTAAGTAAAAAAAGTTGTTTTTTTCTTTGTTATTGTTTTGTTTTTATAAAAATTTCCCTGTGGTGTCAAATCACAGTCACAGCTTGATACTGTGTTGTAGTTTTCATTCTCTGGCAGTGGATTATGCTGGCATAACATGCTTTCAGTATGTTAAAATTCACCTTCCCTTTCCCACAGCTGTACATAGTAGTATCAGAAGCTTTTGCACTGTGGTTTCTTTGTTCCTTCACCACAGAATACAAATTAGCAGATTTTGTTATGCTGGTAGTTTTTTTGTTTAGGCTGCACGTTGTGCCACTTCTTGGACTTAGTTCTAGCTTTGAGTATGACTAAATTTCCAACATGATGTTCAAATGCCCTGTTGCAGAACTGACCTTTTGGTCCCATCAGAGTCTGAGCTCTGGTCACAGAGGGCTGAGATAGTTTGAGTTACTGGGTTGGCATTTCAGCATTGCAAAAAAGGAATAACAGAAATTAATGGCAGACTTTCTGTAGTGATTGGAATCAGTTCTCTAGTGTGACTGAGACTCTGCTCCTTTGGGAATCCAATAACCGTTCCTTAATGCTAATGAAGCACATGTGTTAAGTCTGTTGTTTTCCCTGGAGATCAGGGTTTAATTCTCCCAACACTTCAGTTCATTTCTTTGTGTTTTAATGTGGTGATTGACCCTCGTAGAAACTGGGAGACTCAGGTGGATGTCTGTGTCCCCATGGAATTGTGGTGTTAGTGGTCTCAGGTGGGTAATGGTTAGTCTCTGTTTCTCCAGGATCCTAGAGAAAAGATGATGATGTGAGGAAAGGATTGTGCTTGATTTGATGTAGGCTAATGAACCTTCCTCATGCAGCTGCACATTTTTTCTCCATTACACCTAGCAGAGGATTGAAGAAGTAATTTTCTAGGCTTTCAGCTTTCTGAGGCCACTAACATCACTTCTGATGTGGGAATGTGCTTTTTGCCAGCCACCTTTTATTATCCCATCTCTGGCAGGGATCCTCAATTAAGGTTGCCAGCTTTTTTTTTTTCTCCTTATGGTTTATCTTCTAGGGCTTTGGGTATTCTCCTCCTTCTCCCTGTCTCTCCCACTTGCAGCTAAAAAACAGAGGGAGTGAAAGAGTCATGGAAGAGCTGGAAATGTTCTAAATCGTAGGCTTAAGGTAGTGAAACCTCGGTTCTTGCAGTTATTTCTGACTGCTGACCTATTGTGGAGGTGGCAGACTGCGGCACGTTGAAGATAAAATGCTTTTCTTTCCTGTGTGTGCCTTTTGCTGTTAAGACTTTCCTTCTGTGTGGGCAGGAAGTTTTCACTGCAAGAGTTATAACGTGAGCAGGGCTGGATGAAAGGATAGCTTCTTTGAGAGCTGGAGGAACAGTTCCCTCTTTGGAAGAGCAAGGCAGGGACAGCTGGCCCTAAAGGTTCCCAGAATATCAGGGGTCCTCTGTCTGCTTTAGAAGGTACAGTGTGAGAGAAACTCATGTGGCTGTTCCTTGGTTTGAGAGGGGTGCTGCTTTTCTTTCTGGCAGTAGGGTTTTAAAACCCTACTGGATAGGTTGGAAAAGTGTCAGAATATGTTTGTGAAGGGTGTTTGTTTGCAACAGTGGAACAACTGCACTGACAGTTGAGACCACTGGTTTGGTGGGTTTTCCTTACTGTTTTTAAGATAAGGAAAATAGAGAGGCAAATGGTACCATAAATATGTCTTAATCTCTGTACAGTTTCTGGAAAAGCTAAATAGATTAATGTATAAAATAGACATGGTATATGAGTGATATTGCAGACTGTTGAAACATTTTTCTCTGATCAACAGATCTGCTTAGGGAATTTTTTTTTTTTGCGTTGTTGCTATAGTGCCTGAACAGTTCCCAAATATTTGAATGGAGGAGAGGCCACCTTTTCCTTCCTCTCTAGCCTACAGGAGGAACAGCTTGATTAGTCTGTAGGGATGCTTGGTTGTGCAAGTAATGTAAACATTAAATTGCATTGCAGTGAACACCCATGACTGTTGTTACTTTTTCCAAGAACAAATGCACTGCATTCTGTACTGCTCAGCCTTCTCCCACAGACCTGTTTTAAACTTTGTACCGGGCACAGACAGGTAGAGTGTGGAGAATTGAGTGAGCAAGAATTTTTCTGTATGCCTGAAAAACACAGAAGTTTATTCCACCAAGAGTTTTGAAAGCTGTCAAGCAGCATCTCAAGGACATTGTCTGGGATTTAAGTGGAGAGAGGAAAAGTGCAGTTAGGAAGCTGAAAGGGATTTATGTTCCAAAGCCATGTTTTATAGCTAGTTGTAGAGATTGCCTTCTCTGCAGTGTTTAGCCTAAGTAAATGTATTTTAGTTACTGTGATGATGCTGCTGAAGTCACTGCACAGTGGAATAACACTTGGTAGCTGATGTATCATAACTCATGGTGGTCACATCAAGCATTCCAAAGCTTGGAGTCTTTGGAGTGTTTGAGCTTCAGATGTTTGCTTCATGTCTCTTCCTTCTAGTTAGTCCAATGTTAAGGCACATGTAGTTGGAACTTGGTGTTTTTGTGTGTACCAGGTACCCAGTTGTGTGTCAGAATTTGAGCGTGGCCCCAAGCACAGTGAGTGCACGTGTCCTGATGTGGTAGGACCAGAGAGAATGTGTTGGTTGAAGATGGAAGTAGGATTTTCCTCCCAGTGCTACAAAATTCCCAGTCAGTCATGAGGTCAGTTAAAAATCCCATGAACAGCCGTGCTCTGCAGGGAGAAAAGGGATACCTTTCCTTGACGGTAATGACCTTGTAGAGGAGAAAAAAGTACCTTAGAGGAACTTCTTCAAGAGCTACTTGCAGTAGCTGGCTTTTGCTTCACTCCAACCTCATTCCACAATTCTTAAGTGCATGCAGTTGTTTGGAAGGGGTAGAAGACAGGGACTTGAATAGCAGGGAACTTGAGTGCCTTGGTGATGGGCGTGATGTGCTCCCTACAGGAAATAGGCAGACAGAATATAAACTGTTGATTGTTTAAACTGGTAGCTTGGATGTCCTTCTCTTTGTTTCAGTTTCCTCTGGAGCAGTGTTTGTTGCAGGTCAAACTGTTAACCGGTAGAAGGTACAGTCAGCTGTTATGCAAATAAATGACTGGTGAGCAATATAAGATAGAACAATTCCTTTTTTTTTCAGAGCAAATCAGGATTTTCAATGCTTCTTGCATATGCCTGGAAGAAACAAACTTGTGTGTAGGTGCATCTCTTCTCCTTGCTTAGAGAATTTTGTATTGCCCCTTGTTTCCTCTGATGCTTGATGAGAAATGCAACTCCTGTGGCAGCTTGATAACTATCTTTTTATGAAGGCCTTTGCTAAATGAAAATATTCTCTTAGCCTGTTACATTTAGACTACTGGGTCTTTGAAATTTGCTGTGCCATGCTTGCATCTGTTCTGTGCATAAACAGCAGCTGATTTTTTGGTTCCTCTGTCTTTCATCTGCTAAGTGCTCCCTGTCCCTAGTCCCCCAAACCTGTACTGAAGCTTTATTTTAGAGAGTTTGCTGTGTCTGTGCTTTGAGCTGTTAGCAAGCTCTGCTATCAGAGTGCTACATAGGGACTGATGTGGTAATTGCATCAGAGCTGCTTTGCATTTCCACCTTTCTTATCTTCTTCCTTGCTCCTGCCTCTCTACTCCTCCTTCCCCACCCCCAAACCCAGTCCTGCCAAGCCTGGGAGTTCAGACAACAAAGTCTGAGCACACAGGTGTGGTAACTTGACATTCATAAGAGGCTCAAGTCTGACAGTGCTCCATGGTTTGAAGGGCTAATTTAGGGGAGAAATGCAGAAGGGGAAGCGTGGTTCTTGTTTCTGCTAATATGGTGGGTGGGTTGGAATCTAAGATTATGTCTTGCAGTGATGACTTTTGCTTTCATACACCTTGTGGCATCTCAGTTGCATTTCCAGTCTCAGACTACAGCAGGAGGAAAACAGAAAAAGTAGATTTTAAGCGTCTCATGGGAAAAACAGCTCTTACTTTCTGATGGTGGGTTCTGTGGTGACCACTGAGTGATGCCTGGATTGGGCCAGCAGGGTGATAGAATTCAGCATGACAAGCACGTTCTGTAAAATTCGTGTGATTGCCATTGCAGTAGCTGTTGGTTAATGTTACTGAAGCAGTGCAGTAAATATGTGGTAGCAAATGAATATGAAATAGTGTCACTGATGCCTTGGTCTGTGTTGTCACTGCAGAACCTGGGCTGGGACGTCCTGCTGTAGGAAAGGGTTAAGAGTAGTGAGTTGAACTGTGAACAAATGCAGGTGTTTAAGCATTAGTGCTCATACTGAGGTGAATTTCTCTTTGCAGCAGTCAGATGCAAAGTGTTTCTTACACGAGGTTAAATAGAAATGAATGTGTTCGCAATATTGAAGGGCTGAGAATACTACTTGTGTTCTGCAGAAGTCTGAATCTAAGGTGAATTTATTCTTTTGTGGCATGGAGGGCAGTAATTGAGAACAAAACCTGCTACTGTTATTTTGTGGTCATGATACCAAATGTCTGGGCGCATAAGATTACAATTCTTGCTTTACAGTTAAGCAGAAAAATTACTTGCCTGAACAGCAAGAACTGAGCTCAGTTCTTCCTGCATCTAAATGCTGTATTATCCTGAATATCCATGTGATAACAATGGATGCAGAGTGTAGTAAGTAGCTTATACTAATATTGAGTAATATTTAGTCCATTTTAGTATATAGCTGCCATATAGATTTTGCAATAAATCTTGAGAACTCCTTGCGGATGCAGAAGATAAAAGGAGAGAACTGTTAATATTAGCTGGAAATCTTGAATCCTTAAAGCTGTTTGTTGTTCAGCTTTCAGAATTGAAAATTGCTTATTTTTATAAAATACACTTCTTGTCACTGAGTTTTTATGCTGAAACAAAGAATATGTTTCTGCCATGGAGAAAAAAAAATACATATAGGCCTTGTTACTGAACAGTCTATGGTAGAGAATTGTTCCTGCATTATTAAATAAGAGAAAATATTAGTTGTTTTTCTCAAATGTGAGTTTGTGCACCTTCGTCTCTGTAAAAGATTCAGTATGAGAAACCTTTGTGAAAGATACTATGAGGGTGAGGCACGTAGTAGAAAAACCAACTCCCTCAAAAATTGGCCTTGAGGCTGTGGTTTTGTGGGGGACTGAGCTTTAAATGGACCTCTGTGTTGTTGTATGCTCAGCCAAGCTTGGCAGTGGTTAACTAAGCACCTCTGCACTTAGTCTGCCTCAGCAAGATTGCTGTATAGTTCATGTTAGTTAATAACTGTGTCAAGTTATTGTTGTGTCCTTGCCATAAAACAGAGGAGAGCTTAAAGCTGGGAATGTTAATATGTATTTTCACATAGTACAGTGTGCACCAGATGCAAGATAGATAGACAAGCTTGAACGACTTCCACAAAAAACACACTTTAACAAATGTTTTGACAGAAAAATGAAGGTACACAGAGGAGAAGTTACTTGGCTTCTGTAATAGAGCAGGTTAATGATGGTCAGACACGGAAGCACAAGGCAGTGCCAGTCTTGTTGTGTGGTGCTTCCTTGTGTTTGGCAGTCATTGTGTAGAGTTTTGAAGAGAGACTTGCAAACTTTGAATAAATGATGAATGTATTAATTTTGCTCTGCTTTGGTACTTGAATGTACAGAAATAGAAGCGCTGTGATTGCTTTTGGCATCATTGTGCATTTGCTGTTTCTCCTCCTGACACCACTAGTGACTTTAAACTCCTGGGATGGATACTCCTGTTTTCTCCAGCTCTTCTTTTGCATGCTGGTGTGAACATATAAGACCAGATTAGAAGGTAGCTAAGGCTCTGTACTTGCATTAGTTTTGAGTGGTATCTTGTAGCTTATATGCTTTCTGTGGATTTAATCCATACTTGTACCCGTTTGAAAAAGTGGAAAAAAATAAGAAAATTGACCCATAGTTTTTTTTGCAGTAGATAAGTAATCTGTAGTCCTGTTGCCTGGTCTACATTCTGAAATGGGAAGAAATTTGTGTGTTCTGCATTTGAATTAAACAAAATTTGTGCTGGTTTTGACTGGCATAGAATTAAAGTTCTCAGTAAGACCTTGTATGGGACAATGTTTCGAAATTGTGTTGAAACTAGTGTTGATAAACCACTGATGTGTTGGTTACTGTTGAAGACAGGGCTTAAACACTTGTCAGGGCCTTTTATATTCTTTATGATGCCCTCCTAATGAATAGGTTAGAAATGTAAAAAGTATCCCCATATAAACTACTATGAAGAACTTTAACTGTGTCTCAGCCAAAACCAGTACACTTGTGTTGTTTTGCATTTTTAAAATTTACAGAAGGTCCTGTGGTACTTAGTCAAGTACTCAAAGCTGGATGGAAAGCAGAGTAGGGCTGAAGAGTCAATATTCAGTTAACAGACTTTTTGGTAACTGTTTTGGTATAAGTTGAGGGACTAGCAAAGTGACTTGGTTTATTGAATAATGCAAAGTGTGTCCTTTGTGCATTTTAGATGAGGATGGTTAGATGGTGATTCATGTTTGTGGCAAGTTGAAGACAAACATCCACTTGAGGGGCTTTGTTGGAATGGGAGTTCTTTGGTAGAATGGACTGTCTCTTTTCACTTGGATAGATATTGTGAAAAAGAAAATGAATATGTAGCATAACTGTAACAGCACTTTACCAGAGCTATAAACTGTTTTTGTGCTGATTGGTTTATTTTTACCACCCTTTTCTTCCCTACATTATAGCTGTGTTAATCAAGATGCTGTCATTTGAATAATCTCTTCTGTGACTATGAGCTGAGATGTTGGAATTATTTAAATAATAAATGTTGTTTGGTAGCAGAGGTGCATCAAGCTCAGTGTAGTGCTAAGCCTAATGTTACAATTCATAAACCCAGCAGAGCCAAATCCACACAACTCGCTGTTTGAACTAGTAGGAGACATCAAACAAATAAATTGTAAGCAGATGCTCATATTTTTATCATTGGTATTTATATCTGATATAGAGTGGATTTAGCAGTTGGGTTGACTTAACTGGTTTCATGAGGCAAAAATTGTAGAAAAATAATGTAGAGGGTACAGAGAGGAACATGGAACAAAGCTGAGGTTGAGAAGAGAGAAATAGAGGGTGTAAAATTGGTGGTGCATGCAATGGTCAGCACATTATTTTTGTATTCATGAGTTTGATAGCTAAATAATTATTGTCAGCAGTATAGTTATTTTTTATATTGGTGTTTTGACATAGTTTCTTCAATTTATGTTTTTAAATTTACAGTATGATCAACAGACACTGAAATAGAAAAATAGGACCCTGTCATAGAACTAATTTCACTGTCTAGTTTGGAGAGAAGGGGTGACTTCTTACTTTCTGTAGATTCCTGAGATTGGGAAGTGGAGAGGGGAGTGATTTAACTTTTGGTCAGCCCTGAGGTGGTTGGGGAGTTGAACTGGATGATAGTTGATGATACCTTCAACTGAAATAATGTAGGTGTGAGATGGCAGAACTAAAAACACAGAAAAATCCCCGATCTCAGTTGGATTGATGGGTTGAATTAAAGGCCTACGAGCCTGTTCCTTGTTAGCTTAACCTGGTGTGAAGTCCAAGCTTGCATTATGAGTTCGTTTTTACTCGCCTCCCACTTCCTTTGAAAGTAAAAATGATTCTTGCAAAAAGCCCAAACTAAACAACAAAAATTAAACCCAAACAAACCCAGAAACCCAAACCAAACACAAGTTCAAATAGTTATGTAAACCTGGAGTTGCTAAACACTTTCCCTTTGTGTTGCAATAGCTTTTTGCAGCTGGTCTTTCTTTTCAGCCTTCCCTTCCTCCCCCTGCAGTTTGTTTTTCTGTCCTCTACCTTAGACATATCTAACACCACTAATTCCTCTTCGCAAATTGCTCTTCCATTTCCTTTGGCTCCTAGTATTCTTTCTTGCTTTCTCCCATCTCTTAGATTGTTCTTACACACTTGCTCTTTCCCCATCACTTCTTTGATTTCTGGCAAGAATTTCACATCCTACCAGCAACTCTGGTCCCTTGTGCAAGGATGGGATCAGTTGATGTCTATGGATTCTCTGTGTAGAAAATGGGAGAATTACTTTGTTGGGAAAACAGTGCCATTAACTTAGTTTATGTCTAAAAATGCACCTCTCCCAGAGCTCAGTGTTTGTCTTTTGACATTTGAAGTACAGTAAGGAAGATGTTCAGGCAGTGGTAGCTGTTGATGTAGTCTGAATGTTGAAAATAATGACATGCTATTTGGTAAGCAATTTATATAGCAGGGCATAATTGTATGGAAAGTAAGAGGACGACAATCTTTTTTCTTCTTTGTAGGTCTGTCTTTTGATTTTCTCTATTTACAAGTTTTGAAAAGGCATTTCAGAGAGATTTGGCTAGACTGAAGAATAGGGGTAGTGTACTGTAGTGTTGTGTTTTCAGGACTAATGGAGGTGACCTTTCAAACAGGTGATCTCATTTGCAGCCAGAAGTGGGTGTTTGCTATGGAACTGAGTTTTAGACCAGTTTTGAGGGCATATGGGAACTAAAAAGGTGGTAATTCAAATCCTAATTCTTAAGCAGCTCTGCAGAGCTGGATTGGACCTCTTTCCATTTCTTTGGTTCTCTGTTGATAAAGGGGTCTGTATATGAAGTTCCCTGATGATTGGCTGATTAATAATTATGCAGTAGGTGAATTGTGCCCATTTTATTTGGTAGTCAGATCTAGCAACACACTCTGGTTGGTGTTTTTTGTTGTGTTTTTGTTTTTGTTTTTTCTTTTTTTTAACATCCTTGATTTAGATTTTTTTGTTTTAGAATAAAGTCATTGTGGTCTGTTAGATCATGTTGTATAAACTCCGGGCTACCTGCAGCTATGATTTGAGTATGTGTCTTCAAGAAGCTGACTTTACAATGAGATAAAAGTCATTTGCTTGAGAAAAATATAAGGCATAAAAATACTCAGGAAGTTTAGTGGTGAATCTTACTTGGGAACTTAGAGAAAATGACTCAAAATCCATTAATACATCATCAGTCACTTGTATAGAAAAGACTTAGTGGGGGCTGGGGAAGTGGTGGGAACAATGGGATTTAGTGACTAAATATGTTGTCAATGGGACCTTGCCTAGACTTCTGTATTTCAGGGCAACAACAGACATCATTTTAGTATCAAACTACTGTGATTATAAGGAATATTTCTGATGTCTCTGATAGTTGGTGTGGATGACTACAGCTCAGAGTCTGATGTGATTATTATACCTTCAGCCCTGGACTTTGTCTCACAAGATGAAATGTTGACGCCTTTGGGAAGATTGGACAAGTACGCTGCAAGTGAGAACATATTTAACAGGTATGCTTTTTAAATGTCCTCTCTGGCTAATGGTATGCAAACTATTCATCTGATTCACATCTGACTGAAGTTAATTTGCATGGAATACAAATAATTTCAGAAAACCCAACACCTCCATGAAACTCTTCCGTTTCCACCCCTCCTGTTTGCTCATGCACCTCCTACTTAAGAGACAGCAAAATGTTAATGATAACAGAAAAACGTTGGTTCACCTTTTAAGCAACTGTAGTAAAGGACTTCTTGAACTTCTTCATTAATTGGAGCACAGTTCAGGACGTTTTGCAGATGCTAACATTCCTGTTGGCACAGGAGTGTAAGGTGATAGTAAACTCCATCCATAACTCTGTGTGAGTTTAAGAAAATACTTAATGAAAAGTCAGGAGAGCATAATGAACAGCCAAGAGAAACCCAAAAACTTTATTTCAGAATCAATCTCCTCTGTATTTTGCAGTTTGAGTATTGCTGTTTCTGGTTATTGAAAGTGAACTTGCCCAGTTAATACTGTGTTCTGCATTTTCCCCTTTTTATTTCTGACATGCCACGGAGATGGTTGTTTAATTTAAAAGCCACAGGTATTGTAGCATACTTCAGACAGACACACATCCCACCCCATCCCCTTGCACTCAGATGCTCTGCACTCAAATGGAGAAATTCAAACCCATGGTTTATTTTAATTGGATCTGTAAACAGTAACAGGATCACAGAAATGTATAAAATATGTTAGCATCAAGATTTTCTGGTATTTTATTTGAAAATGGCTTGGTTTGGGCTTCAAGTAAGCTTTTAATGAAGTGTGTTTGCTTTAATGTTGATTTCTTAATACAGTAATATGCAGAAGCAAAGTCTGTGATCACCCACCCAATAGGATAGCTGTTTTGTTGTTCATGGCCTGGGCTTGGAAAAGATTTAGCCCTGTTCTTAGCTTTAGTCACGTGAACTGCACTTAAAATTCCACACTACGTGTGTGAACATACCATTGAATTGAAGCTGAAAATTGCAGAATGGTTTCTCTTGTTTTGACCTGCATAAACCTGTATGCACAGATGAGTTCTGAAATACACCTCATTTTCAAATTTTGTTTTTTTCCTGAAATCCAAAGTTTGCTGTATTTTACAATTTAAGATGAAATTGGCACTTATACTACCAGGAGAGAGTTTTTGCACGTTTTGACTTTTCATGGGGGAGGGAGGGAAGAGGAGCCTTCAAGTCTCCAGATGACAATTATGTAATAAAAGCTAGTAGGGAGGACAACAAACTCAGAAACTCAAGTTGGGTGTCTTGCATTTTAACCAGGAATCCTGGTCTCAATATTTTACTTGCTGAGCTAAGAAAAAAATGAGTCTGATTTCTCAGTATGGATTGCATTGGATATGGGGCATGCATAAACTTGGAGTCTTTTTAATCGCTCTGTCCAGCTTTATGCATCCTTTGGTTTATTGCAGGGGAAGGTGGTCAGATTAACTGAACTTTTTCCTGATTTTTTTTTCCCCCTGTGTTTGCTTGTTTGGATTATTTTTTCTGGTACAAATATGTTTTTTAATCCTAGCTCTCTTTGTCGGCCTATTGTGTTATGTAGCATAAGCAAATATGGGAAATAACAAATTATAATTATTAGTGGTGTAACTGTGAGTAGCACTTAGATGACAATGAATGATAGTGACTACTGCAGTCAGTTTATGATGATTCAGCATTAGTCAGTCTCAGAATAATAGGGGGGATTTCTGCTAAGCAGAGGAACTGGAACATTTAATAGGAAAAAGATTAATTAAATTACATTTGTTTATTCCTATGTCTTAGTATGGTATCAGCACATCCAATTACCACTGAGTAGTTTAAAAGCTTTAAAATGCTGTGATTGAGTTAATGTTTCAGTTGTTTCTGTGACCTGGAACTTGCATTTCTGTGGAAGCTTCATATTACACATTCCAAACTCTTGAAACATAATCATTCAATCTGGGTAAATTAGGGTAAGATTTTTTTCCCCTTTAATTGGATGAATTTTCTTTTAGTATGGCAGCTTTTTACCTTTAAATTTCATTTTAGGTATTATTTCCTCTTTGCATTTGGTTTTATTATCCTTTTCTGTCTGGTTAATCATCTACCTGTGCAGTCTATTTGCAGTCTGTGATTGTATTTAATGATTAAAGTGAAGGGATTTTTAACAACTGCTGCAAAAATCTAGTCTCCTTTAAGTGGATTCCTTGAGTACTCATGGTTTCTCAGCCGCTTGTTCTGAGATGGAAATGGATCAGTGTCTGCGTTCTAAAAAAATTCAGGAGATGGAGCTTGGAAATAGGAATATCTTTCTTTAAGTATGTAAGATTTTGGATAGGATTAACTGAAAGAGAGAGAGGGGTAGGGAATCCTTTAACATCTTCCCAAGTGGTGGAAAGAGTTCCTTTGTGAGAACTTTGAGTATATTATGGTTTACATTTTTACTGGTTTTGGTGTTGCTCTTGAGCATCACAGATGTTGCCTTAGTCTATAAGAATGGAGGGGAACCTGACAGATATTATCATAAATGACCCCTGTTGTGTCTGTAAAATAAGGCAAGTGGGAGTTTGGCTGTGGTGGGATTATTGAAGAGGCAGCCTCCAGGCCAGATTTGAGAGGCATCTCTAGCATATGCCTTAATAATGGACCATCACATTGCAGCAAGAGTAGATGCTGAGCAGAAAGCCAAAGCTGTCACCCTAAAGCACAGGGTCTTCTTGTGTCTGGTAGCACTGGTGTGTGCACATACATACATACCAGGATGTTGATTCCCTTTTGCCATTTGCTTTAGGAACCAGTTGCTAGGTGCAGGTGCAGTTTGGAGCATAGCTTTTGTCTCTTTTCTTTTTCCATGTTAAAATCCCTTGTGGGTTTTTCTAGTCTGTATTGCCATGAACTTGCTTCTGTTCCTCATTCAGAAGGCTCAGTAAATGTGGAGCACTCACCAATAAGTCTATTTGAATAAAGAGGCAGTTCCTGAACATAGATCCTTCATTTCCATAAGCATATGAGGAATTATTGCTGCTTTTTCTCTTCAGACCACAGCCCATCTTGGCAGGAGATTTCTCGTTCACAAGTATGGTCAGTCTTGGCTCTCAAGATTGTATCTGTATATTGATGTAGATGATTTGAAGCTATCCTTTTGCCAGACTTCTTTGTGTTTTGAAGTACATCTTTGCTTTTCCCGTGGGAGAGTACCTGATGTCCTTCGAAAAAAGCTTTTTGACAACAGAAACTTGAACTACTCATAGGACAGCAGTAAGTGAGGATATACTGGATCTCAAAGAGGGATTAGGCGTGTGTGTGTACTCACAGCTTAAAAGTAACACTTTCACAGGAATTTCAGTTAACTGTGTATTTCAAAATTGGGGACTTGCATGCATGAAGTATCCCCACTAAAACAGAGGAATGCTGTAATTACAGGAACCCTGCTGTAATGTATGTGAAAAGCTCTCTAAGACAGTTTTGTGGGGTGTTGAGCCTACCTTACCTTATTTTTATTTAGGTGTGATCAGATTAAAGTTGATTGAGAATTTGATTGTCCACAGCTGCAGTTGTTTTTCTCTTCCATTCTGTCTCTGCAGCCTAGCCCAGCGTAGTTTCTTTTTGGGGTATTTGAGCACTGACAATAAGGAAATGCTAAACTCATGCTGAAGACATGCTGGTGAAACTATAATGTCCCTGTTCTGACAGGGACATTTCTCATAATTTTAGTGTAAATTAGGTTGTTTCTCCTGATCTCTAACTTTACTCTGTTTTAGTCTCAGTGTTTCTGATCCTGTTGAATGTCAAAAATTAAAATGTAGTAAAAAGTGAAACAAACCTCAAAATGGGGGTTTTTTGCACATAAATTTGCAGGTCTGTGCATACCAAATAAATTACTTAAATATAATAATATAGCTTGAGAAAATTTACCTTTTAAATGTATGTTAAAATGATTTAAGCTGAACTAACAAAGGACAGAACTTTCCCAAGGCACTAAGAAAAGTCGTAATTACTTCAACAATGCTTGAATGTACCTCTGCGTGTTTAGCCTTTCTTCTTAAGGGTACAAAGATGTTGATTTTGAAATCAAGAGCTTATTCTGAATGTTCTCTGAGCTTGTTTGGGGAAAACACTGGCAAGCTTAGTTACTACTGCCAGTATTAATTCAAACACAAAATGCCATTGGTGCTCTCAGGTGTGTGCTGTGACCCTTCGGGATGTCTTGTGCAGGGCTGAGAGTTGGACTCAATGATCCTTATGGATCGCTTCCAACTCAGCATATTCTGTGATTCTGTGGAATTTTGATTTACAAGTTCTGAAAAAATGGGCAAAGAAAAAAAAGTATCTTTTTTTCTTTTATTTTTCCCTGGTTTTGTTTCAGTTTTTTAAACATATGCTTATTAGCTAAATGCGCTCCTTGTGCAGATGAAGTAAATTAATGATGTCCAAAGGAGTTTGAATAAGCAAAGCAAAGATATTTATGTTTTTTCTCAGAGTATATTCTCATATCCTATATTTTGTCTGTGTGTACAGTCTTCAAAACACCTGTCTCCTGCACATGGACATAGAGGCAGGGTGTTTGTAATCTGTTCCTGTTTTGTCCTGTGGCTAATTGCAGTTAAATGTACCTACAAGATATCCTGTCAGTTTTCCCTAGTGTTGGACAGGCTCATAAAGTTTTGAATTTTGCTAAATATCCTCCACTTCTGCACATAGTAATGGAAGGGCTTGTACTGCATGCTTCATTGCAGCCTTTAACCTCTGGCCTTTCTTTGGTGTGTAAACTATTCAGTGGATAAATAGATGTATTGCTGCTTAGGTGGCAGTCATAGACCGAGCATACCTTGGCAGAACTAGATGAGTGGTCATCATCTCCCAGAACACAGGATGGATGGATGAATTAATGGAGTGAGTTTTGCATTTACTCTGTGATTACTGGCTCCCTATCCAGTTAGGTTTGCTAAAGTGAGTTTAGCTTACTCTGGTGCCCTTTGTTGTTTTGCTTTTTACCAGAATCTACTTATTGTAAAAGTAGATCCATTTATTCCTTTACAAGCTAAAGAGGGAAATAGTATTTGGATGCAGGTGAGGGCCATCCTACAAATAGTGCACGGAATAAGTTGAATGGGTTTAATAGATAGGTCAAGTATAATTCAGGTTAGGATTTCTGTTTTCATCTCCTCTTGAGCAGGTTTATGGCCTTCTGCATAGCCTCATGTCCAGCCCACAGGAAGTAGTGAAGACACTGTGAGATTCAGCCACTAGAGTCCAGCTCTATGAGGAGATGAGTCTTCTCAAAACTCCCAGCATAGTAGAGAGCCATTCCATAGTCCCCAGGAATCAGATGGGATTTTGCGTTGTTTATTAGATGGGTTCTAGTGCTGTTTACTGTTTTTCCTTACTTGCTGAGGCTCAGTGGGTTAGTTGACTAGTTTCTCACTTTCCAAGACTACATTTAATATGTAGGAGGCACTTGTCCACAGGCTGGTTTATGAAGTTGCTTCATTTGTTCCTCTTCTCTTTTCAGAGGTGTCCAGCCCTTAAAAAGACCAAGTCAACTCTCCTTCTAGGTTAGTGTGTCATGCAGTCTGTTTCCCTCCCTTAGGGTTTTGATGGCTGAACTTGAACTGTGTATCAGGATCTCTGCTGAGAGATGTACTTCTGTCAAGTTGAAAAGAGTGAGGGAGAGGAATTTCTTTAAAAGCAAATGGTCTCTTCAGTTTGTTTTTTTAGAAGATTTTATACATCTGTATGTCAAAACAGTTTAGTCTAAGATAGTTCTGTAAGTGGCCAATGTGAAATATTTAAATTACCAATTTTCAGTGGGAGAAAATGTGTGGTAAGCTTTGGGAATTCATGGAAACCTCTGATTGCATGGAATTGTGAAGTTCTTGAGCTTCCCTTGTGCACTAGGAATGTAACCATCTGTTTTCTTACCAGTTTTTGACCACTGCTCATGTTCACTGCTTGTAGTGATCATAATAAAGTTTGGGTATGCCTCTGCTCTTGTCTACAGCATTGCTGTTTGTCAACAGTGCTTCTACCTAGGCTACATCCTAGGAGTGTTTCTGTCCTTCACTTCTGGAAATACCTGGCACTTGACACTTGCTGCTTCAGCATTTTGTTGAGCTGCTCCAGGGCATTACCAGACCTACCAATGTCTTGGACGCTGTTCCTTGGCCTGTTTCCATTCCATTATCCAGGGATAATTCTGCTAGCTCTGAACTGACACGTAACCCGCGTTATCCAATAGGGTGAGAAAAGAGTTATGCCATTGCAGGCTGTTTTTGAGGAGAAAGGTTGATTGCCACACATTCCCAGCTGCATTTAGGGCTATCTGTGCACCTGATGGGTATGACTTTGTAGCATAGGCTGTGGCAGAACCTTGGAGGACAAAATCCCAAATCTGACTATATCTGGTCACTTGTAAATTAACCCATAGAAAATTTTCTTGTGCATTCGAAGTAGTAACTGAGTTGATTATGACTTACTTAATATTTTCTTAATGTTTCTACTTTGTTTAATGTATGTCTCAGGTACACATGGGTTAGGTAGTAGTGTTTTTTCACAGTATGTACCCACTGCTCACAGTATATACTCACAGCATTTGAATGAAGTTTGACTTTAAATGTCACCATTGGTATGAAAATCTTCAGCTCCAGTGTTCATGCTTTTGTGAAATAAATTCAGAATTCTGTTCAAAAACATTTTTACAATTCTAGTGTTACTTTGCTTTGTATGGAACAAATTAGGGACTCATAGATGAGGATGGAAGGTTGATTCTGACCTCCTAACATTCGGTTCCTGTTTGCCCACTTAGCAGATGATTACTATTTCTGGTCTTGGTGGCTGGTTTCTCTTATCCTTGTAAATTAAAGGGATACTTTTAATGTTACATTTAAAGCTTACAGTTCTTTAAGATGATGCCAGGTATCAGAAGAATTCCCAAAGCAGGGCTAACTAAATTTACAGACTTTAAGTGAATGTATATAAAATTTTATTTGATGTAAAAAACTCGTATGATTGCACAACTTTTTGATTTAGCTGTATTTCTGGACACAAATAATGCTGATTTTTAATCTTTCTTGTAAACTAGGCAAATGGTGGCTCGAAGTTTGCTGGACACTTTGAAGGAAGTCAGTGATGATGAGAGAGATTGTATTGCTGTGTTGGAGAGAATCAGCAGATTAGCTGATGATTCAGGTAGGTAGCACTAAAGATTTTACTGGGTTGATGTGGGAAATTCAGAGGTGCTGAACCTGTGTTTAGCACAGGAGCAGTATGTTCTTTCTCCAGTGTTCAAACTAGGCTTCTGCAAATTCAATAAAATAGTGTAAAATCTAATTATCATTGATTCATTAATTTTTCTCAATCATCTCCCAAAGAGGACTTCTTTCCTTACTATTTTCATCAACAGATTTACACCCCTTCAAAATGTAGGACTGCAGCTTTCCAGCCGCACATTTTTTAGTAACTTTTATTATGTACTTTTGCTACTCAAGAGATCTACATGATTATTTTAGATTTGTAGATCAAGATTAGTTTCTTGCCTTGAAAATAAACTTGGAAACCATCTGTGCAAAACTCTCATAAGTTTTGATAGAATTTAAATGCTGAAGTTGTTCCTTTAGACTTTTTTGGGCAACCAGGTGTGAAGGTAAGAGAAGCAGCAAAAATTGGTGAAGGTGCAAATATAGAATCAGAGAATGGTTTAAGTTGGAAGAGGCCTGCCATTGACAGGGACACCTTCCACAAAACCAGGTTGTTCAAAGCCCCATCCAGCCTGATCTTGAGCACTTCCACAGCTTATGAGTAACCTGTTCCAGGGCCTCACCATTCTCATAGTGAAGAATTTCTGCTTTGTATCAAATCTAAACCTGCTTTCTTTCAGTTTGAAGCCATTACCCCTTATCAAGTCACTACATGGTCTTGTAAAAAGTCCCTCTTTAGCTCTCTTTCAGGCCTCCTTAGGTACTGGAAGGCTGCAGGAAGGTCTCCCCAGAGCCTTCTCTTCTCCTGGCTGAAGAGCCCCAGCTCTATTAGCATTCTCTCACAGGAGAGATTCTCTGTCTCTCTGATCAGTTTCATGACCCGCCTCTGGACTCGCTGCTACAGGTCTATGTCCTTCTTATCTTATCAGTCCCCAGAGCTGGATGCAGCACTCCACGTGGGGTCCCACCAGAGCAGAGGGGCAGAATCCCCTCCTTCACCCTGCTGGCCACACTGCTTTTGATGCAGTTCAGGATGTGTTTGGCTTTCTGGGCTGCAGGTGCACATTGCTGGGTCATGTTGAGCTTTTCATCAACCAGCACCTCTGAATCTTTCTCCTCAGGGCTGCTCTCAATGCATTCTCTACTGACCGAGTGTTGGTACCAAGGTTTGTCCCAGCCCAGGTGCAGGACCTCGTTCTTGGCCTTGAACTTCATGAGGTGCGTGTGGGCTCGCTTCTCAGGCACATAAAGGTCCCTGTGGATGCTGTCCCTTCCCTCACATCAATCCCACCACAGAGTTTGGTGTAGTGGGCAGACTTGCTGAGGGTGCTCTCCATCCCACTGTCTGTGTCACCAACTAAGATGTTGGTCCCAGTATTGACCCCTAAGGAGCTCCAGTTGTCACTGGTCTCCCCTTGGATATCAAGCTGTTGACCACAACTGTTTGAGTGCAACCATTCACCTGCTGTGCAACCATCCAGCTGTTTATCCACCGAGTGGCCATCTGTCAAATTCATGTCTCTCCCATTTAAAGACAAGGACGTAACAAGATGGTGTCAAATGTTTTTCCTAAGTCCAGGTACATGATGTCACTTGCTCTTCCCTTATTCACCAACACTTTAACCCCATTGTAGAAAGCCAACAAATTTGCCGCCAATGGTTTGACCTTAGTGAAGTTGTGTTAGCTCTTACACGACCTCCTTATTTTCCATGTGCCTTCTCACAGTTTCCAGGGGAATCTGCATCATGATCTTGCCAAGGCACCAAGGTGAGATTGGCCCTGTGTCTTCTATTTTTCTCTTTTTGAAAATGAGGGGTTTGTTTTCCCTTTTCAGTTTGGTGGGAACTTCACTGGACTGTCACAGGTCTCAAATGTGATGGATAATGGCTTAGCCGCCACTTCTGCCAGTTCCCTCAGGACCTGGGGGTGCACTGCATCAGGTCCTGTGGACTTGTGCACTTTTGGGTTCCTTAGATGACCTGAACCTGATCTTCTTCTGTGGACAGTTCTTCATTCTCCCAGTCCCCACCTTCACCTTCTGACACTCAGGTGGAGAACTTGGCACTGAAGACTGAGGGAAAAACATCACTGAGTACTTCAGTCTTCTCTATGTTTGAGGTAACCAGGTCTCCCACTTTCATCTAGAGAGGAGTCATATTTTCCCTAGTCTTTGTTTTATCGCTGGTGTATCTCTGGAACCTGTTCTTGTTGCCCTTGACATGCCTGACCAGTTTTAATTCTTTGAGGGCTTTAGCTTTCCTAACCCAATCCCTGGAAGCTTGGACAATTTTTCTGTATTCCTCCTAGGTTACCAGTCCTTGCTTGCACCCTCTGTGGGCCTCCTTTTTTTGCTTGAGTTTGTTCAGGAGCTCCTTGTACATCCATGCAGGCCTCCTGGTGTGTTTGCCTAACTACTTCTTTGTTGGAATGCCTTGCTCCTGCACTTGGAGGAGGTGATCCTTGAATATTAACTAACTTTCTTGGGCACCTGTTCCCTCTAGGGCTTTATCCCGTGGTACTCCACCAAGCAGATCCCTGAAAATGCCAAAAGTCTGCTCCTGAAGTCCAGTGTAGTGAGCTTGCTATGAGTAGGAGGGCTCTGTAGATCCAGTGTGTCTGTTGCTAATATTGGGACTGCTGAGTGTTTGGCATAAAAGGCAAAAGCAAGAGAAAAAGGAAAAACAAATATGAAAGAAAAAGAGTGCTAAAAAAGTGATGAGGCAGTGGATGAAGGGAAAAATGGTGTGGACAGAGTTGTAACAAAATTCTGGCTTAAAGATGCTCTAGAAAGAATTAAGGGCTTGATTTCAAAATAGCTGATACATTTGACGAACCAGAAGGAAGAAGGTTTAGCAGCAAAACATCAGAAAAGATCTGGTCATTCTTTTGTTATTGTTGGAGTGCTATGGAGGGAAATTTGTATTAAATCTTGAATGAGAAGAAAAAGTTTCTTTTATTTAATGTCTGTTAGTTTTTCTCCCTTCTTCTGGAACTGCAGAAGATAATGCTTTCCAAAGGTAAAAATATAATCTGCTGATTTCTGTTATTCTGTCATTACTGTCTTAATTTAAAATGCATGGTTTTATTTTTCTGAGGGAATGTCCTCGTTTAGCCAGAAAAAAGTAGCCTGTTGTAAGCATTACATAATTGTATTGAGTACCTCTCCAAGGGTTCTTCAAAAGGGAAAAAAAGTCACTATTCACTTACAATAAAATGTGTCTTTAATTGAGAACAGTGGCATGCTACTGTTTATAGAGTGCTTTCCTAGCAAAGCTCTGCTTCTGAAATCTGCATATACAGTTGCCTGCTTGTGTGGCCCTGTGAATAGTTTTGAGCATCAGAAACTTTCTGAAGCTCCACTTTAGTTTAGAAAATAGGACAGATGTGTCCAAGGGAAAACGGCCTCTTGCAGCAACTTGTAGCCTTAGGCTTTTCATTGGTGACCAACTAAGTGTGTCAAATTGAAGTTTATTTAGGCAGAAATGTAGTGGAAGCCAAGAGTTGAGCTCAAATCAATTTGTTGCCTTTAACAAGGGTGGGGTACATTTTTAGTCAGGGCTGATATTTTCTCAGCATCAGTAAAAGCAGCAGTTCAGGCTTTTCCTGCATTGTAGAAGTCTCAGATCTGCCAAACTAGTAGTGCTGGATTCTGCAGCTGCCCCACAAATTACATTTCTGCAGACTTAACTGAGTCTTGTGCCTCGAGCAGTTGCAGTATTGGACTTGGCTGGTTTCGGTAAGACAAGTTATTAGAATATCCTTGTGTTTTAAACCATGTGAAAATTCATTAGGGAGCTAGATCTCCTTTGTGTCTTCTTAGTGTATGTGAGCTTGACTATTACTCATACTGCAGCACAGTGGGGTTTGTTTATTTTGTTTCGGCTTTTTGGTTTTGTTGCAGGGGTTTAGGGTTTTTTGTGTGTGCATGTTTAAGGTTATTACTATCAGACTTGTTGCTTTTTGTCTTGCTTCTTTCCATTTAAAATATTTTTTTCCAGTTTGTCCATAAAACGTAAAAGCCCCTGAATGTGGAATAAGAAAACTGTAAAAGTGCCTGTGTGTTTTAACTTGCTTGGTTAGAGCATATTTGCACGGTTAGAGCCATCCTGGAGTCAAACCTTAATGTTTAAATGTTTAAACAAATAAAAATAAAAACAAACTTGGAAGTCAAACTAAACTATGACTAAGTACAGGTGTTTTAATTTCTAATTGTTGATGCTTGTCAGTCTTACACCAGTTCTTTTAACATTTGGAGCTCTTTGTGTTCTCTTATCAAACAAGTCATAGAGAGGAAGGTACCTTACCTTTTTTTTTTCAGTAGTTGGTATAATGAGGTTAGAATTGAAGAATATACCCAGGATACACAGTATCTGTTCTCTTTCTGGGCTACTGATGCTGGTTTCTAAAATAGAGGTACAGCAGTGGACTAGAAATAGCAGCTATCCTGAAGTTGCCAAGGGAGTCCCCTGTCCTGTTAATATCTTGCAATTTCAGAACTCTTGTAGTTCGGTTGATGGTTTTCAGACATGGTCTTTGCTTGAGAAATATCACTCTCAGGGTTGTTTTTTTAATTCTTTGTGTTTGCAGTTTGTTGGTTTGTTTTTAGTGGGGTTTTTGGGGGGGGGGGNGGTTTGCTTTTTTCAGGTTTGTTTTGGTTGTTTTTAATACCTTTTAGCTGGAGCTGTGCTGAGACAGCCACTTCTGTGTTTAAAAGCAGGAGAATTTCCAATCATTTTCATTCTTCATCTACTGTGATAAAACTTTAAGAAGCTAAATGTCATCTTGGTTGTCCAAGTATATGATTGTAGGCTGGAAGAAAATTATGAGAACGTGGTTTACTATGGTCAATAAATATCTTGAGATACCAACTGGATAGCCAAGACAGATTTTTTTGAGGCATCATGGCAAAAGCAAATACCAGCTCTAAAACTGGTTTTATAAAAGCTTTTTGTCAAAAAAGATCTGAAAGAAACAGCTTTTGATGGAAATTCATTTGGACCCTTTGAGTAAAGTTGTAGTGAATTGTATGTTGTGTAAAAGAGTTTTGATTACCATTGTGTCTGTACATACAAATGATACAAAGTGTGCCTTCTCCTGACAGGGTAGTTTGGACTCTTTCTAATGAGTTAATTCCAGTTTACATGTGGGTAATGAATTAGTTCCAGTTTACACTTGTAGCCTTAAAATCACTGTTGTGTTTCTACTGGGAAAAAAATATCCACTAAAGGTGGTACTGGAAATGAGCTGGTCCCAGTGCTGGCAGAACACAGGATTTGTTCTGCCCTGCTGTCATCTGCTGCTGTTGTATGTACATGGCAGCACAGAATAGCTGTTCCATGGAGGAGACCCATCTATGGCATTTGGGGAATGATCTCCTGCCCCCAAGGCCCTTGCTTGCTAAAGAAAGTTATTCTCTGAATCAAAGTTGTTTGGAAGACTTCAATTTTTGTCTTCATTGCTGTAGTTGGGTGTTGCTATTAAATCTGTGATTCTGCTGTGGAATTTGGGTATTTTTCACTCCTAAACTGGACTTCCCTGCTGTCTTTGGTACAAGTTTCCTAGAGTAGTGACAGGTAAGAAAGATACCTTGTACTGCTTTTGTATCTGCTGTTTGCTCTCTTTGTAATTTCTCTGTTTCTTTAGGATATTAGGTATGACTTCCCATTTAGATGGTTTTATGGTGTCTTTGAATCTATGCAAGCCAAGAAGTAGTTTGGCATATAAGCCCAGTGCTTGGCAAATGTTAAATTATCCCCCATAAACCCTTGTTAGATTAAAAATGCTTATCTTTGTATTAGGACAGCTGGGTCTTCTTCATTCTCAAATGTAGCTATAGTTTTGTGAGAGCTTGAACAAGGGCCTTATGTCTGAGTTTTTCACTTAAAATAATTAATATAATTCAAACTTTTTTTTTTTGGTACCAGCTTGTGAGTGGCTTAGATGATATAAGATTGCATCATTGTGTGCTGAAGTGTGATTAACTGGCTTTGAAAGTTAGCCCCAGCCAGAATTTCTGCATTACTGGCATTTTGCTTAGTGTGCAAGAGGCTCCAGAAGCTTTAAATCTTATTTTCTGAAGTTCCTCTAAAAGTGAGAATCTGTATCTTTGTTTCTAAAATACATGTGTAATTTAGCTTACTATGAAATAAATACACATAGATATCTTTTTAAAGAAATGATGGGGGGAAAATAAAATTACATCCTGAAGGGCTGGTGCTTCTTTGTCTGAATATACCCAACTAGGATGTTTTTCTTCTGAATGAAAAGTAATCTCTTTACTGCAAAGAATCAGTTGTAAATGCAGTTTCCAAAACAATCTGATTTTGAAAACAATTATTAGGCTAATTGGTCATTAGGTTTTGAAGCTCTATAATCAGGCTTAATGTGGATGGCCTCACAACCCTAATTACTTAATAGTGTGCTTAAATGGTTTTATTGATGTAGGTTCAATTACTGCTATTGGTACTTTGAGACATGCCAACATTACCTGTCAAACAGAACCTACTGCAGCATTTCATTTAACAAAAATCTTCATATGTAAGGAATATTAATGGAAATGCTAATATTTGCCTTTTCCAGCTGCCAATATCTCCAGCTGTATTTTTTTCCCTGGCTTCATGTTTCAGGATTTTCCATACCTCATCTCCCACCTTGTGCTATGCTAAGAATTTTTTCCTGTGCTTGACGTAAACCTCTTTTGTCTCTCCATACATCTGATGAGTGACTAGCAGTGACTTTACCCTCCCTCATTAGTCTGTGTTTCACTCCTTGCTCTGCCAGTCAGGAATGAAATCCATTTCTGATTAGTAGGAGAAAAGAGCCTGACTGCTGAAGCAGCACGTGCGTCAGACACATCGGCCTTCCCGCTGGACTCCTAAGCTAAAAGGGATGGGCTCTGGTTACAGTGTATTTCCACTTGTCTAGCTTTTCTTTTGTCTTTGAAAGAGGTGGGAAAGTCAGAGGGAAAGGTGAAGTGGGAAATTGTAGAAATCGAAAGGGAAAATACTTGTGTTTGTAGAAGAAAGAGGGAAATGGAAAGTTATCTTTGGGGAAAGAAGAGGATGGATAAAGCTGAGTCAGGGGAGGTTTAGGTTGGCTATTAACAGAAGGTTGTTCACCCATAGGGTGGTTGGGCACTGGAACAGAATCCCCAGGGAAGCAGTCACACCACCAGCCTGACAGAGTTCAAGACACACGGTGTGACTCTTTGGGGTGGTCCTCTGCAGGGCCAGGAGTTGGACTTTGATGATCCTTCTGAGTCCCTTCCAACTCAGGATATTCTGTGATTATTCTATAGAATGGAAGTCTTACTGCAAAGCCATGCACTTAGACCTTTCCCTGTTGCTCACAACCCATAACAAGAACAAAGGGCAATACTATTAATATTCAGATGTACTTAAAACATTCATAAAAATTGCCAGTTAAAGCAGCTTTAACATCGTCAGTGGTTGTTCTTCATATACAGTTTTACAACACAAAAACCTTACAACCCCTCACAAATATAGTGGAAATTCACTGCTGCTTGTATTTCAGAATGGTCATTGTGGGATAATGAAAGCATTTCAGCCTTTTTTTCTAAATGCCTTATCTTGCTGCAGAATAAAGCATTGTGAAATAAATCTAGTTGTGGGGTGGCTCTGGAATAATGACTCGATTTATAAATAACTGCTCTGAAGCAATTAGTTGGTATTACACTGTGCAGTTCTAAAATAATCCCCTTTTAATTTCCAGTATGCAGCTGATGGTGGTGCTTTACCTCCTCGTAGCTGAAGTGGAATAGAGAGTGAACTGAAGCCTCAGCAGGGTTGAAGTAAATGTTACACATTTATATACCCAAGCTGACTGTCTGTGCTAGGAGTAGCTGAGTGAGCATGCTGGCACTTTACATGAGAGATGGTGTCAGATTTTAGGGGAAATGTGCTTTTTCATGGATGGAGAATAAATAGTTACTTACTTCTATGATTTTGGAGTCAGTTTAGGATGTTGATTTAATGGTCATTTGTGAAAAAGCTAAAACTGGGGATTTGCTTATGCAGAAGAAAATCTACCCAGGTTCTGGAAATGCTGATTTGAACATATTGATGGTTTTGCGTGGTCTGGAAATGAAGAGAGGTAGAGCCATGTCATTTTGTTCTGGAAACTTCTTTTCAAAATTATTTCATGAACAGAAGAAATGGAAGCTATTTTCACTGTCTTGTCATTCTCTTAATTTTGCTTGATTGCTAAAACTCAATTCAGTGCAATTCTGTATCTAGATAATACACAAGATATGATAGAATGAAATAAAACGCTAATGAGTAAGGAAAATCTAGTCTTTTATATTAATATTTATTTTCAAAGTTTTTGTTATAACAAATTGCAGAGTTTCTTTTTAGTGGATTGCTTCTTCAAGGAATAGATAGACTTGTACTTTCAAGAGATAGTTTGAAAAGATCAGCATTTAAAAATACTTCCTCTGCCAAATGGAAAAATACTGTTCCAGGCAAATGTTACGTAGAACCTAGCTGTACACAGAGATTTTTCCAGAATGCCTAAAATAGAAACTTGACGTGAAGCAAAATTCTCCTCCCAGATTTTGTTTATACTTTGTGAAAGCCCGGTCCTTGACTATATTGTACAGTGCAAAAAACACAGAGTGCAGACGTATTCCCCAGGTGGATGAGTTTGTGCTTTATGAAGCAACATGTAACTGCTGTGCACTGTTCACTGTGTTGATAACTGTGCTGGTTTTGGCAGAGGTATTTTTTCTTCATAGTAACTAATACTGGGCCATGTTTTGGATTTGTGCTGGAAACAGTGTTTAAGGTGACTTAAATTTATGAGCATGGAACATAACAACCCAGGGTAACTTACAGTCTTCACTGCAAATGTGACAGGAATTCATACTTCACTTCCCATGGGCAGGCAGCTGTTCAGCCATCCCCCGGAGAACAGGGCTCCATCACACCTGACAGTGACTTGGGATGATAAACACCACCATTCCAAACTTCCCTGCATTCTTCCTTCTTCCCTCAACTCTATATGATCAGCATAACACCATGGTCTGGGGTGTCCCTGTGGTCAGTAGGGATTGGCTGTCCTGGCTGTGTCCCCTCTTGGTGCATCTCCTGCCAGTTGCTGCTGGGGTGGGGTGAAAGGCAGAAGAGGCCCTGGATCTGTGTAAGTGCTGCTCAGCAATAACTAAAACATCCCTGAGTTATCAGCACTGTTTCCTGCAAAAATCAAAAACATGGCCCTGTACCAGCTACCCTGAAGAAAATTAATGCTGCCCCGGCCAAACCCAACACAATGACCAAGCTGTAAATTTGGTTTTAAGCAACAGGGAAGTTTGAACTGAAGTGGCAGACACTGTTATGTATTGAAGCCTGCTGGAATCCCTGCTTGGAGCTGCCACCTGTTCAAGCTAAAGACAGAGCTGAGGAATAGGTGAAGGGAATGAAAAGGTGGATTTTTGGAAAAAGTGGATCTCTTACTTTGGTGGATTTTTTTGGCATTGTTGCTTGGGTCTTAAGGAAACATAATGAAAAAAAAAAAGCTCTACTGTAACTGCATCAGACTGTGAGATTAGGCTCTATTCAGTACACACTGGAACATATGCTTCAGCCTTTGGAAGAATTGAGCTCTTATCTAAATTGGTAAGCTTAAGGTTCAGGTTCTTGCATAGCAGCAGTAATTCCCCAGAGCAGCACAAGTGCCTTTTGATGGTGAATTAGGGTGTTGTGTTACACCGTCAGTTCCCTACACAGCACTCCTTGTTTGTTGCTTTGAATCCACCTTAGAAAGATCCCAGAGCTGGGTACTTAAAAATTAGAGAACATAAGAACTAAGGTGACTTTACAGTTCTAATTCATTCCTGGGTATGAATGTTTCAAATCTTTAATTGCACCGTCTCATCTGCCTGTGTTTCTCACAAAACCAGAGCTGACTTAGTAGCTCAGGAAGAAAGGGGCTCACTTTACATCTGCAGGTCTTTAGTATTGTCAGGCAGCTGACATAAGTGCTGCATAATAGATGAACCCTGTTCTGAAGGAAAAGGATCTAGTGGTTTTGGTACATCCTGCACTCTTACTGGAGTGCTTCATAAAGAAATGTATGAATGCAGTTTCACAGCAAACCTCATCAGTTTGGGGAAAGAGCATTGCCATTGCTTTAACGGTGGGTGGGCACACTGTAGAGGTGTCAGAGGTATGGAAACAGTCTCCCTGTTTCGAGTGCCTAGTGTCCAAAGTATGTACACAGCTCTTGATAGTCTTAATACAGACTCCTTGTTGGCTTTGACTGCAGAGGTATTTCTTCAGCATCAAGGCAGGGTTCAGACTGCAATCAAATGGGTAGTGTGCAATTACTCTGTGAAGAGCCTGGCTCGAACATTTTGCACAGCTTCACACTAGGCAAAGGAATAAATTGGCTTTCTCAGCATTTTGCTTCTTTCCCTCAGTTCTAGCACCTTCTTTTACCATTCCTTGCTTCCATCATCAAGACAGTTCTGCTACTTGAGGGAATTGTGTGATTGCACAGGGAAATCAATATTAAGTGCCACTTCTTGCTGTTTAGTGATGCTGCTGTGGTGAGGCAAAAGCTGCATCAGCTAGATCAGTTCTTTGATAGACTTTATTGTCTGGCTGCATGAACAGTAGCATTGGCATAAATGGAAGCTGCAGGTTTTTGTGTCTGGGAGGGTGGGAACTGCCCAGAGCAAATTTAGAAGCCATTTAAGAAGCACTGCTGCCAAAAATGCAGCCTCAGTCAGATTGGTTTTGCTTACTCTCCATCCCCTTTAACCTCTGCCCTCCCTCCCTCCCTCCCTGTCCCCAGTCATCTTCTGTCTGCCATAAGAAACAAGGCATGAGTCCTAAGATGGGAGAACAAGATCCTAGGGGTAAGTGTTCCTGCATAAGTCACTTGTACCCCTAGATCATGTCCTGGGCATGTCTTGAAATAACAGCCTTATGGGAGAGGTGGGCATGAGTTCCTCCAGCCCTGGCTTTGGGCACTGGTTCCCATTTCTTGTCCATCAAGTTCCCATCCTCCTTGCCCAGCCTGATGGTTCCTCATCTTGCTCTGTTTTCTGTCTACACCCTTTTCAAACAAATTGCTCTGGGGAGAGGGGCTGTGTACAGCCTGTTTGCAGAGATACTATCTTTCTTTCTCTCAAAATGTACTCAGCAAGGAAAAACTCTTCCATTTGTAGTTGCTCTGCTTTCAGTGGATACTGGGCAGTTGCAAATGGAGGTTGTTTGGAAGGCTTCTTTAACTCAGCCACCTTTGGGCAGGGTGTCACACAGGTGGAAAAAAACATACTGGTGCATCAAAGTTGGCATGTAGAAGGACTCCTTTCTCAGGCACACTTAAAGTCCCTCTTCCAGACCTGAAGAAGCCAGGCCTTGTCAGATAAAAGGACCAGAACTGAAATCAATGTAGGAAGAAAATAGATATTTTTGCCAGCTTGACTCTAGAAAGCACCTGATCTACTCTGGTTGACCCTCCCACACCACCTCATCCTAATGAACAATTGCACCTTCTCTTGTGTTCTAAGGAGTGCTGTGGCAAATTTTTATAAGGAAGCAAAAGATGAGTTACTACAATAGGAATATTTTCTTTCTTTGCATTAGTATGATATGGAGACTTCAACTTTCAGAATTAATAATCTCATTAACTATTACTTTGTCCTAGCTGCAGGTGCATATTTTGGTCAGCTGTTACATTTAGTGCTACAAATGTAGTGTTTAATCACTAAAGTTCAGCATTTTGTTAAGGTGTGAATTTTTGTTAGATCTGCTCAAACTTGCATGTAGATTGTGTAGTGTTCTTTGGGATCCAACTTCTTCAATATGAACCTCAGGATGTCTGTATTGCTTATGGAGTTCAACCTGCACATGTTTCAGAATACCTGAAGTTTAAATAAAAATGTTTTTCTCCTGTGTGCTCCTGATAACATTTGGGGGAGGAGATACAGAGCAGATTGGAAGACATTTTTACTTTATTTTCATGAACAGCAAACCTGTATGATATTGATTTATCTGAGACTTCATTTTGTGTTTTGCAACTTGGTCAGCAACTCATAAACTTCCCAGAGGATTCCTGGAAGTGTTCTAGTCCATGTTGGATGGGGCTTTGAACGACCTAGTCTAGTGGAACCCCTGCTCCCAAGGGCTGGAACTAGATGATCTTTAAGGACCCCTCCAACTCTCATTTTGGTGTGTTTTTCTATAGGAAAAGTAATTTAAGTCTATAGTGAAAGAGCCCATAGGCATTTAATTGCATTGTGTGCAGTGATCTTTGCTGTTCTCATTGTCCTCAGTGAAGAAAAGGCTGCACATGGCAGGGGACTGGCTTTGTCTTTGTTATGTTTTATTCACACCTGAGTTTACACCTGTAGCCACTGTTCAGGAAAGCCAAGTGATGTACACATTTGCCATGTTGAACACAAATGCATATTGCATGCTTGCATTTAACAAAAGGTTGTATTTTTAATGAATCATGTTAATTACAAGTATTTCAAGGGAGATGGTCCAGGTTATGCCATTAAGTTTTATCTGAACAACTTTTAGGTAAAAATTCAGTAAGGCATACGTATTTATTCCCTGACATATATGTCTGATTATTTAAAATGCTCTAAATCAAATTAGTATAATTTGAGAGTAATTGATGGAGTTTTTTAATGTCTTTTTGTAGATAATCAGTAGACCAGTGGTAACTGCATGTGTCAGCAAATCCTGAAAGGGCAGAAGTACTTAGTTCTGATTTTTTTTATCCCCATGGAGAAGTTAGGCATGTAATAAGGTCCTTCTTATTTAATTGAATCTGTTTTTCTAGCAGTTGGAATTAAATCCACGCCTGTATTGTTTCTCTTCCTTTTTCTCTCATCCTCCAGATATATGTGTGTGTTCTGTGGGGATTAGGATTCATCTAGGCAGTGTGCCATTTCTTGAATTTAAAGATTGAATTGAACATTTTTTAAATAATCACCAAGTTTGGTGAGAAACACATCTCAAAAGGTTTAACAGAAGCAGCTGGAAGGATGCAAGACCTTTTCCATCTGACAGTGACATCAGTAGCCTTAAAGAGCAAAGAATGAAGGGCAGCATCTGTGGTTATGGCCGGTTGTCCTGCTCAGTGGGATCTTTCCTGTCTCAGAGGCTGTGGTCCAGACTCCCCCTCAGTTCCTTTCTTCTCGCAGTGGTGCCAGTTCTGGGCTGACTTTCTGTGTAGGAGGTTTCTGTGAAGTAGGTGATGCTCTTAGGGAGTTTGGATAGTTCTGATACTCATAACATTTGGTGGCTAGCTGTCTTACACCTCTTCTTGTTTTATTACTAAGAATGTGAGACGTGACTTTTTAGTAGTTTGGCAGCACAGGGTTTAGTTTTTTCTGGTTTTATAAAAAGATGATCAAAATGAAGCTTGACAAACACACTGACATGAACACTTGAGAGCATACTTTGTACGTAAAATACTGTAAGAAGCTTACTCTGGCAGGATCTGGGAGCATGCTTGTAAACATATATTATGGCTTTTTTTGGTTTTGTTTTGACCCTTACAGAGCCAACAGTGAGGGCAGAACTGATGGAACAGGTGCCTCATATTGCTATGTTCTGTCAAGAAAACCGACCTTCAATCCCTTATGCTTTTTCCAAATACCTGCTGCCCATTGTGGTGCGATACCTCGCAGACCAGAATAACCAGGTAAGTTTCTTGTAGGAGTGGTTTTGTAGCTGGTGAAATACTGTTGTGATGCCAAGTTATTTAAATTTAGTATCATACAAGTGTGTTGTATTTTGGGATATAAGGATTTGGAATGGACATGAAATACATAGTACTATGTATTTATTTAAAGAAAATATTAAAGAAAAGCTTCTAAAGAAAATTTCATAACAGTTTTTTGCCTTTAGTGTGATCTGTCCTGACTTGGGGCCTTTTGTATTGTATTCATATGGACAAAATCCGTCATTTAGACAAGCTCACGTAATTTAAATTCTGGCAAAAAGGAATGGTAGTAATGAAAAACTGAGTCCTTTGTATAATTCAGTTTTTTAACACCTTGATGTACCTTCGTTACCAGTTATTTGTGTATCAATCCAATAAAAGTTTTGGATTGAACTCATGTGGTTTCTTCCTGTGCATGTGTAAGTTAGCTTGTCCAAAGCTTCCTTGAGGCTTCTCCATTCATTTCAGACTAGATTAGTGCTAGTTGATACATTATTTTCAGTATTTTAGGCCTCTTGAGTTTGTCACTTTTTTCTTGCCCTTTTTGAAATTTACAGTTAGAAATAACTACCCAAGCCTGTTTTTCTTAGTAGTTTTTTTGCTAATTCATGTATAATACAACAACTCTACTTTTGTTTGATGTTCTCCTGCTAGAAGATTCAGTGATTCTTTTCATTGTTCTAACCTCAGTTGAATAGTTCATTGGACTGCAGATCTCTGAAACAAAGAGCTCAAAGGTGTTTCCAAAATTGCTGCATTGCAGTATATGTAGTCTCTTGTATGTAATGTTTTCTCTTCTGGTGAAATTTCTCCTTTTAGAGGCAGGGCTTAGCCAACTATGAAGTCACTAATGGGTATCTTAATTTTGTACAATTTTTTTTTTTTAAACGGGGCAAAACAAAATTATGTCTCGGAATTTAAAAGCATGGGAAATAGACACAATTTTTCCTTGCCAGCCTATTTCTTGTTAATCTCAGAAAAAGAGGATTTGTTAAATAAAATTCATCTTCCTTAGAAATTTGTTACTCTCCATTAATTGTGCTGCTTTTTCTTCACGCATTTGCTCAAGATTTGCCATGACTGCTCTTTTTGACATGAAAACAAATTGCATATGAACCCAAGAAACACCCACACATTGTCAACTAAGGCCGGTGTCCGCCTCCATTCTTCCCAAAACACAGGACAGCAAACATGAAGTGCTTGCAAAAGCACTTGTGGAGCACTTGTCCTCTCAGTGTGTGCAGTTAGTACTGCTGTGTGTTGTTGTATAGGTACCAAAATACAAGAGCACATGTATTTCAACAAATAAAACTCTCTTGGAATTGCTTGGTTCAATTTTTTGTCTTTTTATGGCAGGTAAGAAAAACAAGCCAGGCGGCGTTGTTAGTGCTGTTGGAGCAAGAGCTCATCGAGAGATACGATGTGGAGACCAAAGTGTGCCCTGTGCTGATAGATCTGACAGCTCCAGACAGCAACGACGATGTGAAGACAGAAGCTGTGGCTGTAAGTGACAGCAGTGCCAAATCACACAGCCAAAAGTGTGCCCGAATGCTTGATAGTGCAGTGGTGGTGGTGGTGTTTCCAAGTTGCACAGCCGTTACTAAAAGGAAAATGTGACATTCCCTCTCAGTAACAAATCTGTAACAACTTCTGTGCTGTGTCAGTGCTGTACACTCTGGTCAAGTTAAGATTTAAATTCAATAGCTTATATATGCTGTAAAAAGACCAACCCAGCTGGACAAGACAGTCTAGGGGATTAATTTTATCGACTCCTAAAGCATCTGCTGTGTTGGCTTTTTAGTTTTTTGAGGGTTTGTCTGTTTATTTTATGGAAGTTTAAATTGCCTGTGTGGAAAATTTCCATCAGTTCAAAAGCTTTAATGCCTCAGTTCTGTTGCTCCTTGCTGTATGTCTGTTCTGTTTATTGATTTTGTTGTGTTTTATTGGACAAAGTAATAAGCATCTGAGTTGATTAACTCATGGTTGGTTGGTTGGTGGGGATTTTTTTTTCATTAGACACAACAACCTTCATAATTAAAATGTATGTGTTGAATTAAAATAGTAAGCAGATTAATTAATTTATAATGGAGAAATGGCAGATGTATTCTCTTTTGTTTCCTTTGTTTTTTTGCAATTGATTCTTTCTGCTGGGTGATTTTTTTTTCTTTTCTTTTTGTTTGAGAGAGACCTCATTTAATATTTTACTTTCCTACAGTGGCTGGACAGATAAACAATAAAAAGGCTCCAGCACTTTTGCATTTGGCACCAAATTTCTGGTGCTTCTTGATGAAGCTTACAATTATATAAGGGAATAAAGTATAAGCAGATTAGTTTTATCTGTCTTCATGGTTTTGCAAGTACTGAAACTTGACAGAAATTTTGATACCTCATCAACCCCCTAGAGGTTAGAAAAGTCATCATTTATTATTCCAGGGAAATGAATGCAAGTAGTTCTACTGACATGATTGGGAAAGGTAAACATGAAATTCTTTTTGTTTTTAAAGTTAATTTTTTTCAGTACAAGTTAGAATGAAAGAGCAGTTAGAGGGAAGAGTTCTTTTTTGGTGCAATACATTTCTTTGGAAATTTTATGTTTGGAAGTTGTGGATATGCAGTGTAATGTTGTAATTAATTTTAAATCATACAGGGACTTAGAAGTCTTTGAAGCATACTAATTGTCAATAATTTTCCATTAATTGTACATACATGCATTTAATATTGAAATAGTAAAAGAATCATGTACTTTTGTTTTTAGAGATCTGTTGGGTAACATAAGAGAATAATTTCTAAGAGTCTCCAGTTTTTCCAATTATCTTTGTAAGGTGGAAATTTGGTTCAGTTTACTGGAAGATCAGTGCCATCTTCTACACCTGTGTAGTGTCATGACAAGGAAATTGGAAACAGAGTTTTTTGTAGAAGTGGCCAAACCTTTCCAATTCAAATGGGGTTTGGTTGTCAATATTTTTCCCAGTTTTCAGTAAAATTTTGTTCATCAGAATGAAGAGTAGATGCAAAAAGCCTCTGCTTAGCTGACGCAGAATGGTGTGTTGTGCAGACATCTCTGATTAGTGTTTGTCTTGTTAGATTATGTGCAAAATGGCCTCCATGGTTGGAAAGGACATCACGGAAAGGCTTGTGCTTCCCAGGTTCTGCGAGATGTGCTGTGACTGCAGGATGTTTCATGTTCGCAAGGTGGGAATTATGAGCCTCTGCTCCAGATGATCTGTGAAAAAACGTGTCGTGCTTGGAACTTGCATGTGATTGAGAAACTTTCCTGGTAGATCTCATTTGTCAAATGGATAAGCGAAAGCTGTGGGGGGTTTTGTAGCTCTCATTTCCACAGATTTTAATATTTAGCACTGAGATTTTTTTTCCAGAATCACTACCCACATTACTAGGAACAAAGAACGAATCTGCTTGTTCTTATGGTATAGATAGCTGCAGTGTGATTGGGTATATGTCCTTATGGTTGTGTTGGTAGCCAGGAAAACATGAACCAACTGTGGCTGATAGAGCATCAGCCACCTGAGCTCATATCTGTGTGCACAGATGGAATTAAAGATGCTCATCTTCATTAAAGATGAAGTAAACCAGTATTCCATCATGATGTTTAGGTGTGGAGGCTGCACTTTGGTCTCATCCTGCCATTGAATAGCTTATTTCCCATGTTAGCTGCATGTGTTCTTTAATTTGAAAGCACTTCAAATACATTTTATCCTCTTTTCTTTTCATTTAAGTTCTGGAGTTCTTCTGTGATTAAAAAAGACTGACTAATTTTGATAGAAAAGAAAATTATTTCTTTTTTAAAAAACATGGAAAGTGATGGAATGGGAAAGTAGCTCATAATGAGTTTGCACCAAAACACGTTTTTCTGATTTTAAAAGTTGTATTTTTCCCCCCCTTGGATTTTACTGAATTAAAACTGTGGTCTTAGTCTTTATTTCTTGCATTCTGTCTGCAAGGTATGTGCAGCCAATTTTGGAGATATCTGCAGTGTGGTTGGACAGCAAGCCACCGAAGAAATGCTGGTAAGTCATTCCTTAAAGGGTTTTTCTTCTTAAGGCAGTTCCTGAGTGGAGCTAGAAAAGCTACAGAAGAAGGGCATTGATGAGAGATTGGAGATACAGAGGGGATAAAGCACTGGGAGTGGTGAGGGTTATGTATTGATTTCATCTCTTAAAATCAGTTTTCCTGCCTCAAACAGCCTTCTGGAAAGGAGGGAAAGAAAAAGAAAGTTAAAGGAATTACGTAAATCTTTGTAAAAATTACAAATTAAATAAAGGGAAGAGAGACAAATTCAACATGGAAGAGCAGGGAATTGGATGGAGTGGTGAGAACAGGATCCTTAACTGTGCCCACATTCCTGTGGTGGGTCCAGGGAGTTAGTGGATGTTGATAGATTTGGAGACATGATGAGACTAAGGAGCAGAAATCAACTTGGCAGTGTCTGAGATCCCTCTTCAAGCTTTCTTGGCAATGTGGACAGTGAGGTTGTTGAGGCCCAGCAGAGTCTGATGAATCAATGCCCTGAATTAGCAAGGGACTTACATGGACAGTGTAAATGCAGGCATGACTTCAGCCAGAGGTTCTGCAGCTTTTTGCAGTTGTGGTGTTGGGACAGGTAGGCCTGTTGTGGCTCTCAGGCCATTTCTTATGCTCTCAAAGGATTTGCTGCATTTTTCTCTAGCTATTGAGTGATTCAAGTCATTTGGTAGTGAAGTTTAGTTGTGTGGATTTGCATCCCATATGCTTCCTGATTTGGGATGTAAATTGATTTCTCTCACACAACTGCCTTTTTAGTGATTAGCGTAATGAATTTGGATTAAAACTTCGTAGAGGGTGCAATTAGGCTACGATGAAATAAAAAAGGATTATTGTTTCATTTGAAAGCAATAACGTGTGGCAGGACAGCTGGGGTTTTCTTTCTATAACAGAAAATGCCATTTTCTGCTTTTCTGTTAGGAAAAAGGATGGATGTAAAAAGCTGACTGATAAAACTTCATTTTCTAACCTAAAAGGTTTTTTGATTGGAGGCAAAGTTCAGAAAACTTGGCTGCAGAGAGTATGAACAGCTGAACATCAATAACTGTGAACAAGGCTGTAGCAACCGGCGTTGGATTACTCATATTTTGTCACTGTGCCTGTTGCACGCCAAGGCAGCCACGCATGTCTGTGCCTCACCTGCACTGTCCACCCTTACCATTAATGATTCCAAAAAGCCCAAGCACCTGAGCACCTTCAGAATGCTTCACTTTTATTAGTAAAACCACTGTTCTGCTCAAGCATGTTTTCTCTTGAGCAAATGCAGTCTTTCTCTCACTCCCCTGTTCCTCTTTGCAGTTCATGTCCTGCATTGTAGGTTAGAGGGTGGCAGAGGATGATAAATCTAACAGTGAGAAGTGTGGGTAGAGAAGGAAGTTTTTCTTTCTGAAGATGCTGTTGCATTTCAGTAAGAATCTTACAGAATATCTGCAGTCTCTGATAGGTAAAATGTTAATCACAGAATCAAAAAATATTAAGGTTTGGAAGGGACCTTAAAAATCATCTAGTTCCAACCTCCTCCTGTCATGGGCAGGGGTGCCTTTCACTAGATCAGGTTATTCAAGGCCTTATCCACCTGGCCTTGACCACTTCCAGGCTTGGGGCATCCACAATCTGCCTGGGCAATGTGTTCCAGTGCCTCACCACCCTTGCAGTAAAGAATTGCCTCCTGGCAATGCAGCAGTATTATTTTCTTGTCCCTGCTTTAAAGGAATGGTGTAGACATGAGGTCTTGTCTTACAATACGTTTGTTGGTCTTGGGAGTATTTTTGAAGTTGGGGTTTTGGGGGTATAAATCATGTTTAAGAGTTAGTACTTTCTTGCTATTCTTCAGACAGGTGAATTTTCCTTCTCTGTATCCATAAGTAATATGAAAGCATCAGATTAGAAGAATGGTGCTACTGAATATGTGTTCTTTGTCTTGCAAATGTTAAACTGTACGTCTAAGTATGAAGGTGGACAACCAGGTGAAGAAAATGAAAGTGAAAAGAGAACTTGTTTTGAAACAAGTGCTGCCTATTAAGACTTGCATACTCACTCACTATATTCCTAACAGCTGCCGAGGTTTTTCCAGCTCTGCTCTGATAATGTGTGGGGAGTTAGGAAAGCCTGTGCCGAGTGCTTCATGGCAGTTTCTTGTGCAACATCACAGGAAGTCCGGAGGACAAAATTGTCAAGCCTTTTTATTAATTTGATTAGTGATCCTTCACGATGGGTAAGAATTGCTTTTTATTTTTTTGAATAGCTGTCATATTTGAGGGATTTTACTGCAATACTCCATGTAGAACTTCTCATGGGTGTGGATAATCTAACTTATTTCATGCACCTCCAGCAAAATTGTTCTTAGACAGGTTAGTTCATTGATGGGTGTAAAGAGTCCCTCACATTTTCACTGCAGCATGTAAGAAAAACTCTGTCAGTGGAGTAGATTTTTTTAGCTATGAAGTGGTCTGTGACTTAACATTGCTGAGAATCATTAACAAAACTGGAAAATAAATTATGATATACTTGTACTTCTTCAGGTTCCCCACCACCATGTTGTTTTTGGGGGGAGGGGGTGGTGGAGTTTGTAGTTGGTTTGGAGGTTGGGTTTTGTGGGTGTTTTGAATGTTGGTGGTGGAAAGTTTTTTGTTAATTAAATTTTATTGTTTCTTAGGTGATGGGGTTTTGTTTTTGGGTTTTTTTGGGGGGGTGTTGTTTGGGATATTTTGTTGTTATTTCTGGGGCCGCTTGGGTTGTTTTTTTGTTTGTTTGGGTTTTTTTTATTATTTCAAAAATTTACTCTTGAAGATTTACTCTTAAACCTTAAGTTTGTTACTGAGCAGACTATGTCCAAGAGCCAAGGTTCACCTGCCCAGAAGCATGAGCTTGTACATCTTGGGAAGTCATGCAAATTGTAGCCCAGCAAAATTAATCAAATAACAAAAATTGAGATAGAGAACTGTTAAGAAGAGGAGAATAAGTAGTAGGAGAAAGGAGGAGCAAATGCACAGCATAGCCAAATAGGAAAGGGAGAGAAATATAATACTTATCAGTCAAATTTCTGAAAGTGAAATGCCTGTTTTCTGTACGTGTTTTTTTTTTCCTTTCAAGTTGTTAAAATTCTGACCTGAGTTCTCAAATTTACCTGCTTCTATTATCTAAACAGATTCTTCCTCCTTTGGTTGTGGGGAAAAAGCCTGTCAGTTTGGTTACCTGTGGTTCAACTGGTTTTACCCTACTTTTTCATTTTTTTAAACATTTTTTTTAAACTTGGCACTCTGTATACATCTGGCTGATTCTTTCCGGACAAAAGCCTCTGCTCTTGAGTTCCTTAGTAGGCTAATGACCTTTTCAATTCTTAGTAGCAGGCATTTTATGTTTTATAGGACAGCAAGATTTATAATTATAATTTTGTTTTTTCACCTTGGACCCTTTCCACTAGGTTCGCCAAGCAGCTTTTCAGTCTCTGGGGCCTTTCATATCAACTTTTGCTAATCCATCCAGCAGTGGCCAGTACTTTAAAGAAGAAGATGGTAAAAACCCAGAAGATTGTGGTTCTGCACAGGAAAACAGGTAAATTTGCTAAATCTGCAGGTTATTTTTGCTTCCTTGTTCTTCTGTGTGAATTGCATGTTAGAAAACTGACTTTCCTGGATAAATTGAATATTTGGTAAACGGAAAGATCTGGATCTTCTCATCTTCATAGACCAGAATTAGGATGTGTGTTCTGTGGTAAAATGACTGACTTGATAGACAAAGAAGGGCAGTGTATACCAGGTACCTGGATTTCAGGAAGGCTTTTGATGTGATCTCCTGTAAGATCCTTATGGAGAAGCTGCTGAAGTTTGGGTCGGATGAGGAGATGGTGAGGTGAGCTGAGGACTGCCTGCCTGGGCCCACGGGCACTGCTTCACTGTGTAGTTGAAGGTCACTAACTGATGGTGTGTGAGAGGGGTCAGTGTTGGCTCCAGTCCTATTAACCATCCTCTTCAGCCGTCTGAATGATGGAGCAGGGTGTGGCCTCAGCAGGTCTGCTGATGACACAAATCTGAGAGGAGTGGCTGCTTCACCCACAGGGTCATGCTGCCATCCAGGGGGAGACCTGGACATGCTGGAGAGAGTGCAGTGAAGGGCCACAAAATGACAGTGTAGCATCTCTCCTGTCAGGAGAGTCTGAGAGAGATGGGACTTCAGCCTGGAGATGAGAGGGCTCACTGGGGGGGTCTTACTCATGTTCATACATACCGGAAGGGAGAGTGAAAAGAGGATGAAACTGGACTCTCTTCAGTGATGCCCAGTGACAGGACCAGAGTCAATGGCCTCAGTCCCAAACACGAGAGGTCCCCTCTGAACATCAAAACCCACTTTTTTTTTACTGGGAGGATGACTGAGTACTGGCCAAGGTTGTCCATGAAGGCTATGGAGTATCCATCCTCTGAAATACTCAAAACCTGTCTGGACACAAGTTCTGGGCAACTTGTTCTGGTCACTCCTGCTTGAACAAGGAGGCTGGCCCAGGTGGCTTCTGGAAGTCCCTTCCAACCTCGACCCTTCTTTGATTCTATGATTTGTTTTGTTTTGTTATGGTGTAAGTAAATTTACTTTGATAAATAACAAGCTGATAGCGTGTGTATGAATTTTCAAGAGCATAGCAAGTCTGTTTTGGTTTCTTAATGTCCATTTTCTTTGGCACTCAACAGTGAACAAGTCAGGACCACAGAAGATGTCACAACAGATGAAGAGCACAACAGGACAGAGGACCTGTCTTCACATAGTGATGACAGTGATGATTTTGCAACAAAACTTGAAAATGACGTAGAAGATCAAAGTAACTCCAAGAGGGAAAGTGATTTCCAGACTGAATCATCCTTCCATTGCACTTTGCCTTCAGAATCTTGTGGGGAAATGGCGGATGAGAATGAGCAAAGTTCTCATTGCTGTACAACAGATCTGCAGGAGGCTGGGCTGAATTCAGAGGAAACCTCTCTTTCAGAGCAGGAATTATACAACTCTTTCCATTTCTGGAGGACTCCACTTCCTGAAATAGATATTGACTTTGAGCTTCAGCAGGCTTCTGATATAAAACTCGATAGAGAAATTCAGGAACTCACTATGCCAGTGTCTCCAGGCATTCCTATGGCAACAAGGAAAGAATTAGAAGAAATGATAGAAAATTTGGAACCCCATATAGATGATCCAGATGTTAAAGGTATGGTAAAGATACTGAAGCGTTTTTAGTGTTTGGAGATATGCATATGTGGTTTCAGCAGTTTAGGCTTTAATCTCTTAGTTGTTTTAAAAGTCAGAAGTACTGTTTTCTGCTGGTCCTCAGAGAGATTGACGAAAATTGATAGTGAACTAAAAAGGAATTTGCATTTGTGTAAAGATGTTTAAAAGGAGCATAATTCCTTTTATAAACTGAATGCATGTGCAGTTAGCAGAATAAAGTTGTGACTGCCTGTTTTGACACTATAATCAAATAAGATGGTTCAAAGGCATAAGCTGTTGATAAGCAAGTTTATTTCTAATTAGCATACATGCAAAATAAGGCAGAATAAGAGGCTAGGGTTTCTTTTAATTATCAGTGTGAATAATGGTTTTCTTTTTACGCATTATCTGTTTGATTTTGGATGAAATAGTCTCCATTTTTTTCTGCTTTGTTATTGCAGTCACATGCTGACAGCTTTAATGTGACAAGTTTGTCAGATCAGGCTGATAATTGATCCAAGCTGAGTTCTTGAAGTGAACACATATTCTCCATTTTAAAAGCTCTTTAAGAATGGAGAAGGGTTTCATAAGTGTGATGAGGTGGTGGAGCAGTACTTCAGAGACACCTCCTGAGCTAAAAGGACTTGGCTCTTCTACACACAGTTACTGGAAATAGATTTTTCTTGGTATTCATATGATGAAAACGTTCTAAGGCACATCGGGTTGAGTGTCACAGTCAAAAAGTCTGGAGCTATCACTAAGGAAGAAGCCATGTTATTTTGGAGCTGGAGAATCTCTAGAGAAGAAGCATGCCTCTATGCCAGAAAAAGGAGGGGGAGGAGGATGAAAAGAGGGGGCAAGATGGGGGAAAACTCATTATTTTGGAATAAACTGATACTGCTTTCAACTTCTTTTTACTGTTAGTAGGTTGACATGCTAATAACTTTTCTTAAATCCATATTGTACTTTTATTTAATCACTTGTGAAGTCAGCAGATAAAACTTTGCTTTAGGAGTTCTTTAGGCACTAAGAAAAGAGGTAAGAAAAAAATGTCACCCTTGCTAATGACTTCAGTCTTCATATAGCCCATCTCTGAAGCCAACTGCAGAAGCTTGCACTCTGTTTAGGTTTACTTTGTAAAGCTGTTCTGTCTCTAGTTAGAGAACATACCTTAACACATAAATTTCAGTGGTTTATGTAGGCATGTAGTTGTATATCCAGGTGAGTTTGTTTATAGGGTGTTCATGTCTTCTTTCAGAGCAGGTTTTTGGAATTCTTTTTGTTCGTTTGTAGTTCTCTTGACTGGGTGTCAGAAGGTTTTGTGTGGAGTTGTTGACCAACATTTGTACATTTCAGTAGAAGAAAACTGTTACTAGGTTGTAAACACCATGGGTTCCCCCACTCTGAGTTGGTCAAGGCTGTGTAGTGAAACCCCATAAAAGAATCCTCCTAAATCTTCTACTCTTTTTCTTCTTGCCTGTGCTCTCGTTATTTGGTCTAAATACTTGAGAAGCTGGAATTTAACAACATGCCTGTTTTGATTTAGTAACATTGCAATTTTAATTTTGCACAAAGTGCAAGTAGTATTAATTTTGCATGCTTGTCTCAAAGACTGTGGCACACATAGAAGTGGTAGATAACCAGACTTCAGTCTCTGAGTAGCTGAATTAATGCCTGTGTTTTGAATCTTACACTTCCTAAATAGTGACAAAAGGTTAGCTTGCTCTGGGGGTAATCCAGAAGATCAGAGCCCTGACTCTTTGCTCACAGCAGTATAATCTAAAACTGTTGTTGCAAACTGATGGTATAAATATTCAGTCAAAAGCTTATCCTAATTTGTTTCCATAGAAATTTTATGAAGCTACCTAATTTCACAGATAATTTTGTCTCCAGTATACACGGCTTACAAATGTATGCCAAAACAGCCCTGGTCCCAAATGGTCCATAGGATCTTTCCCTGCCTGCACTTCCCCTCTCTGCAAAGCTGGCCATTATGTTTTTGAGTCTTGTACTGTGAGTAGGCTTTGCTTTGACAGCAATGACTGAGCAAGCTAGGAGGGTTTTTTTCCTCTCTTTATTTCTTTTTAAATCCCTGTGATCTTTTTCTTGCACTTATTTTCTTCATTGGCTTGCTGTCACCTAAGTCCTGGACTCCTGCTTCCATGCTGTGCTCCTGTCTTTATTGCTGCATTCCCAGCCAAGGGATGGGAGTGGAAGATGCTGTGTTCTCTGTGGTGGGTAAGTGGAGGCCTGCCATACTGGAGAGCTTCCATGGGTACACATCTTCTGGCTTCTATAGCAAGTTGGCCAAGCATCCTGAAGGCATGACAAGATGAAGTGATGGAGTGTGGTTTGGGAATGAGACTGTGGTGTGTGACGATTTGCATGTGTCAATAAGATTGAGTTGTTCAGATGACCTTGTCTCTGGCTGTACCTTGCCTCTCCACGGTTGACTCTGCATATTCAGCAGCCTTCTCTTGACATGGGTTTTTGGTTGTGGTTTTTTGGGGGTTTTTTTAGCATTTTATAAATTTATGAGGAGAAAATGAATTCCTGTTGTGTGGAACCATAATGGCACAGGGCTTTTGAAGTTTCTTAAGATCACACTGAATTTTTATTATTTGAATCTGCAGAATACCTAGGGATGGTAATAAGGTGCTGTTCTTCACTGTTCAATCAGAAGACGTTGATGATTTCTATTTTGCTAGTTGGTTTCAGAGCCAGTCCCTGACAGCTGAGGCAGATGTGGAGATTTGGTGCTGAAGTTCAGCCAGCAATTATTGTTTCAGCAGTGATTGAGTCAGAAAAATACGGTTTTGTTGGGGTTTTCTTGGTGGGGTTTTTTCGTTGTTGTTCCTTCCTCCCACCTCACCCTCTGCTTTGCACTGCATGTTTAACCCTAGCAACTACTACACCTTTGTACCCCTATCCCCTCCCCTCCACATGTATTCCCCCTCTTATTTCGTTTTTTATTTTCATTTCTTTTCTGGGTTTGGCATTTCTCTACTTCACGTCTCACTTCACCCTTCTGTGTTGTGTGAGTTGCTTCTCCCCTCACCTGCTTGCATCATTATAGAAGTATTGAGAAAGAAGAACTCCATTTTTATCTGAGGAGTACCTGAGTGCACCATGCCAATGGGAAGAGTCAAAGGAAAGCTGTCACCATGTTGTGCAGCCCAGTTCAGTGCATATCCACATCTTCCAGATGTCTTGGATGCCAAACACTAGGGGATTGCTGTTTATATGCACACTGGTCATGGCATTTTGGTTTGGTATTTTGTGTTGGGGGTTTTTTTTTGGGGGTGGGGGGAGTGGTTGGTATTGATTTGTTTGGGGCTTCCTGCAGTGCACCTCAGTAGAGCAGTTTCTGTTCCAAGCCTTAGATCTTTGCTTCAAGGCATGGAGACTGATGAGATCTCCAGCAAAACCAATTTTTTTAATGGTAATCAGTAGCCATCATAGAATATTTTTTTTCCCTAATCTCATTCTCAAAAAAGGATGAGCTGCTTCACCTGAATCTCAGTCTTTACCTTGGGGCTTTCCTTTCAGAACTAGCTTATTGCTAGTGAGAAATCTGAGTAATAGGTGGTTGAGCAGTCAGCAACTGAGATAAAGACAGCCTCTCTTCTCACAAACTGCTGGCTAGCAGAGCTACAGGCTGTGCAAAGTTAAGCACTGGTATTGGAATCCCTGTTAAAAGGACCTTTCCAATCCACTGGCCAGACATCTGGAATGTCTCAGAGTGGGAAATGGGAACCTGCACGTTCCTGTGAAGTATGCCAGCTTTTAAAAATTATCACAGGGTCTTTTTTCAAGTCATGTTTTTCCAGTTCTCTGAGGCTGCTGCTGTCTTCACTTCCTTCAGAGATTGCTTTTCTTTCCTCAGATGTTTTTATTTCTTTATTTTTCATTCCACAGACACTTTCTTCAATTGGCATTATCTTATGTTCTGCATAAAAAGGGCTAAATGGTGAAATGTCAGCTTTCCTCATTATTTCCTAAGTTATTTGGGGGAACAGAGGAAGCCTGACTTGCAGGCCACTGAGGCTAACTGTGGGTTAAGCCAGTTACAAGCTGCTTTGCCAAAAGGAGACCTAACAGGGACAAACCAGCCCAAATGTGGGGTCAATTGATCCCATGGCCTTACAAGAACCATGTTTATAAGTTAGGTTACCAGCACTGCTTGCAATAAAAGTCTAAAATATGTTGTTAATGAAACAAGTGAGGAGAAGAAACTCTGTTTGTATGTATGTTTCAGTTACTTCGTCTCTGTACCCATTATTGCAGCCCGTAGCNAAAAAAAAAAAAAAAAAAAAAAAAAGAAAGGGAAAAGAAAAATAAAATAAATAAAACATAATGTCTTCTAGTGAAACATCAAGAGAAACAGAAAACAATAATAAGTTTTCTTGAAAGGACAGAAACTTCTGAAAACCAGGAAATTCAGTAAGACCAGATAAAATATGGTTTAGAATTTACAGATTGTATGAGTTATTTTAGGATGCAGGTACAGTAGCCAAGACTAAACACTTTCTTGCTTAAAAATACATCTCACTGAAGCAAAAGTTGAAGAAAGAGTTAATTAATGGTCTAAGATCCAGTGAACATTGACTTTATTTCAGCAATGCAGTTACATGAGTTCTGTGCTATGTGCAGAACTGACCTTTATACTCCACCTTTTACTGATGGTATTTGTGAAAGCTGGTTAGCCAGCAGATTCCCTTCTTGAAGCATTTCTCTGTCATTCATGAAAGAGGAGCCTTATCCTTTACTTGAATTTGAAATGATTTTCTGGAAACCATTGCCTGTCTCATGTCGGTAGGAAATCTCTTCATGAGACATGAGGAGCAGGAGCAATGCTTGGCTCTTCTTTTAGCTAAACCTTTAAGATGTCTGTAGACTTCAGGTCATTCACCTTTCAGTGAATGCCAGTGCTGAAGTCAGGAATCACTGAAAGAAGCACTGAAAGAAGAAGGAAGGCACTTGCCAGTCAGTGAAATCCTTGGGAGTTTGGCTTCTCCTGTCCTTCATCCCCACATCTTGAGATTGTAGAATTAACAAGAAGCTGAGGAAATGCACATTTTTGTCATATTTCTTCTAGGGCGGGCAGAGGAAATCAGGATAGGTGTGTCTCCATCCTCTTGAGCCCCTAAGCAAGGGTGGTCCGGGTGTGCAGGCTGACAGTAGGGCATGGGTGGGGAATATGTCTTGGAAAATTCCCAATTACTGCAGTAGGTACTTTTGTTACCGGAAGTGATCTTTGGAGCTCTGTGTGGGTTTTCCCGAAAATACATAAACAGTGTTGAAGCAGTATGTGTTTACCTAGTCAGGGTAAGCTTTCTTGACTTGTAAGTAAAGGTGAGAGGAATGCACATTTTTCATGAAGTTGTCCTTCAAGAAGGAGGTCTTCAAGAAAAATGTCTCCTTAATGTGCAGCAGAATATAATTATTTTTAATTTTCTTGTTTGATTTCTCTAAATGAAAATAGTTTGGAAATAAGCCAGGCATTTCTTGCCCTAGCATAGACACCTATTTTGCTTGGTTTTGGGGGTGATTTATTTAGCATTTAAGTTTGGGGGAAATTTATTAACCTTGATCCTTTATTATTCTCATGGGTGTTAAAGTATATAAGTTTATTGTCAGTGAAGTAATACCTGAAGAGTAAGGTTGTAGCAGTCTCTTATTAATCTTAAAAATGGTAAAACTTCTTAATTTTATGTTTTTATAGGTAATTGATAATATATATGTATTTAAACTATATTTTTCACATGGTTTATAGTGGAAATATTAATATATTGTTGGTTATATGTTTAACTTTTTAACATTATGTTTTTTCCTGTTCCTTGTTGAGGAATACAGTAATACAGCAATAATATCTTCAGGTTATTTTACCAGAAATTTGATACAGTAAGAGAGTTAGCATTGCATATTGTAAAGAATTGTCTTTATTCCTGCTCATTAGACTCTACCAACAAACCAGTGAACCCACAGTTTGTTTTTCAGATTTTGCTAAGGCTTCTAATCTAAGATTTCGCTGAATTAACAGTTTTTGTTTCTTGTAACAGTTGTATTTCATATCTGTTTCTTCCATCTACGGATGAGTCCAACTTTCTTTAGTTCTTGCTAGCAGCCATATTCAAAGGAGGAGGAAATTCAGAATTCTGCAGTTTAGTGTGACAGTATGGGATTAAAAACAAGCATATGGTTTGTCGTGTAATTTCACAGTGAACATTTAAGAGACCTTGGAAAAGACAAAATCTATGAGGAACAGATTTTCTGGATGTCTGGGTAAATTTACTAAGTGAAGAGATTATTCCTCCTTGCCTTCTTGGGAAGAAGTGGGGAGGAGGAGAGTGGCAGGGCAGATTAATCTGCACTGAATTCTGTGTCACTCTCAGCTGAGGTTGCCTCCGACACCTGATCTCAGGTCAGGCTGTATATCCAAGGAGCATTGCTCAACAAAGCTTTTTTTAATTGGCAGTAAACAGAGGGATGGAAAGCACAGCAGCCTCAGAACTGCTGGATCTTTTCCAAAAGAGTGGATAGCAGACTATGAAGTGCTAATGCCTTCTTTAGATGAGTGAGAGAACATCAGACAGTACAACCTTCTTATTTGTTCAGAGGATCCAAGGGGGCTGAAGTATTGGGTCTGGCATCTTTCTATATAGATCTTGCTTTAGAGTTGCTATTAAAATACAAGAATTTAATGTATAGAGGGAGAAACAAGCTCTCAGAGCTGAAATCCTTTGTGTATTACTAAACCTGTTCTCAGTCTTTATTTGAACTACTTTGTCCCTCTTTCTCTTAGTCCCACCTCCCGCAAATGGCCCAGTCTGTAAGTTAATATTCATAGGCTGTTCTGCACCAAAAGAACTATTTGCACCATTAATATGTACTAAAATTGATAAAGAACCAGTCCAGCCATAGCAGCAGTCTCCTTATTCCTCTTGGGTTATGGGGTTTGTTTGTTTGTTTTAGCTTTAGGGACAGATTTCACTGGACTGTGGTTTGGTTGAGTACCCTAGGAAAAGAGTGGGGTGTTAATCTAGGACTGAATTGGTCCCTAGTTTGGGATTTATCAGCACCTCATGATCTTAAGTTGGTACTTCTGTAGTTCCTCCACCATCTTTCGGTTAATTAGTCACTGCCTAATAGTTGATCTGTGGACTTACTAAAAGTTTTACTGCAGTTTAGTCTCTCATGAATTTCTCTTTCATGTACTGCAGCACAAGTGGAGGTGTTGTCTGCTGCACTCAGAGCATCCAGTTTGGATCCTCAAGAAGAGATGATGGCCAGTGTTGGCAAGGGAACAGATCCACAGACTGAACTAACCATCAGTGACCAACAAAGTTTTAAACCTATACTGGGTGACATTGTGCCTTTAATTGGTGACACTGATGAGGTAAGAGGAGAGTTTTTATTTTATTTTTTTCCCCCATTAGGATTTCCATGGCTCCAGTAACAGAGCTGTAATTGGCATTCATGTGAGGATTGCAGCCAAATGCTTTCTGGTTTGGGCTGGTGTGGCATTCCCTTTTGTTGGATGGTACTGAAGTGCTAGCTACTAAAATAAAATTAGTTGTGTTGGGTGCCTTTGTTTTTGCCAGTTCTGTGCTTGTCCATGTAAATTCTTGAAACTGTTTCTGTTAAAGTCTCTGTTGTGACTGTTGCATTTGAAGATGTTTTAATGCTACCACATTTTATTAATGTGAAATTGGCTTGCTTAAAACAGAACCCCTCCTGATAATGAGTGAATCTTCTCCAGTGCCCCTCCCTGAACCTTGAGAATGAGATACTTTGTTCCTTTTGCTCCCTGTTGAATTGATTTATTATGGTTTATTGGTCTGCATCAGGGAAGTTCAGGACCTGCAAGTGAGATGTTGTGTGGACTGCTGAAAGAGAAAGTTATTCTAGCAGTCAGTAACATCTTGAAGTTTTTTGCACTTATTTCTTCAGGCCCCCTCCCCATTCCCTGCCTGACTGTAGTTCTGGCATTTGATACTCTTTTCTGTTCTTTGTTGTGTCAGGCCAAACCCACTACATTCACTGCATATAATGCCACAAGATCAGGTGGTATTAAAGGCTCTTGCTGTTGCAGAAAGCAGTGGTTCCAAAATAGGCTCCATAAAACCTGAGCAAATGATTTTTTGAATCATACTACTGAAATTGTGTTTTCCAGATGAAATTTTGACAAACATCTTTGAAATGTCTAGGAGTTCATGTCAGTTCAGTGCAAACATCTTCATCCTTCTTTAATTAGAGCAGTGTTTCTTGATGACATTTAATTAACTTTTTCTCCAAGCTGTTGGACTACCATCTAGACCTAAAACATACGAGGAGTTCAGGAATGTGACATTTACTTGGATGCTGCTGATTATACACAATCCTAATTTAACTCTCTAAATGTGGTTTGTTTCAAAAACACCAGCCTGCCCCCAATTCCATTATGTCAGGCTCATTATGTTATTTTTATTATAGGATCTCTCCTTTCTAATGCTAACCTAAAATGACAGTGTGCATTTATCCTCCCTTCTTAAGAATTTTGGGGGGTGATGAGGGTAGTGTTTGTTCAGAGGGACCTGTCCTGCATTTTATGTTTTTGTATACAGAGTATAGTGCTGACAGAGAATTTAAGAACCAGTCACATAGCTACTCTATGTTGATTTTGCATGTTTCAGTTTTATGCTTCGAAAGGATGCTCTTAATCTGTCAGTTCCTTGTTTGTTACTGGCACTGAATCAAGTCCTCATTTTACAAGTGAGCGGATATTACAGAGGTGACCTAGAATTCTGGAAATCAAGCTGTGATCTGTTGAGCGAGTGGAATGTTGCCCCTAGCAGTGAGGAGACCTCTGATTTTCACAGGTGGTTGTTCGGGTTTTTTTAGTTTAGTGGGGGTTTTGTTGTTGTGGTGATTTTTTTCTTCTTGTCTTTTCTTGGGTTTTTTTAAGTCTCAGCATAGCAGTGTGTCAGTAGGGTACTGGACGTGAGAGAAATCAAGCTCTCCAGCATTTTATATTTGAATGCAGCCTGCACAGTTCTGCATATATACCACTAAGCAACACCACAGTTTGCTTGTCCTGTGGCAGCTGTATTGGCTCATGAAGGAGTTAATGCTGCATGTTAAAGAGAGATTCTCTATTCAGATGAAAACAAATTATGTAATAGAGTGGACCAGTAAGATTTTTGGGACATGATGAAGCTTGTTTGTTTAGGATAGATGTTTATTTATTCTCAAGAGGCACTGTTAGTATTTTCTTTAGGTTGTATATTTTCTCTAACGTTTGATAAGGGGATGGGTATTGGAGTCTGTTTTTATTTGGAGGTAGAGGGAGAAGGGAAACTGGGCTAAAACCTTCTCACTCTTGTCTGGCATAAGTATCTCTCTCTAAGAATAGGAGGGATGCCAGGAGGAGATGGACCCCTGACACTGGCCTCTTCTTTGTTTGGGCCAGCTGCCCTGTCAGGAAACACCAGCACCAGCTGTCCTGGTGTGCAGCCCTTGACACAGAGCAGAGATCTTTGGAGCACAACTCCCGAGCTCTTGTTACACAGCCAAGGGAAGCTTAACCTTAGAGATCTGTAAGGCCATGACAAAGATTTTGCCTTCAGTACACAAGAAGCTTTCAGGATAAACCTCTGCAGTGCTCAGTTTGGTGTGTGCATGGAAAGGAGTACAGATGGAACTTCATTTTCAGGGGTAGGGATACTGCATAACCTAAATACTGACTGATGGCTGTCGTTCTTCTCCGCTGAAGTTCTTCCTCTCTGGAATGCATATTTGACTTTAAAAGTGGCTGGATAAAAGCGTTTCCATCTGTGACACCTTCCATTATATAGTTTTTTGACTTCGTTCAATCCATAAAATATGATTTTTTTAAGCTTAAGCTTTTGGAACTGAGGTAGCAGGGAATGTGAGATGTAGTCCTTTCATATTTACTGTAACAGAATGGATGACTAACCTGTGGTCCTGTGCCAACTGGGAACTCACGGAAAGTGCTGTGACTAGGGTGTACTGGCTGCCTCATAATTCCTTGATTTGTAAGACATCAAAGCTGGTGGCTGGCAATGCTGAAAATAATCTCTTTTTTAACAAAAGGCTGAAAAAGAGTGAAGGAGGAATTGACTGTCTAAAAATCCTGCAGAGATAGTTTTCAGAGCCTCCGGAGGTTTTATAGTTGGAGCTGTGTGCTGCTGGACACATTTGCTTATGGAGTTGCTTCCAAATCTGTTTTTTCCTTGCTCTTTAACACCTTCTTGCTGCTGCTTCCTTAGCCTGACAGGTGACATGGGCTGCTGTGCCAGAGATATGCAATTGCCTCACAGCTCTGCCTGTTCTTTATCACCTGTAATTATACCTCAGCAGCTAAAATTACAGCCCAGTGCTTAGATGAAAGCAGCTCAGGGAGAAGGAAAAAGGCAGCTGTCTGAAGTCAAACCCAGGAAGACAGATTATATCCTGGAGGCTCTTTTTTGAAGAAGTTTGTAGTTTGCTGGAAAATTCTCATTGTCAAAACGATCTGAACAGCTGGTGGAAGTAGGCATCTTCTTGTTGCTTGTGTTGACCCTAGGAGCTCACCCTGCAGCATCTGTGAATAGATAGATACCTTGGCTCAAATCTGGCAAAAATGCCTTTGTCTTGTTTCACCACACAGCAGTTAATGTACTTTTCAGATATTCATTGCATACTGCTTGAAATTCATGGTTTTTTTACGTGACAGCCATTGTATTTGGGGAGCTGCACTTGTAATGTGGGTGCTGCATCCCCCCAGAAGCACAGTTTATTGCAGCCCATCACACCTCTGCCACTGTTCTCAGACAGAGTCTCAGCCCTTATCCTCAAGGCCCAGATGTGTAGCCTGGGTGCTAAAACCATTGCTGGAAATGATTTTAATGGGACTGCTGAGAGAGGTGATGACTCTTGTCAGCAGCTATGGCCAAGTAGGACTCAGTTTTATAAGGTGAAGCTTATCCAGAGAAGATTATAGAATAATCACCTCCAGGAAGGGTGCAACAGCTCCAGGAAGGGTGCAACAGCGTGCGTCTCATCAGGTTCTACTCTTCAGTGCGAGGGTGGCTTTGCCTTGACCTTTTTCTAGCACAAATTCAAAGCAACAAATCCAGAAAAATCAGCTACAGGTGTTTTCTTATTTTCCGTTCAGGGGAGAAGCAATGGGACCCATATGTTGGTTGTATTTTCGTTAATCCAGTCTCAAAGGTACTCCTGTCCTGTGATTTTCATTCCATAAGAACCAAAATGGAACACAGTAAGAGGGACTTCTGTTTGAAATTGAAAACAGATTTATGTTGCAGACCTTTTGATTTTGGGCTGCAGCAAAATTGTATTTGATATTAAAACATGTATTCCTTTAATCTAAGAAATAGACTCTGAGGCGAGGACAGCACTTCTTGATGTTGGTATTTCTTTTGTGTTTAATCTTAGAGTGTGTTTTGTGTGACCTTTTATTTTCATTTTTTTCACAGAGAATGGATTCTACACTTCACTATATTCATAATGATTCAGATTTGAGTACCAACAGTAGTTTCAGCCCTGAAGAAGAAAGAAAATCCAAAGTACAGGTAAATGACAGTGACTTCTGGTTTTCTTATATGTAGCAGATAAGTGAAATTTTTTTAATGGATATGGGGATTTCTTTTATCCCCTTTTTCATTTAGTCAGTTCTGACATGATACAGTTTCTATTAAAGAAACTCTTAATTAAGTAGTTTTAAAATAGTCCTTGTTTCCAAGTTAATGGCTTCATTTAGCAATTGCTTCTGTTACATTTATGCATGAGAGATGACAGTATTTTTTTGACATGAGATAACAGTTGTCAAAGATCTTCAGGCTCTGTTTCATTTGGTTTGGTTTTCTATGGAAAGCATGCCATAATGGGAATTAGGTTATTGAGGAAACATGATGGGTTTTTTTATTGCATGTTTTGAGAGGAACCACCCCCACCTCTTGACAGCTTTTTGCAGAACAGTTTTGAAAGTGTTTCATTAAGCTGGAACTGCCTCTGGTATTTTTTCCGAAAAGAATCAAATGTTGGTTGTTCCATAGTCTGGTGTTACGGTGCCACTCTGCATCAGTGGGATTCCTTGAGTAGAAACCTCAGTCCCTCGCTTGTTCTTGTCACTGGAACTATTCAGCAGCTGTGTTAGGAAAATGCTGTTGTGCACCCCTTAATGGAGTCAGTCCCTGACACAGCTGAAGCAAAGGCAGTGAAGTCAGGAAAGAGATTTTCACAGAACTTTGGTTCAGATGCTTTAATTCCTCAGTGGACAGAAGGATTGGTCTTCACCAGAGATCTCTTTGTCTCTGGAGAAACCTTTTCCTCCCTGTTGACTGTTCAGGGAATTTGGAAGCAATGTTGAACAGACTCCCTTCCCTGCCTCCCCAAGGCATTTTAATTTCTTCTCTCCACCTTCTCAAGACTTTGAGAGAATTAGGAAAGGTTTTTTTGAGCAAGTCTCATAACTTGCTGTTCTGCCTGTCTTTATGGATGACATAAAATGGCCAATTTGCACAACATGTGAGCCTGCATGTTTGCAGAAAGGTAGAATGTAGTCTTCACAATTCCTGGGCTCCCTAAGAAGACTGGTCCACTTGCACCCCTCTTATGTTGGTCTGTATATTTTCAAATAGCCCCCAGTCATGTTATTGTTTCTTTGGAATCTTTTGGTGGAACTTAGCAGATACAAAACCATTCTGCTCTTATTAAGACACTGTAATTAAATAATATTCTATAGTTGTGGGGAAAAAAGAGTGCCCTGGAATTACAGTGAGCCTTATGAGGAATAAGTGAAAAAAGTGTGGATGCTCTGCCTTCCACTTGCTGCAGGATGTTGTACCTCAAGACTTGCTGGATCAGTATTTATCCATGACGGATCCGTCCCGCGCACAAACAGTGGACACGGAGATTGCCAAGCACTGCGCCTACAGCCTGCCCGGCGTGGCTCTGACCCTGGGCAGGCAGAACTGGCACTGCCTCAAGGACACCTACGAGACTCTGGCATCTGACATGCAGGTGAGCTGGAGCAACAAACAGTCTGAAATTCTGTGCTGTGACCAAGGCTGACTGGAACGTCTGTAGTGGTTTCTCTTGTTTACTGGATGCTGTGCTGCTGTGCTTTTTACACCGAGCTTTCCATCGCTGCTGTTGTCCCGTGAGGAATGAAGGTGCAGTGGTTGTTTTAGATGAAGCAGGGGGGGTGTGGTGCTCAGGTAGAAAAGAAATGGGCTGGTTAGAGAGTGGGAGATGGATGTCCAGTAGAAAAATGAGGAGAGGTTTCCGATTTCCTGCGTGCTTGGGATCTTATGGCAGTGACTGGGAGTCTCCTAGGTTTGAGAATCTGGGCTGTGCTGCTGTGTGAGCAGACGTGCCCCTGCAGGCATGTCTGGAGCTCAGTGAGTCAGCCTCACACCAGGCCTTGGTGCCACATCCAGTTAGTCATACAGGAATAACATGCCTATCACCACGCAGCAGCACTGCTGCTTCAAAAACAAATCCTGGAAATAGCAGCATTTTCCTTGTTGTCAGGTAGTAAGGAGCTGGCTTTCTGCATTTTGCTGTCGGTTTACAGTTGTTTCCCAGACCTCCTTTGTTTCCTTTTTTGGAGATGCTCTTTTTTTTCTTTTTTTTAAAATATTCTCAGACTGCTTCACCTCCCTTGAACTTGCTGCTTGCTCTGTCAGAGCAGCAGTTCTCAGTGATACATAGTGAGTAATTTTATACATGGCTATTGCTCATATTTTCCAGGCTCCTTTACAGCCATTAAAAACAACCAGCTAATAAATTTAAAACAGAAGTAAAAACAAATTACCCTGTGTTCAGAAGTGTCCAGAATTTATCACCAGTCTAATCTGAATTAAGATTGGATCACCGAACCAGGGCAAAGGACAGTGCTCATGCTAACTGGAAAGTGCTGGCTAATGAATAGATGCTATTTTATGTTTTAAATGCTTACTTGAAATAATTACTCGAACAATGTGCCCTCAGTTTAGGGTGTCTGAAACCTCCACTGGTCCTTGGGCTGCTGAGCACTTAGTGTGGAAGAAACTTTACTTATTATGGAAACTAAAATATCCCAGTTAAAATATTGTGGGGTACATAGCTTACTCATTTAATTTTAAAAACAGAACGAGAGAGTTGTAGCATGAAACTAATTTATGCTAAAGAATTTAAAGCATAAAGTAATGTTTGCAAGACCACTTATGTCAGGAATACTGTTTTGCTTCCTGACACCTGGAAAATTAAAATATTTTGATGACTTATATTTGAATAGTTCCTGGATAATCAGGTGGAAGAAATGATACCTTGTCATTTGTCTTCTCATCCATTTTCCCTTTTTTTTCATTTTAAATTTCCAGTGTAATTTTCAGTTATCACATGAGACACTCTAAAGATACTTCTAATTAGTGGGATTTGCTGGGAGTCCAGCTTGGATACTGACCCTCAGGTTCACCTGGAGCACTTTGGATCAATAACATTGATGTATTTATTTATGTTGCAGTGGAAGGTTCGGCGAACACTGGCATTTTCTATACATGAACTTGCTGTCATCCTTGGAGACCAGCTTACAGCTGGAGATTTAGTTCCTGTCTTCAATGGCTTTTTGAAGGACCTAGATGAAGTGAGGATAGGTGTGCTTAAGCACTTGCATGACTTCCTGAAGGTATGGGCTGTGTTCAGCTCTGGTCAAGTGCAGTGACAGATTTTGCTTCATTTCATTGTATGCACCTGCTTTTTAGCATAACACCCACGTAACTCTGGGAATCTCTGCAGATACCTGTTGAATACTGGAATGTATGTTGCAGATGATCTGTGTTGCCGCTACTTTTTTTTTCTCTGAAGAGCTTTGTTCATGTTTATTCAGGATATGAATGTTTTTTGGTTGGTTTGGTGTGGTGTTGGGATTTTTTTTTTTGGTTTGGTTTTTTATTTTTGAGGACTCTAATCTGCCTACACAACTTTCTTGTCAGATTTCTGTAGAAGTTTCTCTGTAACTGTCTCATTTCTGGAGCTGAGAGACACAAATCCTAAAGCTGTCTTTACTGTTCATGCCTCCTTTCTTAGAGTAAGAGGAGAGACTCCTCACATTTTCCTGTCAGTAGTGCCCATGTGATTTCACAGCCTTAAGCATTACAGGGTTTAGCCCAGGAAAGCAACACTGTTGCTAAGGATTTAAGGTTTTCAAACAAAAAAGAATGTTTCATCAGTTGTATTTAAAGCTCTTGTTCTATCTGCTGATTGTAGCCTGTAGTTCTTTATGTAGGTTTGTATTTACTGTTGCAGCTTCTTCATGTTGACAAAAGACGAGAGTATCTTTATCAGCTTCAGGAATTCCTGGTGACTGATAACAGCAGGAACTGGCGTTTCCGTGCTGAGCTGGCTGAGTATGTGGTTTTCTGAATGATTATTTTTATTGTTGTGGATATTTAAAAATGTGAAAATCATATAATAGCTAGTTTGCAGTGATACTCCTATTTCGTTTTTGATTAGTAGGTGGTGCTTCTCCTCCTCCACATGTCTCCTTTGCTTAAAAATTCCCAGTAGTTTTATTGTCATTAATGTGAATAAGTGACAGTTCAATATTTGCAAGTGACCCACAGTCAAGCTGATGGCACTGAAAAGTAGATTTTGCTTCCCAGTAACTTCATTATGGCCACATTGCTTATTTGATAAGTGTTTTCATATAAATGATGATACTCAGTGAAGCTGCCTTTTTCCTTACTGTGATGTACTCTCCTTGGTTCCTCTTCCATCTTGTAGGCAGCTGATTCTGCTCCTGGACCTGTACAGTGCCAGGGACATCTATGACTACCTGCGGCCCATTGCTTTCAGCCTCTGCGCAGACAAAGTGTCCTCGGTCCGCTGGATTTCCTACAAGCTGGTAAAGCAATCTAAATGCATTCAGGATGTCACACTTTTGAGTGTTGCTGATCAGGACTGCCTTTTGTATTTACTTTTTTTTCCCCTTCTCATTTCTTCAAGGTTAGTGAAATGGTAAAAAAGCTGTACATGGCTTCAACATCAACCTTCGTGATAGACCTCATGAATGAACTTGTTGCAAAGTTCTGTAGGTGCCACAAATGGTCTGGTCGGCAGACTTTTGTCTTTATTTGCCAGGTGAAATGTCTTCTCATTTATGTTCTGGGGGTTTCGGGGAGGTTGCTTTGTTTGGTTTGTCTGGTTTTGGTTTTTATTTGGGGGATGGTGCTGATCAGAATTAAGGGGACTGGAACTCTCCAGCTGTTTGTTGACACTATGTTGGTGACTATTTGAGAAATTTGTTTCCAAGGGAGTAGTTTCATGGCAGTTTGTTTCTCTTATTTTCTCATAGATGAGCTTGACTGCATCTTTAGATTTGCATATTAGCAACAGGTCATCAAATCTGATATTGAATATAGAGCACAAGTGTAGCAAAATAATCTCTGAGTTGGGAAGCTGCTTTGTTGCTCAGCATGAAGGGATGTAATAAATCTTTAGAAATCAATCAGTAGGTGCTGCCTGTACCTCTTTAGCCAGGTTGTGCAGCTTGGTCAAAACCGATGCATTCTCAGCAAACCAAACAGGAGTTGAAACTAGCTGGGATCCCAAGGAAATGGTCTAATTTGGAAGCTGTAGCAGAGGTGCAGACGGGGAGCCACCATGGCTGCTGCCCAGGTGGACAGTTCTTTGAAGTGTTTGGAGAAATGTGAGCTTTGATCTTATTTAGAGAAGCATGTTCTGGTATAAGAGGTGTTTATTGAGATGAACCATTTTTGTGTTAATATAGTATCTAGTTTAAACAAAGACTAAATTAGCTGTGAGAAGGATTGCAAAGGTCTTCTACTTTTCTCTCCTGTTCTCAAGTGGTACAGTGATTAAAAAAAAAACCAATGAAAAAAGGGAGTTCCAAATTTCATACAAAATAAAGTGGGCTTTTGACTGAGCCTGAATTTCCTCAACTCTAGTTTGCTTGATTATGTCTGGGTTTGTGCTAGAAAGTACTGTACAGTAGTTTAAAAGTTTGTGGATACTACCTACTGTATAGGTGCTACAAAAGTAATAAAACTGTTAGATCTGATTATGTGTTGAGATTTCATCCTCCCTGTGCTGAAATTTAATGAAATTGCCTCTGTGTTTCTGCCAGACTATCAGTGAAGATGACTGCCTGCCCATGGACCAGTTTGCTGTGCATCTGTTGCCACACTTACTACACTTGGCATCTGACAAGGTTCCAAATGTTCGAGTTCTGCTCGCAAAAACATTGAAGCAAACCCTTTTAGAGAAAGGTTAGTGGCAGGAGGAGTTGCAATGGGCTGTGGCTGCATGGGGTTTTTTTGTCTCTCAGTTTTCCTAAATTCATCTTGGAAAGAAGAAGCAACATCAGAGGTGGGCTGCTGTTGCTTTTACCGTCTCTTTGGTGTGAGAGATTACCTTGGCTGACACAAAGCCATGACCCCGTTATGGTATCTGACCTGCTGTTGTGTAATGCTGAGGAAATGAGTTCTTGCTCATATGCCAGCCTGTTCTTTTGGTGTCATTTTCCATGATTGAGCTACTTGGTAGAGGTGTCATAGGAAAGCACAAGTGAGCAGCTAGCAACTGTGAAGTTGTTGAACAGTGCCCTTTATTTAGTTAAAAAAAATCTGTTGATGTTCTTTGTAATATGAGTAAGAAAAAAAATAATACAAATACAAACAACCATTTGTTTTCTCACTGGGGGAGAAGAGATAGCTGTTATTTGGGGTTTATATTTTATTGTAGCAGTGGGAAGAAAGCTTCTCTGGATTCTCTTCAGGGAAATAAGACATGTGACTCTCAAATTGCAGACCGTGTTTAGGAAAGCATCCCTGGTGCATCACAGGTGCCAGAAGATTCAGCAGTGCTCAGAGTCCAAAGCACTGTAAAGGAAAGCAGCATTAGAAGTATTAGACTATTTTGTAAAACAGCAGAGTGTCCACACTTGGAATACTTAATCCATTTCTGGTCACTTCCACTCTCAACACCATACACTGGCTTGAGGACTACTGAGCACTGGGCTGTTGGGAGCTGCCTTGTGCATGCTCACTCTGAGGAAGCATATGGAGGCAGTTGAGATGGATCAGCTGATGGGCAGTGATTTATCTTGCGTTAACTGTGCCAAGGATGTCACTGTTCTTCCTGCTTTCATGTGGGATTGGTGTTTCTGTGTCCCCCACGTGGATGGTGCACCTCCATCCTGCATTGCCACTACGTAAACTTTTGGCACAGGTAGTCCCTCCCTCAGAAGTGTTCTGTGTATGATCAGGGAAGGTGGATAGAATGAGAAGGGCAGATTTAAAAAAACAGTTCAGGAGTTTTTAAACCGCAGATCTCAACTAATCTTCCTGTGAGCCATTCTTAGTTTCACTGTTTTTCTGCACCTTCTGTTCTGTAGTTCATTGAAATTGTCGAATGTTGGAACTTCTTCTGCTCCTGTTTCATATTTATCTTAGCTCTGTCATTTGATAATTATTTGGCAGGGCTGGCAGGGAAATGGAATGGCCTTGGGTTGATGGTTTCTTTCCTCTGTCACAAAAACAAGCACTCTTGTCTGGAGTTGCTTCCAGGCTTTTTCTTCCTCTTTGGCTGTGGAGTTTGTCACCCTTTTATCTTGAAGGGCTGTAGACAACCTGTGCTTGAACAGCATCATTAGAGCAACTGTGCTCTGAAACATGGAATGATTTTTCTAAGGTGAATTCGTAGGTGTATTTGGATGTGTCTTGTGTGCCTCCTGCAGGTATTCCGGTTGGACTGTAAGTGTGCATTGTCCTCTGAAATCTTGTATCTCGTGGGGTACGCTGTGGTTGGCGTTGAAGTGTCTGCTGTCCTTTCCTCCCATAAGTGTTGTGCATTTTCTCTTGCAGAGTATTTCCTGAATTCTGCCAACTCTCACCAAGAAGCTGTGGAGCAAACAATTATGGCTCTTCAAATGGATGGTGACAGTGATGTCAAGTATTTTGCGAGCATCCACCCTGCCAGTACCAAAATTGCAGATGATGCCATGAGCACTGCTTCATCAACTTACTAAGTTCTGAATGTTACTATAATTAAAAAAAAATAATTAAACAAACTATCCTCAAACGCTTCTAAAATGGTTGATTTAGAGCAACCTCTTTGGAAGGAGGGATTTCTTGCCAGATTTAACAGGTGGATGTTATCTGAATCTGATAACCAGGGATTTTAAGTCAAGGCAAAGTAAACATACCTGTGTCAGCTTGACTTGAGAAAAACATTGCTCAGAGGATTATTTTTGCCACCGAAGCCTTAAATCTTCTGTCTTCCTGAACAAATGAAACTTGAATTGGCAGATCATTTTCATTGTAGAAAGGATGTGATGATTTCCAGAGACCTGCATTGTTTCTCCTGAGGAGTTAACTTAGCAAGTATTTTCTGTAGCAGCTGATAGGGGCGGGATGGCCAGAGAGGTGAGTTTGTACAGGGACTGAGACCTCCAGTATTAACGCTAAAGTTTTTATCAGTCAAGGACTTGATTTGTGTGCAGCTGGGCACACCCTTAAGTGGGAATAGCTTTGATGTTTGTAAATGGGGAAAAAAAGTAGAAATTTGGATTTCTCTTAAGGGCTCAGTGCTAACACTAAACTAGAATCTGATTTTAATTCTTAAATGCAGCATATTGCTGTACCCATTAGCAGAAAACTTTGCTGAGTACCTGTGTTCTAATTATTTTCATGCTGGTCATGACCTAAAGGAAATTTATTAGCACATGTACTTTAAGTCAGGTATTTTTAACTTGATCGTGATCAGCTCTGAAGGTGCAACTTTTTTCTTCATATACTGTACATATCTGTGAGCCTCCTTGGAGTGCCACAGTCTTTAATCATGTTTAAAAGCTGTTGTGATACAAGTTGTTCTCTACTTGTCCAAATAAAATTTATTAATAAGATTGAAAGAAATCTTGTGACCTTTTTAAAACATTAAAAAAACAAGTTTGAAATTTAAGTGGACTTTTTCTTTCAGTTTCCTGCGCTTTGGTGGCTGTTTCAGGGGCAAGGGGTTTGCTTAATGATCGTGAAGAATACTGCATTTTGAGATGGAACAGTGCTACAGCACAGATGTACTTTGACCATGTTGTTGAGGTTTTGCTGGATTCTTCCAAGTGTCCCTTTTGCTTGGAAACCTGTTGCCTCCAGCGTGAAATGGCATCTTGGCTGGAAGTAAGTCTGAACATCCACCTCAGTCAGATTTACAGAAAACTGTGACTTCAAACTGCCCTTAAACTGCCTGCAGTCCATTGACTGCTTTCCTTTCCTCTCATTTAAAATTACTGATCCAGTATCTCCTTCCGTGTCTCCCAGGGACAACTTCCTTAAATCACTTTTCTTCCAGCCTGCAGAATCCAAAGCATGAGAAGCTTTTTTTCCCCGAGGAAGTAGAAATGGCTGTGGCAGCTTATCTTTGATGTATTTTAGCAGAACATTTTCACTTATCAGTCAGGTACCTGATGCCCTGGCAGTTGAGCCTTAGGGGAATATCTTTTTTCACCTCCTGTTTTTTGGGAAAATAGATTATTCTGCAGTTTCTTCTCTTGTAAACAGAAAGTTGCTATTTACTCCCCAGAGGCTGCTTTTGTACTCCTTAGCACAGCCATGGAGGTGGTTAAGATGCAGAGTCAACTCTGTCTGCCTTGAACTGTGGTGGGTTTTGGGATTTTTGGGGTAGGTTTGAGTTTTTAAATTGCAGGGTTTTTTCTTTCAGGCTTGAGGATTTTTATGGGATTTATTTATTACTTTTTGTAGGTGTCTGTTTTTAATCTGCTTTTTTGGTGTGAATTTTTATATCTGTATTTATTTATCTACTTATTTATCTGTTTATATATTTATTTTTCCCCATGCATGTCCCTTTTTCTTTTCAAAATCAAAATCCCTGGAGGATTAGTCAGGATGGCAGCAGGCTGTGTGGAAGCAGGGAGCAGTGCAGCTCTCCCTGCTGCCTGCCCTAAGGAGAGCACCTGAAAGTGACTCATCTTCTCCCAGAGCAGATGATTCCCATTTTAGCAATATGCATTGAAATCCAGACGATTTCTGCATTTTGTTCAGAGAACATAAATCCCTTCATCTGAGGGATTTTTTTTGGCTGAGTGTGGTGAAGGTTAGATTGTAGTTGAATCATGTGTGCAGTTCCTGAGGTGAACAGGACCTGTTGAGAGCAGAGGATGGTTCAGGTCATCCTCTTGGCTGTGAATGGAGCACAGTATTCACTGGAGGATTACTGTGGCGTAAATCCCAGTGTTTGAAGTCTGGAATTAACATGGCCCAACCTAATTCCATCACTGCACTCATGTGCCCTTCCACTAGTCCAGTAAAATGGAGGATTGTATCTGATCCCTTTAGATATTTTCTAGTAAAACACTTCTGTGTTGAAAAATGAGGCAGAACTTCTGGATGGTTTATTTATGCAGTAGTGGTGCAGGCCTAGGAATTTGAGGGCGAGTTTGAAGCTTTTCCTAAGGAAGACTGGAGTGTTTCAGTTTCAGAGTGCCTGAATTCCCCTTTCATGTAACAACTGAAGATCATCTTCAGTGAGGAGGAGAAATGGTTTTGTCCTTTGTCCTCCACCCAGCGTGTCATGGATCCACCCCCTTCTTTTTTGCTCCATTTGATGATTCCCAAGAAGCAGAGGGGATGGAAAGACTTGCTTTATTCTCAGCATTTTCCAAGAGCATTTGATCTACAGCCTGAGGGATGTGGACTCTATTGCTGAACTCGCATAGGGGTTTTTCTCATGCCAACAGCGTTAGCAGTGTCAATAATTCAATCTTCATAGTGTCCCTAAGGATATGGGGTTTGGGGAGATGTGCATCCTTGTTCTGAGCACTGCTAAAGGGCACCATTTCTTCTGTGGGGCTGTGTCTGGGGATGCTGCCAGAGATCCTGCTGAATTACCTCCTGGGTGCCTTGCCTGAGGAAAGGTTTGAGCTCTGAACCTCAGGTGAGTTCCCTTGTGGTCAGGATTTCCTGAGTGGAAAGGGAGGTGGCTCCAAAGCTGTCATCTGTTGGTTCATGGTTTTCAAAAGTATCATCACTCAGCCTCCACCTGCTTGCTAAAATACCAGATTGGTTCTTCACAGGCAATTTTCATTGTTTGCCATTTTATCTTTTGGCTCGCTCATCTTGCATCTTTTTCATGACAATTCTTCCCAGGAAATCGCTTTTATTCCCATGCCCTGGTTGCAGCACTGCCTTACTCTCGCTGTTTTCCACAGCAGGTTCTCTCCCTTCAGTTGTTTCTCCCCAGGGACCCATTTCCTTGCCACACTTTCCTGCAGATTCCATGCCAATAAAACTGGCAAATGTCTTGGACCTGTAGAGGGAGGATTTGTTTATAACCGAGACATGAGAAAGGCTTGGAGACTGTTTTTACTGCTCTGAACATCCCAGATGGCTGCTGCACAAGTTCCTGGCCCTGTGGGCTCCTTGGGACAGCAGAACAGCGGGGTGCTTGTTACAGCCTTGTCAGTGCTGGGCCCCTTGTCCTGTTCTGCCAGAGGTCAGGCTGCGGAGGTGCCTGGTTGGAGTTGGTGGTGGAGGGGCAGGAGGGCAAAGTCTGTCCCATGGCTCAGGCACTCTCCGAGTTCCCTCCTGCTAGTCCCTTGTCTTTTGCTGGGGAAGCTGGTGTGCAGCTCACGTTTTCTGACCTGGTTTCAGCCCAGGGACCCCTCTGTTGTGAAGGATGGGAAGAGGAGTCTGAGGCAGGCAGGTGGACTAAAGCTGGTTCTGTATTCCACTTACTCTGTCCTCCCTGATACTAATGGGAAAGGCTTGTCTCCCTGTCTGTGGCAGCAGGGAAAGGATATTTAAATTGATTAATCATTTCTTTATGTGCAAAGTTATGACTTACTGATGGACCGCCTTAAAACATGAGAGTCTGACAGAAAACCTCATTTAAAGTGTGCATGCTCTGCTCCCCCTACCCAAGTGCCTTCAGATTCTGCCTGTTAGTTTTAATTAACATTCTAATTTAGATCAGAAAAATAAATAAAGACCACAAGTTAATGGGATTATTTTAGGGTTCAGTTGCTGTTGAGGTTGGACTACATCTAGCTGATTAAAATACCCTGTCACGTAGCAGAGATAAATAACCAAATGTTTAAACATGTTACAGCTCTCTGATCTTTGTCTGCTTGAAATTCTGTGACCTATTTCTGCAGACGTGTAGTAATGTCTCTGTGTGGGAAATGCTTTAAAGGGATTACCTGCAGTGCTTTGGGATCGTGACTGTGACAAGTGAAGGTACTGAGCACGCTTCTCTGCATGTTTTTTAGCAAGGCTGAGGAGGAGAGATGCACTGTTTGAACATCAAAAGGAGTTTCAATTATTTTTCAGTCAGTCTGGGTTTGCGGTGTAAGGAAAACCCAAATCAACTCAATTTGAGTAAGGTGCCGACAAAAGCACAAATGGCCCAGGCCATTTCTCTTGTACTGGTCACTGATCTCATGGTTTCTTCTTTTGGTCTCTTGACTGAGGGTTTGGGGGTTTTTTGGTTTGGTTTTTTCTTTTAGTTTTTTTCCAGTTACCTTCTGGATCTTTGTTCCTGACAGTTTCCTATAGGCAGTGCTGCCTGCAGAAATGTCCTACCCCCATCTTCCTCAAGGCCCTGCACTGGGATAACACCAGGCAGTGGCTCTCAGTAGTGGGAGTGTGCAGCAGCAGGAGCTCATCAGGACTCCCAGGCACATCTTCTGTGTGTCAGCAAGTGGTGTTCATTGGTGCAAAAATCTGGGATGCAACATTCCCATCTCTCAAATCAGAATGCTGGGATTGCAGACTTCCATGGTGATCTGCTGAGCTGTAGATGAACAAGGCTACAGCTGTGCTCAAGGCTCCCTTCCTCCTCCAAAGGGGGAGCCTTTGGACCAGCTGTGGTTCCTCTCCTGGACCAGGGAGTTCAGAGAGAAGAGGGATTTGGGAAGAAGGTCCACGCTGAGTAGCCCAGTTTGCAGGGTTTCTCTGCCTCCAGTGGTCATCTCGGTGCATCCCTCGTGACCCTACAGAGAACTCCTGCGGTTCGGATGGGGAATTCTTCCAGGGTGTGGGAGTGGGGTTGTTTGGTTTAAAATCATATGTTTGTGCAGTGTAATCCTTTGGCAGATGTTCCAGCTCACGCTGTTAAGGCAGCAACACGAGAAACTCCAGAGGAAATGTGGCAGCAAGTTCTTTGTGTCAGCAGTGGCAGTGCCAAGAGTTAGGCAGAGTGCCCTGGGACAGGGGCCTGTCCTGACAGGTTCTGTGGACATCGGCCTCCGTGAGGGGGTGGGACAGCAGCCCAGGGCTTGGCCCGAGGGACAGGAAGGACAGACAGCCATGCTCTGGCACACGGCGTTGTGGCTTCTGCTGTTGGAGCGCGTTTTAAAGAACACAGTAGAGAACTTGTGCTGTTGGATATAAGCCACCTTTGGTCTGGATAAGACGTTTTTCCCTGTGCAGATGAAGCATTGGGAGTAAGAGCTGCTTGCTGAGAAAAAACCTTGACAGATGAAGTTTGGTCAGACCTTTTTGGCAGAGGTTCAGGTTGAGGCTTTAATTGTTATCTATTTTTTTTTTAATTGAAAGAAATTAGCTTTACATGTTCAGGTATCAAATTATTGGCTTCATTATATAGATTTTAAAAATTACTACTTAACTCATTAATCTGAGGAGACAGAGAGATAAAAAGGAATCCCCCCAGTGCTAGTGTAGGAATGGTGAATAGAGGTGGAAACCTTCTGTACAGGAGTCCTTTATGTCCATGGTAAAGGACAGTGAATTTCTGGAGGCCCATTTATGGTTCCCTGTGTTACGCATCAGGGATTTCCAAGTGCCTCACTGCACTGGGCAGGGAAACCTCCACAATCACACCAGCACAGGCAGCTTTGCTTTGGTCAGAGTGAAGCTGAGCTGGTGTTGGAAACCTGTGGGGAGACCACAGAGCCCAGGAAACCTCTAAGGCCTTGCACACAAACTTGTTTCTAGACTTATGGTGGGGATGTGATCTGAGAACAGCACTGCTCATTATTTTTCTTATCTTTCAGTAAATAAAACAACCCCAGTTCTTTTCAGCTGTTGAGACAATACCAGTTCACTTCAGGCTGCTGTTTTCAGACTAAAGAGTTACTGGGAGGGAAAAATCCTGTTTGGTGTGCCAGATGTCTGAGGCTGTTCCAAGTACAGCTGCAGAATTTCAATGGGTATAAAAGCTGCCATGATTTCAGTAACTTGCTGTGGGCCAACCCCCTCTGTGTATCCTGGCCCACAATGGCACAGGAATCCCAATGATTTGTTCATATGGTGCTTTCTGATCCCTGGTGATTTAGATAACCTGGTCCTTCAGGACGTGTTTGTGCCTCATGCAGGTGGCCAGGCTGCTCAGATTTTGTTCCATGGCCCTTGGGATTGAGGAATTTATAATGTGATCTGAACAGTACTCTGAGATTATTGTGCTGTAATTACTTGCCACTTTATTTGAAATTAGCTTTGGCTTTTTTTGGCTAATGATTCACAACTGCCACATGGAGGGTCTCTGTGGCTTTTTCACTGCAGGCATTGGGGGTGAGGAAGCTCCTTCTGTGCTTGGAGTAGTCAGGCTCCTCTGCAGAGGAAAGGAGGTGCCCAGCCCCAGCCCCACCTGTGCTGAGGCACAGAACAATTCAAAGACGCATCCCTCAGCTGGTTTGACACCAAGTTTCTGCTTACAGGAACCTGTTTCAGACCTTACTTTGAGTAATTTTTCATAGAAACTTCTCTGTTGCAGGCACCCACGCAAGAAGAGTAACTGTGATCTGCATTATGAAGTAGATGAAGGAGAAACTACTTTCAAATGGCTGTTGAATTTATTTGCTTGATAAATACAATCCTAACAAAATAAAAGTTAACCAATATTAAGAGATTTGTCTGAAGAACATTAGAAAAATTCATGACAATTCAATAGGAATTAGTGTGAATTAAACAAACAAACAAAAAGTTTAAATATTGCCAGCAAATATAAAATGTATGTAACGAAGGCAAGGGAGAATGCTTTAGTTTACATTTGTAATCTGATCACATTTTCTGTGTTTATAAACTTTTTTCCAAATTTTAAAAAAATACTATGCTGTTTTTTTCTATAACATATCAAAGCATTATTTGTACAAAAATCAAATCATGGCCAATGATTCACAACAGTGCAATAGATAAAGAATACAACCACATCCAACAGGTGCTGAAAATAAATATCCAGATTAAAAAATAAGATAGCCTATATGCACTCTGTGGAGTTTCTGTCTATCTATGGATTGAGGGCTGAGTCCAATGAGCATATCCGAAACATTAAAGGGCCCTTAAAATGCCAGTGTGGGTGGAGGATTTTGAAGGGTAGACGCATTAAAAACAGCCAAACCAAAACCAAGGCCCAGGTAGCAGTGGCTGGTTTGTTAAACGCCAACAAGAGGCTATTGCTGAACCCCCAGTGCCTCCCGTTGGCGTCACTCTTCGGGCTCGTTTGGGATCACAAGTGACTGGCATTTGTGCAGGGGAAACGTCGTATTGCTTGGTCAGGCAGATCTGTCCTAAAGACATAACCACTCCCATCCCTGCCTACAAGCAGTGGCTTTTTCCAAGAGATGGAAACATTTAAAATGGATGAAGACAAAGCTCTTGGCTACATGGCAGCAGTGTGAACAGGGCCTGTCTCAAACAGGTGTGATGAGGGTGGTTAATGATGAGTCAGTGGGTTACCTACACCGCTAAAGGACACGGACATTTCCATCATACGGGGACATAAATAACATCTCTCAAGTTTTTACACTTATTCAGTACATCTCAGAACAGAAATGAAGCTTAAGGGCATGTTAGGTAAACACGATACCCCACAGTCTCCCACTGTTTCAGCCAACCCAGAATAAATTTAAAGCTCCCTTGTATATAATCTGCATCAGAAAGGTATCAAAGGCACAAGCAAGAAGTGACTAGGTTAATAAGCAGAAATAATGGTGAATGAGCATGAACAGATTCACAAGGCAAATCATTAGTAAGTGTGGGTGGGTTTTGTTTGTTTACCGAAAATGAGATCTTCCAATTCTGCTCCAGTGAATGTAAATAATGATTTTGGTTTGAATAAAACTGTTACTGAATTATTTTAAATCACCTGAAGGAAACCAGTCTTGAAATAATCTGATACTAACTGGAAAACTCTTCTGGCCTCTCCAAACTCACCTGAGTCTGATGAGTAGAAGCCACAAGTATTAGAGACAAAAGTCTCCAGGGCTTAAAAGAAAAGTTTCTTTACAGAATGTACACAGCCACCAATAATTTGTGCAGTTTGACTCAAATTACAGTAATTTGCACAGTTCGGTAGATTTTATGCATAGCCAAGGAGCCGGATCAGATTGGAGTTTCTTTCCTGTCTTTACTTGGCGATGGCTTCACTTGCTGCTCCTTGCTTGCTTTTGGCTGCTCTTTGGCTGCTTTTGTCTCCAGGACAGTGTCTCTCTGCTGCTGAGAAACGCTCCCCCGCTTTTCCGGCTCCTCTTCCTCCTGCCCCTGCTGCTCGGACTTGGCGCGCTGCAGCAGGCGCAGCTGCACCCGCAGCTCGATGATGGCCTCGCGCTCCTCGTGGATCGCTTGGTTCAGGTGATTGTTCTTGATCTTTTAAGGAAGGGAAACAAATGTCAGGGCTCCTCCCACTGACACAGCAGGGCTGTAGCTCAGGGGTGTTTAGCACTGCCGGCCCAGACAGCAGCAGGGACTCCCACACAGCAGTGGTTTAGAAGGTGTGTGTGGGTCACAAGCCTGGGCAAGACTGATGCACACAACCAGTCTGCACCTGTGCAATCACGTAACCACCACGGGAGAGAAGCAGTGAATGATAAGAACCAAAGTCTACCTCCAGTTCCTCGTTCTGTCTCTGCAAATCCTCCAGGATGACCTGCAGCTCCTCCTCATCTTCACTCTCACTTTCACTCTCAGAAGAGTATTCCTCAGTTTCACTGCGGCCGTGCTGCTGGCGACTGAAAGACCAAGGGCAAATTCCACTTTAAACACTTCCTCAAGCCTGCCAGAACTGTGGCAGCATAAGAGACTTAACTTGCATCCTCTCAATCATCTGTCAATGGTTTAAAGAGCAAAATCAGACTGTCCTTTCAAAGCTTAACTTAATAAAGCACTGATTTCCTAGGGGGATTTTTTAGTGCACAGTGTCAAGTTTCCTTTAGATCATAATACCATTGTTAAAACAATAAAAAATATCCTGCAAGATTCAAATTTGTCGAGACTTAATAAAAACAAGTGGCTTTCAACCGTGATGTTCACTGAGCTTTTAAGTGTGGTTTAGAATATTCTTTCAGCAAAGCATTTATGTCCTTTTAACCACAGAGTGCTGTCCTGGCCGGGCTGTGCTGTGAGCTGTCCCCTTTACCTTTGTATTTCAGCGATTTCCGCTCGGAGCCGATCTATTTCTTCCTTCTCGGAGGCGATCTGTCTCCGCAGAAACTGCTCCATGGCCAGCAGCTCCTCTTGTTCTGTTAAAATCTCGTTCTCCTGCAACGATCAGTTAGTTCACTTAGAGCCTTGACTTTATTTCCTACAGGAGCATACAATAAGTATGAGATGATGCTGTTCTCTGAAATACTTTCAGTGGCAGTGGTTAGCATGTCTGCTTTGAACTTTGATCCATCAAGACCTCAAAGCAAATAAAAAGTTCAAACCCAACAATGTCTGTTCTAAATCCTCAAGATAATCACCACACTGAATAGTTGTGGAAATGACACACCAAATCCTGGCATGTTTGGCTGCCTTTCCTCAAATCACAGGGGAAAGTTCTGACCAACCAGTAAAACAGCTAGAAAAACTGAATTATGTCTTTGATCTTCTCCCCTCTGTACTTTCCTCCTTATACTCATTTTCAAAGCTACTGGGGGAAGCAGCAGAAGGCAAAAAAGCCAAAATGGCTGCCTTATTGCCTTTGATCAGCAGGAAAGCAGTTAACAGTACTGAACCTGGCTACATTGGGAAGTGGTGCTTTGTATGTACATGAACAACAAAGGCCACTTTTTTCCTTTCACGGTGTCTCTGCTGTTTCCAAGAGTCTCCTCAGCTCTGGGCTCACTCCTGCAGTCAGCATTCCTTCCCTGCTTCATGGACCATTGGAACAAAACCTTGTGGTTTTAATGGACACAGAGACCCCTCTGAGCCTCCAATGTCCCCTCTGCATCAGAAGGGACAAAGGAATGTTTAATAGATCTGAAACATAAAATACCATCAGGCAAAGAGGTAAGTGCCTGCCAGCTACCTGTGCAAGCAGAATATTTATAACTTCTTCATTCTCATTCATTTCTTCTTTGGAGACATCCTCCTTTGAAAGGCTAGCAATTTCTTGTGCAATCTTTGTTTCACACTCCTGCCAGAGAAATAAAACATTGTTTCACACTCCTGCCAGAGAAATAAAACATTTAAAAGGACAGCTTCCCTGGTCACTGTATTTACTCTAAAAAAGATTGTTTTGAATGCATTATTTTCCAAATTTAGAACCACCATCACAGTTGTCTTCCAAATTTAGAGCATGGCCTGTCCCATCTGTGGGACATAAAATAGTTTAAAATATACTACTCACATTTGTTAACCCCGAGTCTTCCAGTAATTCCTCTTGGTACTCTAGGACTCAATGTTTTAAGCATGTAATGAGCATGTGCCCTAGCAAACACCAGAGTTTTCATCACACACACATTTTTTTGTAAACAGCTGTGAAGATCTCCCTGTCCCTAGGGAGAGCCAGCTAAGCAGAAAACACAATTGCTTGTCAGGCATGTAAAGTTAAAATGAGAAAATCTGCAGCACAGATCGAAAGGTGTTTTGATTTAACTGGGTGCCTCTGCACTGCTATGAATTAGCATTCATGATTCAGCTGTCTGGCCAATAAACGGGAAAGTCACCCACCTGTCTCTTAGCTTCTCTTAGTTTCCTCTTAAGAGCTGTTAAGATTCTCTGCACCTCCCAGAGTCTCTCTTCTTTGGATAAGTCTTTTATCCCTGCCTGCAAGTCTCTGTGTAAACAGTTCAGAAGGAACTCCTACAAAGATTGCAAAAAAAATTGTCTTTAAATACATTGTACCAGGGCAGATTGAAAAGGACGATCTTTCTGGCTTTGTAGCAATGGGCTGGGAGTTCTGGTTATCATGGACATTTCTGTGACATGTCCATGATAAGTGTGAACACACACCCAGCACGGATCCAGAGCCAGCTGAAGAGCAATACCAAAGAAACCCCCCTCCCTAACGGGCTCTCCTGACCTTCTTTTCCCAACAGAAGTATTGACCTACATAGCAAAGTATTCCACAGCTATGAGCATCACAAGACCATAACAACTTTCCACACATGAATAAGGAAAGGAAATCATCAAGCTCTTCCCAGTGGCCTCCAGCAATAGAATAACTGTGATGGAATTAAAACGTGTGTTACAAACTTAGGAGAATTTTCTACGAATATACTTTTATAGAAAAGTATAATGAATATACTTTTTATACAAAAGCCAGGGCAAAGATAAACAGAAACACGCTCAAGTAATTGCCAACCTGTCGCCTGATTTCTTCTTTGATGCTCTCTTGTGTTTCTGGAAGTGCTGGCATTGTTGCCATATTTGACCAGCGAAGGGGTTTTGTCACCTGCTTGAGGGTCACATTTCCGAAGAACTCTTGAACGTGTGTAAAAAACACATACAGGACACGGTTGCTGATCTGCAAAGGACAGACAGACAGGATATCGGTTAAGATGATTTATTCACTTCTTTATCTGCAAAGCACAGTGTCCTTCAGAAACAGCAGCCTTTAGTAAACCTTTCTGTGAGTCACAGTCAAGTCACTTTGTCTTTAGAGATTAAAATATGGATTGAAAATTATCTTTACTTTCAACAATGCAGTGCTGGCCTCAAGGGATCACTTCCCTGTTTCTCTTACCTGTGCACCTGAGGCATTTTCATGCTAAACTCAGCATCTTCACATCTCTTAACCTACCAGAATTATTTCCATCACTGCTGGACATAGAAATGCATTAAATCTCTTTGTACTCAGGTAAAGGCAGTTAGTAAGAGGGAACATCAACCCTCCTGTGTGATACCTGGTGGCTGGCTACACCTTCTCTCTTTCCCCAACTTTTAAGTATTCTCTACAGCTTCTCTCTCAGATGACTTAATATAGTAGAAAAAAAGTGGTATGAAAGCATCTTTCACTATATTCCTCGTTTTAACCTGAGACTGAAGCAAGCATATTTATTTTGATGCTTTATCTTCTATTAAAATATTTAAATTATCCTGAAACAAATATTAGAGTTCTGTCACTACCTGCACTTCAACTGCTAAGATCTAGTTACCAACAAAACATGATTGGGCCTGCATTGTTTTACCCTAATTGTTACTTCTTTTCTTAGCTAGAGAGATGTCTGGCACAGCAAAAGAGCCAGGAATAACACCCAGCCCTTTTGCTACTGGGCGTCCACCTGGACTCTTAATTATAAAGTCAGGCTTTTCTAACTTGTGGGGTTTGCCCTAGGAGACCCACACCCAATAATGCCACACTTTCATCACACACAGGACTAATTCTGAGCTGCATTTAATTAAATATTTCCAAGATGTCTATTAAGGAATCAAGCAACCACAGAAACCACAAAATCTTACTGGAAAACCAAGTCAGTTGTTTTTCCCCAACCATTTGGCTGCAGACAACAAAGCCGTTTTACCCAAGTCACTACTGCACCAGGAAGATCTATATGCAGGACAGGGTTCATTAGCTTGATATTACAATTAAGCAACAATATCTTCACTGAACTATCACTGAATCAAAACCCCACAGAAATTGTGTATCTGCATGAATTATTGAACAAATTCAACATTAAATGACTTGTCCTCATGACAGAATTGAAACACAGCAGTCTCTGTAATACTCTGATAATAACCCAAATATCAGACCCACAGTATGCAAGCCCACGTGCACAAAGTCTTTTGTTCCCCCTTTCCCAGCATTTCAGGTTCCTGAGACATAAAGAGGAGCTGTAATTTAGCTAAACTGTATCAGACAATAACCAATTCCCACCTGCAAAGGAATTCCCACAAAGAAGTCTTTCTTGGGCTGCAGTTCTGCTCTAAGCCTTGCTGTGTGCTGCACGTACCTGGACAGTAGGGCTGAGCACTATGGAAATATTCTGGATGTTCATTTTTGTTTCCAGTTCCTTTGCAATAACATGGTCCATATGCACAATCAGCCAAGAAATCAGGAGATGGTTACACTCTGGCAGCTCTTTCAGCAGCCTCTGGCACTCCTGAACTTTCTCAGCTTCTGTGCTCTTTCCACAAGCATCTTCAAAGCGGGGCATGAGCTCTTTGGTAAGCAGATTTTCGGGCAGTTCCCGTAGGTACTGTTTGAGCAAGCTGGCGACTGTATTGGGCTCATATTCTTCCAGGTTTGGAGATTCTTCACGATCATAGGCTGCCTTCAGCTCGTCAACTTTTGATTTTATTCCTTAAAACAGTTAGATCAAGAATTAAGAGAAATGTTGACTGTAAATGTCTAATAGTTATATTTAAACTTTTTTTTTTAAAGATAATTGAGAAACACCTTTAAAAGTTATCCACATGTAACGAAGTGAAAATCGTGACTCCAAATTACATGACCATTGGTTCTTAAAGCACTGACTACTCCTATGGAGCAAAACCAAAGCACTTACAGAGCTCTGAATCAGAAGTGGTGCCAGCATTCCCTTTCATCAAGGAACATAAAATAGGGTGAGGAAAGGTTGGGGAGCTCAAGATCAATTGTGTATTTGCATTAAGCTTCTTTCTGGCTGTTCAATTATCCATTGCTAAGCCAGGCAGCAAATATGTTTTTAGTTCAGAGAGTGTGCAACAAGCTGTACCTATAACAGCTTTCCTTTGTCAAAACAAACCCCACACTTTTTAGTTTCCAGATTTCCAGCTGGCCCTCCTCAGCAAAGGAATCTCACACAGGATCTTTGATTTGAGGCACCACATGAATAAAAGTGTGTTCACATAATTATTCAACCCAGCCAAGATTTTCTCTAAGGTGTTTTTATAAACTCAGTGGCATTCCAATCTTCCTAATTTCAATCTTCCTAAGCTTGGAGAAATTTCATTCTTGCAGCTCAAACACCCACTCAGGTTACACCAACTTGGTGCACAGCCCTGGCTTGGCTCATGCTCAGTGAGCAGAACTGGGCACACTCAGCCCCTGGAAAATGCCAGGAAAACATGCTCAGTTTCATGGCCAAAATGAGCCATCACAACAGCTGCAGGCTGCTAAGGCACGGCAATGCTCCCTCTGAGCTCTCCATTTCAACAATCCTACACGCACAAGAGGGAGCTGTTGCACTGGAGAACACCTACAAAGGACACAGCAGAAACTAAGGAAAACACACCTGTGGAAACTCCCAAGACATCGTGTGTAAAAAAACAAGCAATCAAAATGTTCCACTAGGCAGGATTGAGGAACTGCTTAAGGTGCTGCAGTATGTCTGCATGCCTACCAAACACCATGCACGTTGGTGGATGGACAGTATGAGCACAGCTAATGAAGCCTGTAGAACCATTTTACTGGTTTTTAGAACCATTCATTACTGGTTCATAGTGCTGGGGAACGTGATTCAAAATGCTTTTCCCAAAATTCCTTTCCTTGTCTGTTCCTGTCCCCTCCAGTGTACCCACAGGAGTACTTACAGGAGCTGCATTTCTGGTGCAGCTCACAAATAAAGGGACTGTTTTGTCTAACACAGCTAAAACTGAGGTTTCACTTATGTAAGCTGGTGTTACACAACTACCACAGTTAATTAGCTGCCGTTGCTAAGGTTAAACAGTGAAACTTGCATTTTCTGCATTAGCAAATTTGCTGAAAGAAAATAAGTTTTCGAGAAAAAAAATACAATGGGAGTAACTGGAAAAAGCAACTTAGTGGGAAGCACAAGCAATAAAATGGTTATAGCTCATCTTTGCTTTTGCAATCAGCTCCCATTGTATTTCTAAAGCAGATGAAAAAGAATGCAAGTTGGCCATACTAACAGGTTTTATTCATTGCTCCGTCCTTTGACAAAAGGCCAAAACAGGTGTGTTTGTACAGCCATTAAGCAGTACCACCACATCACCAATTCTTTCTGGTACTTCAGACCTACAAGTTGGCTTAACTTTGGCTACCTGATTATTTTTTGGATAATTATTGGCACTAAAACCAATGTATCTAGATGTTGAAAGTGATAAAATAATAAGAAAATTGCAAGTAAAGACCTTATGAACCTCCATGTCAGTGTGCTCAGAGTACCTGAAACTCTGTAGATGCCTTCACATTTCATGCCATACTTCTCTACGTAATCTATACATTCACGGAAAACTGCTGGCAGGCGGATGCCATCATACATCATGGTCCTGTCTACTGCATCAGACAAAGGAATGCCAAACACAGGTCTGTGACTTGGAACATCCACTTGAGGTATCTCTGTCTCTTGAATAGGCTTTTTCTTTTTCTTCTTCTCTTTCCACTGTTTTACAACATCTGCTGCAGTTAAGTCTTTTGACTTTTTCTCTTTGTGTTTGTCTTCCTTATGTTTTTCTTCCTTGTGCTTCTCATCTTTGGGCTTCTCTTTTATTTTAAAATCCTTCTCCTTCTTTTTGGAAAAGCTGGGCTTCTTGAAGACATGTATTCCCTTGGACCGCTTCAACTTGGAAGGACTTTCAGCCTCATCGCCGGAACTGTCCTCTTGAAACGCAGCGTAACCTTCCGCTGTTGGGCAAAGCAGGAGAAGGGAAGGAGACAGCTGTGAGTCTGTTTGCTTTCCACACAGCAACAACAAGAAGCTGCACGTAAGGAGGAGAGGGAAGAAGCAACGTGAATTAAAAAACAGCGCCCGTCTGACTCCACAGAAGGTTTTCTTTACTTGCTACACACTCGAGCGGATGAGGATTAAATCAAGTTGTATAATTACATCAAAGATAAGTCACAGAGCTCCTGAACGATCTAAACAGTGAATACTTTATATACTTACTCATAATGGCAATGTCCATCTTATGGGCTAGATTCCCATCTAATAGTCAAGGAAATGCAAAATAAAAACAACTGTCTGGCAACTTCTCTATGTTCCTGTAATCAACAGTATAAGAGTTGCTGTTAAGGATCATCTACTGCATACACAGAAGTCTAACAAATTTCAATTAACAACAAATGAAACTCCAGCCACTTAAATCCCCAATCCTTTTCCAGGATATTATGAATTTAAAGACAAGTACGAAGTTAATAAAGTTTCAGCCTCAAATAAAATACAAAAGAACCCACCCCAAACCAAAACCAAAAAAGCACTAGCACTTACTTTTCACTAGATGAATAACACAATTCCAGTAACACTGGAACAATACCTGCCCATGAAAGTGCAGATTTGCCTTAAAAAGCACATGGGAGAGATTCAAACAAGTCCCTGGGCTGAGCACACCATTCCAGCAGCAGAAGTCCAAGTGCCGTCTAAAACATGCACCAGGTGCTTTTAAGTCACTACGCCTCTGCAGCTGGCCCTGCCTCACCTTCAGGCAAGAACACAAAAGTCTTTAAAGGTGGATTACAAAGAAACCCCAGCAAACATACCAACAACAAAAAAAAAACAACTCACAAACAAACCCAGCAACCTGCAATCCAACGCAACTTCCAAGTCCACTAATTCTAATTTTACATACACATTACCCCATATTAGAAAAGTAACCCTGAAACCTGGTCAACAAAGGTGACATTTGATATGCCATCTGCACCATCCAGGTCCCCCAAGGCAGTGGGCAGCAAGCCCCTCTTATAGAGACCCTCTGAGGCTCTTCCACGACCTACAGGCAGAGCCTCTGCTCTTGTGAGGCAGCCCTGACAGCCAAGTGCTCTTGCTGCTTGAATAGTTTTGGGTAGAGGAAAATTACCCCCTTAGACAATATGTGAGCACATCATGCCTGATACTATAAGCTATAATTTTTTCCAAGTGGAATATCTGCAGAAGAACCAGGGAGCATTCAGTCTGTCATCCTTCCAATTCTGAACTATACCAGACTGCAGAGTTTCTCAGCATTATTTCAGCACACGAAAGAACTGTCTCTTATTTCGAAGCCTCCTTGACTGCTCTGTAGAAGATGGCTTGTGACAGTCAAACAACTACAAGGAATGTACTAAAGCATGGAACTACCATAAAATAATTACAACTGCTGGATCTGCTCAGCCTTTGCAGCTGATACTCCTCCCTAGGACTACCAAACACACACTTTCCTAGAAGACTGAAAAACACTGTGGAACTGTTCCTGTCCAAGTGGAGTTTAACATAAAAATGCAAACATTAACCAAAGGACAACCAGCAGCCAGGTCTTCTCCTCTGTGCTTACTGGCTATGTCATTTGCTGGTTTTTGTAAACTAAACCCAGAAATGGGTAAGGATTCAAATCTCACTCTGGTACAGAAGCAACAGGACACACACCTTCACTGTGTTTTATGAGAATGAGATGGGGCTGGCACCAAGGTTCAAGATCAACTTCAGAGATGTAATTTCCAAACAGAAAGCCAGATGTTCCCCAGACAGAGCCCAGAACAATCTGTCTTTCCTCCTGGGTAGCTGTGACAGCTCCCAGTCACACAGCATGGGGTTCCCACAGGCACATCAGGAAGTGTCAGCACTGGGACCAAGCTGGGAGGTCGGTGCCACCAACAGAGCACTGCTCTCATGTCCCAACACTCCTCAGTGCAACACAAGCCCCGGTGCCTTCCCAGATCTGTGGTAATGTCACCAGCAAGACAACATTACTGAAACTGGTATTTCTTGAATTCACGAGAAGACATGAAGGAGCAAGTTAAATACAAACCCAGCCTTTTACAATTTGTCTCAGCAACATAAGTCAACACAGTTTAGGAACATATACTAATACAGACTCACACAGAATATCCCACCCATACCAAGAGCGGGTTTGCAAGTCTCTCAAGGATAGCCTGATTTTCTTTACTATACTTTTGGTTATAAAATTGCTGTATCCCTTTCACCAGTGATACAATATATTGAAATATAAACAACTTAAATTTATATAGAACCAAAATTACCAAAAGTGTTTGACAAATGAGGTAATTTTAAACATGGAAAGAGTATTACCTAGGGTATAGTTAACTGGTACTTCTGTTTACTGTTTCCTCAAGAATTCCAGTACTAATAGTCCCCATTTTCCCATCACTCTATGTCACTGACATTTTCCTCCATCTATATGAGAACAGTGCTAATGTAATAAATACTCCAATTTCACCAGCATAATGACACACCATAATCTGCCACTTCCTTTTTTTAGACGTTCCTTCCACAAGGATGCCTTCATTGCAGTTATTTTAAATGTAATGTTTCAAGTACAGCCCTCATCTTACCAAGAGTTATGAAAACCCCTTTTAAAAATATAATAAAAAATTGCAGTGTTACTCTGGAAAAATCTAGTTTACAGGCTTATAATTATAATCTTTGTCATGCAGCAAGTCCACTGTCTCTATCTGTCTGCATACTTGGGAATACTTCTCCTGTGTTCTCACAACGAAGCACTAAAATCATGCTGTAATATTTACTGTTAACTCCAAGGGTGGCATTATTAAGAACTGCCACTTATCAAACCTACTGCAAGAGACATTTTGTTCACCAGGTCTTTGATGGGTTTTTAAGTAATTTATAACTCTACTGATTTGGCTCCCCAGGGAAATCTGCAGCTTCTGTAATTAATTCACTGAAAGAAAACATGGGCAGCTTTTACATATGAAAGAATTAGTAGGTCAAATATGACTGAAGTGCACTGCAAGCATTAGTTTCCTAATGTCAGTTTGTCAGAGGGATTGTCATCAGATTGTACAGCACTTCTAAGTAAAACTAAAGAAAACTAACACACACAAATGCACAATGAGCTTGGGTAGAAGGCTTTTACTTCCTCTCCTGGCCCACAAGATGCATTTTTATTATCAAGAGAAAGTTCCACCTTACAGACACTACCAACACTCACTATCCAACTTTCAATTAGATCAGTTTAACGTTCACTTGACTCACTGATGTCAGCACAGCAACTCCCAAACAAATTCTGCATTCAGATTACTCTGCAGCACCGTGCCAGCAGAGCAAATGAAGCTGAAATAAGAAATTTGTCTTACTTTATTTTGATTTAAAATAATCACTGGCATTGGAAGGCAGACTTTTAAACTATCTGCAAATGGTGCTTTGCTAGATAAACACACAGTGGTATATAGAGATACACAGTGATATGTCAGCAGAACAGGATGTAGAATGCACCCTATTTATCCCAGAGACAAACCCTGATATGAAGAGCCTCTAATCTTTATTAGATGTAGAAAATTCTAATAATTTCTTAGTCTGTAGATCTGAAAACTGTATTCAGAGCTTCTCCACACACCAGACAATAAAAATAATGTTTTGTTTGCAACAGTAGTGGTTTGGTTTCAGTCCCCATCTACAATCCAAAGGAACATACAGGACACCCTGTCCAACATATTAAGGATCTGGTCTTCAAAAATATTTCCTGAAATTTTCAGAAGAGTCCATATCAATGATCCTACTTTCATTTTTTCATCCTTTCATACAATAGTTTAGTACAATTCCAACAACTCTCCATTTTCCCAAGAACCGTACAAAGAAAATCAAGATTCTTGTAAACAAAAAAATCCTAGCTGCATATTGAACCCATCCTGCCCACCAGCATCAATCTCAAAAGTAAAATGAATAAGCAGAGTGAGATCTACTACATACAGACTCCTTATCTACAGAAATTCTAATGGGTAGAAGAGTTTCTTCAGAAGTATTTTATCATAACATTTTTTCTTCTGCAAGGAACTGCATATTTTACGGCTTTATCAACACGTGATTAGTGACAGGTGGTTAGATATTTTCAAAAATCAATTACAGCGGTTGCTGTCTCAGATAATCCATTACTGCTTAACACAGATGCATTTTTGCCCTCCTGCTGTCACAGGACAAGTTCTGTTTGAGTCAGGGAACAGATCTGATTTAAAACTATGCCAGTAAAAAGAAAATTCTTTTTAATCCCTAGTAAATCCCCTAATCTAACCCACTGTACAGCCAACCAACACCCAGTCTAACACAGAAGAGGGGAGAATAAAAATCAGTGGCTGAAACATTTTTCCAGTAGCTGATATTCCACAAAAAAGCAATATTCCATTGAATTTTCTATTACTTCCAAAACACTTTTAGCACTTTTCCCCCAGAATAATTGCTGTGTATTATTAGGTTACTGACACCAACATGAAAAGAATCAAATCACTAAATAACTGTATCTATATTGAAAAATATGGAAAAGGATATTTTGTGAGCATACAAAAACGCTTTTTTGGTATAGGTGATAATAACGAAGCTAAGAGTACATTACTCTTGCAAAAATGATTTACCTGAAAAAACAAACTGAGTAACTTTGGGATACTTATCCTTCCCTTCCCTGCTGCTCTTCAAGCACTTCTGAGTTTACATTTAGAGTATTTTCAAAATAGCTCAAGATTTTTGTGGGATTAAATTTAGATAGTTTCGGGTGTTAGAATGACCTTGTCATTGATTCCCTAATATTGCAAGTTCAACAAACACTCACTCTGTCATAATGTAATGTTAACTTGTCTCTTTTTCACTGACATGTTCAGTTATATTTGTTTAGACCCCAAAATGCACGATCACAGCAGCTTGTGCACTGTTCAAAACCAAAGCAGACAGCCAGAAAAAAAGAAAAGAAACAATCTGAAGATACACAACAGAATCGAAAAGGTGAAATAAAATGAAGAATCAAAAGGATGGGAGGAAAAACAAAGGTCAAATCTGGAAAGAAAACTCTTAAAATCGATGACGATAAGCAACTGTAGAGAACATTTGTAATTTAGACAGGTTGTCTGAACTGTCTGTTGAGGTACAACATTGATTATTTTTGCAGTGTATGAGATGTATTGAAAGCTTGGTATCTAAGACAGCTTCTATCTGTCTGGCATGTATCAGGACCAAGAAATGCTGAATGCCTTTTACATTAGCGCTGCAAGGGATGATTTTGTTATTCCCATGTTTTGCATTTTTGTGTTCTTCGAGGATTTTTTCATACCTTTAAAGTTTCTTTTAAGTAACAGAAATTGCTTTACATCAGCTATAAATGTTGCAATCTCTTGTGGGAAAAAACAGTTGCAGTGCCAATGTGCACAGACTTGTGTGGATTTGCTGAAGCAGCATTTTTCCTCCTAAACAACAGCCTTCAGCTACACTATCACCATGAGACATCCTGAATTCCACACAAAGAAATCCACACGATGCAAAGTGTTGGCATGTACCAGTTCCAGATTTAGAGGTGTGCAATGCAGAGCTCTAACAGAAAGCTGGACGGTAAAAAAGCAATTACTGATAGCCAGAATTTAGACCTATCCAATCAATACCAAATTTTCATTGCCAATCCAGTAGTCTGTATTAAGTCAATATTGTTTACATCACAGAAAACCATTAAGAAATCACTTTTCTTAAAACCTGTAGGAATTTCAACTGTTGGTTTTAACTTGAGGATGCATTTTTGAGCTACAGTATTCTTTAGGCACAGAGTTTTTAGTTAAAATAGCAAGAATCCTTCTTAACTGTGGTAGAAACAATTCCTGCATTCCACAAAACTGGTTTGATTAAAAGCAGTGCAGTGACAGCAGATTCTTAAGGAGTGATCATTTAAATATATGCATGCATATTACAAATAGTCACCATATTAATTCTAATAGAATACTGTTTGCTGTCTCACTGTTTCTGATCTTCCAAATTCCACGAAGTAGCAGGATACACTGGTATCAGAGACACAGACTGATACTTTTAAATTTTGCCAAAATAGATGTCACTTACAATGTACTGGCACTTGGGCTGTGATATTTAGGTTTCAGAGACTTGGACAGGAAGGGTCTTTCTGAGAGTGCTCAGTATCAGCTTCGTATTTCCAAGTGCTTTGTTGTTTCAGAATATGTAGAAAAACTTTCTTGAATAAAAACTATTTCATGTCTTAAAAAATTTCTGCACAAATCTAAAGGTCAGAATTAATAGTTCTGTTGTTTTGAAGGAGGGGTAAGCTTTTTAAATGAAATTTCCACTCCAGACACTGACACACTGACAAAGGATTCCATGGTCAAAGCTTTACTTTCTTCTAACCTTTGCTCTGTGAGTTCTGGAAAATTCAGATCTCGGTATTGGTTTGCACATTTTTGACCTCTGCAACAATACTTTGGCACTGCTGGAGGAAACTGCATGATCACACTAAACTGAGAGGCTAGAGAAAAAAAAGGACAGAGATTTTATGACTGCTCAATTAATGGTGCAGTGTGCATGTGAAAACTTGGGATGATACACAAAAGCAAACACTGAGTAAGGGAGACACACAGGAAAAGGGCTACAGTTGTTGAAACTGCTTCTTCCAAATGCAAAGTGTACAATTCAGATCACACATACAGTTTTATTCTAGCTAGCACCTCAGCTGTGATTAAAAATGGATGTATTTGGAAACACATTAGAAAATCTCCACTTAGAATGTGAAGAAGAATCCCATGCCACGCAACGCATCATGAAAGGTTTAGATAAATGTGTTTATTAGTAATTCTGGGCACATGCTTGGCACCTGTATCTGCACAACAAAAAAAAGTTAAGGTGTGGAGTTTTTTTGCAAGAGAAACAGGTGCTGCATAAAGTCTGTTTGTAGCAAGTTAACTTCCTCCAGATTGAAACAAATTTAAAAGAACCCACTGGGAATACTTAGCCATTTTGAGCGAGAAAAAAGGAAAGAGAACTTGAAAGCATTGAATTAAAAAGAGACGTCGTCTACTCACTTCTTTTTTCTTTTTTCTTAAATTTTCCTTTCTTCTTCCCGTGCTCCTTTTCATCATCAGACACTATATCTGGAGGCTCATGCAAGCTGTCGTGAGGCGGTGAAGGCTCACCGGTGCGGTACAATCCCGGGAATTTCGTGGGACTGATTTCTTCAGAGCTGGGAGTACGAGCGAGTCCCCCGGCGTGCTCTACCCGACGGTGTTCACTGGGGCTGCTCGTGGGAGGCAGGAAGCACTCGGTCATTCTGATACCTGGATATCAAAGTGAAACCTTCTGCTACCTGTCCATCACACCTGCAGCAGAGGAAAGAAAACCCACACGATTTTAAGCAATGGGTTTCAGAATACCTTGTTTGGAGCTCTACCCTGAAATCATAAACAGCAATGCCTTCTACAGCAAGAGTTCCAACTTCTGTCAACAGTCAGTGACATAACATCAGGTCTGAAGCTGTATTTGCAGAATTTGTTCATTAACTCCTGAGCCATATTAACATGAGATCTGCCATTTTAGCCAGTTCTACTTTATGATATATAAAACATATATATTAAGAATCTAAATATTTGAACTCTTGACATAATTCTTACAAAATTCATAGGCAGCTTGCATACTGACTGATTGGTATTTACTACAAATTAGTTTGCTAAGTTTAAATTTTTTTGACATCAGATAGATCTGCCTGAAAGCTTGTGGTGTTTGTGAGCACTGACTGCCCTTAAGGCAAAGATCATTTTCTTCTTTCCCAAGCATATCTTATAGATGCAAATAAGAACTTGCCTAGCCTGTTGCAATAAGGGGGGAAAATAAAATAAATACAGCTAAAGCAAATCATCTTTTAATTATGTTACTGCAAATCTAAAAAGAGAAAAAAATAATGATTATGCTTTTCAGGTATAAAACAATTCCCCCTCTGAAGAGGCTGTATTAGGTCACTGTACCCAGAAGCTGGTACATTGTTTGCTTGAGAGTTATTGCCAAATAAAAGCTTATACAAAAATTGCTAAAGGAAGACAATGCATAAATTCTCAGCAGTGGAACTCATAAGCAAAAAACTCTTCCTAGCACAGATAAATTTCAGAAATTCCACAGAATGGATATGCTGTGTGGGACACCACACCTCTGGAGTCCACTTGGCTGGATTTGGCCCCTTGTGTCAATGGTCACAAAGGATACATTCCACAACACTCTTCAGCAGGATCACTCAACTCCTGGGTTTTATTTACAGATTGGTAGCACACAGAAAAAATATGACATGGTGTTGTATTCTGCCCAGTTAGCAATTATAAATGAGTCCAGCTAAGTGAGTTTTGGGGCAGGTGCTTTGTTCACTTTACTGGGGGTTGTAATTTCTAATTTTTTTTAAATTTTTTTTTTGAATTCTCATCCTTCAGCTCTCTGTATGCAGATCAGAGTGAAATTTTAGAGTACGTATGCAACAGTATCTCCCTACAGGAGATCACTCACACTGCTTATGGAAATTACCAGTTACTCAGATCAGAATTTGAATAGGGCACAGTAAGATACAAAATTATGATGAGAAAATATTCATTAAATCTTTATTTAATACTGTTCATTCCTTATTCTGGCTAAAGCAGAGGCACTGGCTAAAAATTAAGACAATGGGGTATGTTTGCAAATGCAACAAATTAAGACTGTACTTATGTTTCTTATTTTTTTATTTAACAGCTTCTAGAAAGCATTACTTTTCCATATGTATCCTGGGCCTTTAAATAAGGGAGAAATTCTATGATGCCCAAATTATATCAAGACCTAGGAGCAGAAGAGAGCTTTTAAGCCTACTGAAAAAACCTCTTTCACTAATAGATATTAATGTTCTACTGCCATATAAATCTTTCCATTTCCTCTGTCTTTTACCATTTTCTTCTGACAGCAATAAAAGGCAAGACTGAAAAAATCATGGGTCTTCTAGGAATTTTGAGAAGGAGCATTTCGAACAGGCTTGCTCTTCTCCCCACTTCTCCCTCTCAGACTTTTTCTTCCCAATCTATTCCTGCTTCAGTCCTGCCTCTCCTCTGCAGCAGGTCCCTTCCCTCGAACTGCTTCTCTTCACCTACTCTGCAGTTATCACGTCAGGAGATTCAATAACTCACTGCTGCCACATGAGGAAGGTCACACTACTCCCCCCATTAACTTTCCTCTGCCTCCAATTACAGCAGTTTACTGTTTTTGAGATGATTCCAATTGCTAGCTGCTCCAACAGGCTTCTGCTGCTGAGCTGGCTTGTGGAAGAGCTCAACAAGCACTAACAATGAAAAGCAGAGAAGTAGCAGAACCACGATGACATGAGTGCAACCTCTCTCTTTGGCCACCTCTGGTTTGTCATACCACACACACAGCTTCATCTTCTCAGATTTCAATTATTTCTTAGTATTTATAACTTCAAGATTTGATTTCTTTACCACCCAGTGTCAGTACTCCCATAGCTCTTGTCTTGACTTACTACTCTGTTTCACCCTCAGTGTATCATAGACAATCTGATCTTCATCTGCTTTGGTCTCTGTGACTCAAGCTCAGTTTCCCACTTTCCATTCGTTTTTTATTTGGGCAGCTCCTACTTCCCTGCTGCACACCACTTCTTTGCAGCTAAAGTTCTCTCTCTTCTTCTGTTTCCTCTATCTGATTAGTTACCAGTTCTCACTTCTTCCTGAATGTTCTCTGCTGCTGTTTTTTGTTACCTTATGATTATCTACCTCGTCTTTTCACCTTGTCCCCATTTCTCCCACTGGCTCTCAGTCTCTCCCCAGTATCACAAGAAGTCCCTGCTTTCCTCCCTGCCAACAGCAGACTCCTTGAGTCCCACCACTTCTGGTTCACTTGACATTTGACTCTTCTTCCACAGAAGCCACAAATGCTGTTACAGGCAGCATCAGAGAGCTTCTTGCATCTTCTTAGACCTAGCTACTTTTTAAAGTACTCCCAAAATGCAGTTTCTTGAGCCATCGTCCTGCTCAACACTGAGTCAAGCCTTCAGACTAACTGAATGTCAAATAGAAGCCTGCACTGAACATGGGCAGAATTGTGACTTTCCTTCTATCCCCCAAGGAAAGACCATATTACAAGAGATTTTAAACACGGAAAGAAGGTACATCATTAACACCAAATCTCCCAGCCATCATGACATCACCACCTTTCTAGACCATGGACTAAGCACAGGAAGGTGGCTTGGGGAAAGGAAGGAAGATGCCTGCACAGGCAAAATAACGTGTTTTTTTCAAGCCTCACTTTTGAAAATAACTGAACCCTTTCCTAAAAAAATTCAGTCTGAACTGCATATTTGGTAAGTAAAGATGAGGTTTGGAAAAACCACAGAAAAGGGAAGACAGAGAGACGTGACAGCCAGTTTTAATAGATCTCACTTTCAACAGTGTATCATCTAAGTCAGAATGGACACAATAAAGAGAGGCACAGTCTGAAAGACCAAATCCACAGCTCTTTCATTCAGTACAGAAGGCTCCATTATTTCTGTTTTGCACTGAGTCTGTACTGTGACTTTGTGCCTTGTAACCAATTGCAAGAGCTGAAGCAAATTAGAGCAGGTGATTGCATGCACAGATGTTATTTTGTAAAGCTTCTGGGTGGAATGAAGGATGTGCAATTTTTCTGCAACAAGTATTATGCAAGACCACATTTGAAACCCAGTGGGTGTCCCCTGGTCATTCCACTTTGCCACAAACAGACACCCTCTGAATACCTGGGTGTTACATGGAAATTAGTCCCAAGAAGTCACTAATCAAAGACAGAGGCAGAGGGAGCACACTCACTCAGCTACCAGCACCTCCTTTATCACAATTACCCAAAAGGAAGACAGAGAGCACAGCAGTACCTCACCCACCATCACAGACCCTCAGTCCAAAAGATCCGGACATGTCTGAAGGACCTGATTCTTGCAGAAATGAGGCACACCATGTTTGGACAAAAAAAGTCCTAGGAACACACAGAGCTCCATTTTGGAAAGTAATGAACCATAAGAAGAAAGAATAAAAACTATCACTGGTGGGCTAAGTATGTCAAAACACTTCAGAAACCATGAGTGGTACTCATGTAACTGTTGAGACTTTTGAATAAGATGAGAAGATCAAGTTAGAATTTATTTACCAAGACTATACAAAGTCTGTGTCATATCTAAGTTCTGTATCTATTGAATTTTTTACAACATACTGAAAAGTTTAACACAAATCACTGTTTTTATTTGAACATTTCTTGGATGGACTCTGATGTAATTTTGACATTTGACTACATGGCAGCATTTCAGTCTGTTTCATTTAATAAGTAGTGGCCAGGTATAAAATCAGAGCCCTTTCCTTTCTTTAGTAAGGCAACAGAACCATGAAAGGAGAAGGAATAGGGAAGTACTTCATGTAGACAGGCAAAGCAAGTTTAAAATTTCACAAGTCACGAGTAATCACACAAACACAGCATGAAATAACTCCCCTGTGAGTCACACACTCTTCATAATTGGCAAAAATCAAAGCCTCAAGAAGGGACTTCACAGAATTTTTTTCAATAAAAAGAATAAAATACAAACTGTTCAGCAGAATTCAGCTCCTAAACCTCAGATTACTTTACAGGATATGTGATGCCATGAGAATGTTGGAAAATTTATTTCAAAGGAGGGTGTACAATCACACAGTTGAATTCACACAGGAGCAAGTTGTACATTTTTCAAACCATGCCAGCATCAGATCACCTCTAAGAGTAACAAAACCAGCCTTGGTGTGGTCTCTCATTTAGCTGTAGATGGATAAAGTCTGCCAGTTACAGCACCATCCAAAGCATTTCAAGTTCTGCTCTGAGAGTCCATTCCACCTCAGGAGTGATATACAAACAGACAAAACTACTTAGGTCTCAACACCCAGTGAGCTACAGACCACATCCATATCTGAGTGGGCTCTTGGAGGAGCCAGCTCACATTTAGAATATGCAGCTGTATCCAGAACACTCCCTATCACTGAGGGTATTCCAGCTCTTCAATAATCTAATCAGCAGGGAGCCAGCCTTAAATAATTAAATAATACCCCAGACATTTTAGAAATATCAAAAACAACGTTTCCAATCCCATTATGATAAAGTCTTGCAATCGCATGATGATAAAATCTCCGGATATGTGGCAGCATGTGCTTTCCAGTCTGGTTCACTTCAGGGAAAACAGCCCCCAGCCCACAAAATTCTGTAGAGCTCCATCAGGATGCAATTTGCAGGCTGTTTCCAAGAGACAGATTTTGGAAAAAACAAAAATTAGATCCCTGGAAGGGGATGGATGATTGAATGCTTTGCTCCAGGAGAGAGCACATTGAAAAGAGATGGACCAGAACTGCCCAGGAAAAGCCCCTGTCCCACGGTGCTGCCTCCTCCACTGGCTATACTGTCACACTCCTATTTTGCTGTAACATCCTACTTCCCTGAAGAGGCAGGCTGTGACAATTTACATCGCACTACCTCTCCAAAGCAATAGTCTACAAGAAAAGTCTGGGCACAGATCTCTGTTACTGGGTAACAACCAAAGCCTTATACAGAGGCTACATAAACTATGCCCCACATATGGTTTCCCCTCATGTGTCTTATTTCATCCTTCAGGAATATCCCAGCAAGTCCTCCCAGATGTCTTTCCCCAGCTGAATCAACTGCTGCAGAAGCAGCTTCAAAGCAGGGCACTACATTATGATCACAATCAAATATACAAGAGGCATTCTTGCAATTAACTGTCCAGCTAACAAGCTGTTTAATTGCTCTGCATGGCAGCTTTCTCAAGTAACAAGCAGAAGCCTGAACTCTGCACCACGAGGCAGATGGGCACTGCACCCAGACTTCTGCAGGAGTCTCCTGACTAATCAGCTACCTGCACTGCGACTGCTACTGCCCACCCTGAGAATAATTTCTCATTCTCCAAACTTCTTGGCAATGTGCTAGTCCACTGGTCAGGATTCTCTGTTTTTACCCCCAGTAAATCTTGCTCTTGGATCCCACGGTCTTGTCAGCACAAAGTAATCCAATATCTCCAGTAACAGTACTCAAGCCCAGTACATTAGTTTCCCACTCCACGGTTTCACACGGAATCACTGGGTTGGAAGAGACTTTCAAGATCATCCAGTCCAACTCAGCCCTAACACCTCAACTAAACCATGGCACTGAGTGCCACATCCAGTCTTTTTTTTAAATACATCCAGGGATGGTGACTCCACCACCTCCCTGGGCAGACCGTTCCAGTATTTATCACCCTTTTTGTAAAATATTTTTCCTAATATCCAATCTGTATTTCCCTTGACACACCTTAGAACTGTGTCCTCTCATTCTGTCAGTTGCTGCCTGGAGAAGGAGACCAACCCCCACCAGACTACAGCCACCTTTCAGGAGGTTGTAGAGAGGGATAAGGTCACCCCTGAGACTCCTTTTCTCCACGCTAAACAACCCCAGCTCCCTCAGTCATTCCTCACAGGGCTTGTGTTCCAAGCCCCTCACCAGCCTCACCAGTGTTCCCCAGGCTCTCTCCATTTGCCTCCTCATTCCCTTTCCTGCAGTCCAGTTCCTCCACAATCAGGACTGCACCTCCTCTATCTCACAATCTTTTTCTCACCAAGCAGGTGTTCACAACCTAGACCTGTGCAACCCCAGTTTCACCATTCCTGTTCTCCACACCCAGTGTCTCATCTAACCTCACCTCTGTTTCCCAGGTTTCCCTCACCACCTTCTATTTCTCCCACACTCAATTCTCATGAAAACTTCTGCAAATTATGGGCCACACATAAGCAAGGCAATCTGGGAGGTCTTCTCCAGCCAAATGTAGCTTTCCCCTCTAAATTACAAGCAGCACTAAAAAGATTTGCCCGATTACCAAAATATTCATTATTACAGAAGAGAGGTATTTTCTTGCTAGCTGAATTCTCAGAAACAGTTTGAAGAATTTGGCTAGTGCTTTAAAAAAAAAAGGAAATACCAGCCCCTGAAACAGAATTTTTCAGTCCAAATTAAAATATGGTAGCTTTTGATAAGAGCTGAATTACTGAGAGTTGAATAGAATACTACAACTGTCTTGCTAACATATTAAACCCTCCCACACTTCTGAAAACCAGCACATTGTGCAACATATATAATACCCACTATTGCTTAGACTGGCCTTAGAATTATTCCTGGTGTAAAAACCCTGCCCTTTCTCTCCTGTCCACCTCTCCAAATTCCCACTTGTACCAGCGCTAATGCTTGTAAGACAGAACAGAAAGTTTCACTTTTACTACTTAACAGAGGAAGGCAGGAAAATACAGCACAAGGTGTGTGGTTTACTTTCTTAACAATCACTATAAACACAGTATCACCAGTGATTTTTTTTGCCCTAGGGACTGTATACAAGTTTTTTTACAATTCACATTTTCTGGTAAGTCCTTCAAAGAGTTGTCTAGTCCCCAAAGGTCTGCAGCAAGTTACACAGGGATTATGATTTAGCAAACTAATACTAATTGTTTTACTTTAAATCAGTTCCTGGGCTGAATCTATTTAATGACGAATTCCCCTGATCAGAGATTTAAACTACATTCAGCCACACTCCATACCTGAATGCAGCCAGCTTGAGAACAGCTGTCAATTTAGCAGAGTCAGGGAAAAAACCCAAACATCCCAAACCCTGGTTGAGCTGAATGTACTACAAATGCTGTTAAAAAAGCAAGTGCTATACAGAGTAAAAAATGCAAAATGAAGCAGAAGAAAAACCAATGGATTTGGCATAAAATACTTTATAGGAGTTTTAAGCATTTTTGCTGGTCTTTCAAGAGCATCTGCAGACTACCCGTGACAGATCAAACAAAAGAGAACAGAATCTAGTTTTTCCAGGGACTCCAGAGCTCTGCACACTCAGTTCCAACACCCAGTAAAAAACAACTAAGCCTATAAAAACTCTAATTTTGGGTTTTGTGGGGTTTAAGAGTGTTTTAGCTATCACATGCTAAAATACTAGATATGGCAAGGATAAATGGCTTTGGATTTAACAGTGGCAACAAATCTGGGAATGCCCACACACCAGAAATGTGCCCTATAATGCAGTAACAGCAGCAATTCACCTGGCAAGTTCAACAGCAGCACTGGAGATGCAGTAAGGCATTGTGAGGCTCCTGCCAGCAGAAGAGTCCAAGCTCTGTGGAACTCCTGGGAACACACTCAGCTGACTTGTGCAGGCAGGTGTCACTGCTGCTGCACCACCAGCACCTTCACGCCCACGCCAACTACAATGAAACCAGGACAGGTGTGTGCGCCTACAAACATCACTTCACTGGCGTCTGCTGGTTTATCCTTCGAGACAAGTTTGTCCTTCCACCTGCTGCCACCCTCCAACACAGAGTGCCAAAGGGACAGAGCCTTGGCACACTCTGGCAACTGCACAGACCCGCTTAACATGCAGAGGGAATGGCAGAGCACACGTGCTGCACCGAGAACTGCGCGCTGAGTCCAGACAGTCTGCCTTTCCAATCCAGTATGGAGATAGCATCTTTCAGACTGGATACAGAAAAAAATCAATTAGAAGCACCATGCTTCTTCACTGAATTGAGTGAGTTGTGATCATTATTTTATTCATAGAATTTTCAAACAGCATTAACTTTGCAGAAGTCACTTCATAATCCTTTCATTGGAAGGTCAGTACAAACGATCCAGTTTACCTTACCAAAGGCAAAGAACATTCAATTTTGTGGCCTTATCATTCCCAGAAAGAAGCACTTTCTGAGAGTATATTAATGACACACAAACCTTTAGGGCTTGAACTGTGAAAATCAACTTTCTCATGCTTTACATCGAATTTCTGCTGCCATGTATTGAACACTGATGAAAAGATCTATCAATTACAGGATGTCACTTGAAGTGACAACTCTGTAACATAAGAGGAAGTGAAGAACAGCTTTGCTTGGATCTCTTCATAGTGTGATGCATGACACAGATGATCAATCTCCACGTATGATTCTTTTCATGTTTAAAACCCTGCATGCTCCAATGCAACAATGGCAAAACATGTTCAGCTTCTAGTGAATATTAAATGGAACTATGGTAGTTGAGATAAAACCTATTCTACTATAACAGCAGAAAGGAAAAGCCAAAAAAGACTTGGATCCAGAAACACTGTTTATATAACAGCTTCTCTGATTATTTTTAGTGATTATTTAATAACTGTGTCTATCAGCTCATTATTCTTAGTGATTATTTGATAACTATGTCTATCTGCATCACCTTTGCTTTTGGCTTAAGAGTCTTGTTTATTATCAAGCTAACACCAGTGGCTATTGACCTGGAAATCAGCCTTCACTGGTTGCTCTATTAAGCCAAATTTGAGTAAAATCAAGCAGAGACTGGGCTGCACGCAAATGTTTTCCCAACTTAACAACAATGGATTGATGTATAACATTTCTGTGCTCCCAGCACAGCAGATTTTAGCACAGCCTTATTGTAGATGCAGTTCTACCCACCAAAAGGTTTTTTCTGATGTAGCTTGTTTTATTTTGAGATCTGTTTTGAGACATGCCAGCAAAATAATTGTTTTGCTGATCCATGTTATGTCTGCAGCAGGAACCTGCGGGAATAGATGTCAATGTCTTTCAAACTCATGTTATATGGAAGAGAAAATTTTTATTTTTAGCATGGGATGTTAAGTTTCCATACAAGAGTAGGGCTGTACCATCTCTTCTTCCCAGACATATTCCCATTAATGCCAGTGACGACTCTTCATCAACACCACATGAAGGATTTAGCCTTTCAGCAAATTTCTGAATTTTTAGCTATTTTTTTCAGTACCATATGTAGAGATGGGATTAACAAGTTCTGTTTTCCATGTCTGCCCCAGATTCACTCAATACCCAAGGGGAAAGTCAATTTAAATATTTACAAGCTCAGCAGATTATTAATTATGATTAACATCACCACCTCAGGGCTGAGATGTTGCAAAATGTCACGCATGTGAACACAGAAATATTCACAAATACACGCAAAGCAAGGTGCAGCACCACCCACCATGGGGCAGCTCTTGGTCTCTGCAGAGAAAGCAGGAATCTGCCATCCATAAAAATGCCAACTGCTGGACCCACAAGCTCCCAGTATTTGCCTTGTCTTCTATGCCAATTTACCTAGTCAAACAGCCTTAGAAGAAAGCTTACACGAAACACCAGCCTTCTAGAAAAATGCATAAACAGCCTCAGAATTTAAAATGAAATTCACATGTATTTTCTAAAACAGGCTTCACTTAGCTCAGTCTGTAGCATGTACTGCAGCAATTTTCAGCAATCCTATGTCTTGAGGACATCACAAAAAAACCCCACACCTTAAGAAATACACTGATTGATGTTTTCAACTTACTTGCCAAATATAATAAAAATTAACTGAATAAGAACACAAATACAACATTAAAAATACTGTATGTCTCACAAATGGAGAGGTTTGGCATTTGATAGCACAGGACCAAACAAGTCCTGACTGCTATTCCCAAATCTGTTGTGTTGCCTTGTCTAAACACAAGCCACGCTGCTTTAATTAAAATTCAAGCAGTTTAATGGAAGCCCCAATACACATAAGACCAAAGATGGCCTTGGTCCTATCCCTCCCTCAAAAGAAGATGAAATGCCTCCATCAGTGTAAGGGAATTTGAAGAGTGGTGAAATCCTTGCACATAAGTACTAAAACCCAGCAAATGTAATCACCCTGTGGATATATCCAGCACCAAGTGACTGTTCCAATGACACACACTAACTGCAAACTTATTTGACATGTTTGTGTATCTTTTAGATGTCTTTGAAGTTTGACTGAAATAACATTAAAGACTTACTTCCTAAAGGATTTATAAAGAACCAGTAACCAAAAGAAGCCCATAGAAAACTGCAAACAAATTTGATCATCGACCAAATAAAATATCATAAAATTGCAGCACACAAAATCAGTGACTCACGTAAAACTGATGTGCCTTCTCCACCGCTTTTTGGTGGGCTACACAGGCTCTGGCATATTCAAAGGTACATCTGTGAAAGCCATTGCCAGAAAAGTAGCTCTTCATTATCTTTGTGAAGGAACATGCATTTAAATATCCATCCTAGTGTATCAGTCAAACTAATTTACTGAACCAGCAAAGAACTCCACACGTTCATCACTTCCTCTTTCAGCTGGAAAATTGAAATTTGTTTCCTCCAACAACGTTTCAAAACCTGGCTGCTTAAAACATATCTGCTCACCAGTGGTTCACATTGCATGAATTTTGGAGAACTGCAACCCCAAAATTCAGGATGAAAACTTCAAGAGCATGACCTGTGGAAAGATCTGCATCTAGAATTAACAAGTGGCCAGCACAAAGAAAATTTACAGAATTTGTAAAGATTAAAACACCTAAAGAACAAGAAAAGCTAAAACCACTGGACTGAAATAATCCAAGAAGCTTCTGGGTAAATCTGTTCAATCACTTGGTATCTTTCCCCTCGAGGTCTTACATTTTTAGTCCATTCAATCAATTAAAAATATCCCATAAAATATGGAAAGCTCTTTAGGCTATCTTAAAAGAATGGCATCTTCTTTGAAGCCACCACAACTGAGAGTTAGAAGAGGAAATGACACTTTTCTTTGAATCCAGTCAAAAAAACCCCAAACCAAGGGTATTTTGGGTTTTGTACAGATTAGCATTACACTTTTATATACAGTATCTGGTTCACCATATTAAAATCTACTGGAGTAGTACAAATACAGTAAGATATCTGTCAACTTAATTACCTCTTATCAGTAATTATATACTAGATTAATACACTCAGTATTAAGTATGCGAAAGCAGTATATTGGATAGAGGAGAACAGTAACTGAGAATTACGAACTTGCATAGTATTCATGGCAGAAAACCACTAATACTGCCATGAAATGAGAGAGTTTAATGGCTGGCATGTTTAGCACTAGAATTTACATTTAGCACTCAATTTAATTCACTCTTATAAAACCCACTGAAAATTTATTTTCATGGCAACATCCAGAAAAATTCTGCACCTGACTGCAGATCCTTGTATTCACAAAGCACAACTGGGCAGGCTAGAAATGTTAAAGTAGCAACAAGCCTCACCACCAAGGCAAGCTAAATGTTCAATTTCGCACAAGCCATTAGAAGATAAACATTAAATTATAGCTTCAAACTCACAGGTGTAACTCCTATTTTACAAAGTCATGTATGATTTTAAAGAGAAGTAATACCCTTGAAGAATTCTTACTTATTTTTTTAATGAGAAAGACGAGCCACAATTTTTGTCACTGTGATATCCTTTTTTCCACTAGTGTCAAGTTGATAGAATTATCATCATATATTGTTTTCAAAAATCATTCTTCGAGCTCTGGTAGTAGAGTTCTGTGATCACTTCCAAGAGCTCCTTTCTGCCAGATGTCTTGTCCTCTAGTAATAGAAAAGGCCCAGAGATCCTACTGAACTGTGAAACAGGAAACAAACTTCATGAGCTGCCTTCACCTAGATAACAGAAACCTATGAGATTTTCGTACTAGAGAGGATAAAAATGTACAAAAATACATTTTATCTCTACATAACTACAGGAATTGAGTCAAGAGTTAGTCACTGCTAAGAAATGTACGAAACAACAAACATGAAACTAAATTTATTTTCCTTAAAATAATTTTCAGTTTGGTCCAAACTTGCATTCTGATTTGGAATGTCAAACCTTACCACTCAGCACTCGCTCCTCTTTCTTCCTCTCCAGCAACCATCTGGCCGCTCCCACCTCATGCAAACAGCCATCACTCATCCCCTGCTTTCCTTGTGTGCCTCCAGAGACCAGAATAGCCAGTCTAAAAAAGCTCTGCTCCTTGCGGGTGAGAAAGAGAATAAAAGGCAGCAGACTGGGTATGAGGGATCTGCTCCTACAGTTTGGGAAGCTGACCCTTCCACTGCACTGAAGGGTGGACCTATTCCTGTGAAAGTCTAGCCCCCAGCAGCCATAACAGGGCATTTCTGCACCTTCCCACAGGGTCTGCCCCAGCGCGGGGCTCCTGGCCGGCTGTGGCTGGCAAGAATCATTAACCATCCCCTGCTCCCTCCAGGGAAGACAGCCTTGGTGGAAGCAAGGCAGGGAGCACCTGCAAGGTCATATCACAAATTAATGCGTAATGCCAAGGATCATAATCCTTCTTTTAAAGAAATTTTCTCTTTGCATTGATTGCATAATGTCTATATTTCTGCCTATCTTCCTAGCACTTACAACAAATGGACAGATGGCAAACTATTAGCAATTAAGGGCACACCAGCACAGATGAAGGGACTTACATCACATTCTTCAATTATTAGCATTATATCAGAATAATTGCATCATTTTATTTTGCACTATTTCCTATTTCAGTAGAAAACAATACTAAATTTGCTTATTTAAAATATAACATTTTCTCTACTAATATTTTTTAAACTGGGCTAAATATCACATTACTATAAACACACATTAACGATTCACTATGTGTACTGATTTACATTATTGTTTTAGCATCTGGCAAGCAACTTTTCTTTCCTATTATAAAATTATGTGTTTAGTAAATAATTAGTTGCTATTTTTTAGTCAGGATCCTACACCAAGCTGCTTCTGGAAGAAACTAGGACATCTTCATTATCTGTACTCTTGTTTACTTAGTATCACAGGAACTAGACAAGGAAAAAATACCAAATGATGTTCTCCATTTAAGCACACCTTAATTAATTATCAAAGGAAAGACTGCTTGTAGGTAGTGAACTGATTGCTCTAAATGCTGTGATCTCATGGTTCTGAATTTGAAGATCTCAGTCTCTGATGTATACAAGGAATTCATCATTAGATAAGAAAAAAGAGTTGCTTTCTGTGCTTTTTTAATTCACAACTAATAATAAACAACACTAAGGAGCCAATTATACATTCTAAATATTTTTGGTCAGACGTAATTCATACAGGTATTAAGTGTTGTTTTTACCTTCTTATTATCCACTGAAATCATTGTACCTCGTATTTATCTTCTCACAAATTCTTCCCTACTAGTTCAAAATTATCACAGCACTTTACTGATGAAACCTAAATAATCTTTTTCCCAGTACATTGTCTGCAAGTAACAGGACAGAATAAACTAGAAACTCCTTGGATATATTTGAGCCAACTCACTGCATCACCACTCCTCACCTGGGTAATCCCATATAAATCCTCCACTTCCCAGCAGCTGCCCCAGGTAAGCAGTTATTCCCCAGTTTTTACTGCAGCCTGAAGAAAATCTGGAAGCAGAGAGCACTGGATCCCTGCTGCTATTCAGCTTTGCAGACTTGCTGTTGCTGCCACTGTCAAAGTCTGTTTCACTCCATTATGCCTCCACACCTTCAACCAAGTTTGTACTCCCTGGTGTCATGCCCAAAAGGTGAGGGATGGTTGGGATGAGAAGGGTAAGTATGGACAGGAAAGGAGTCATACTCTTCCTTTTTCTAAACCCATCCTGCATCTTTACCCTTCTGGTTTTGGCCATGGCAAGCAGAAGATGCAAGCCTTATTTGGACAGCAGTCACCCCTCAACACCACCACCTCTGGGGATGCAGCCCAAGTAAAACTTCCTGCTCCATAAGGTACTTCCAGCCCAACTGTGGAATTTTTTTTTTTTTTGAGCAACAATTTGAAAACTACGAACCATGAGGCTTTGGGGAACAGCAGAAGGAGTTGATGAAGGACAGCAAACCATGCACATGGCAAACCATGGCTGGTTGTAAGTGTGGTGAATCATTCACTGATTCAACATAATCATTTACATTATACTACACTACTGTAAACTGAAGGTAAATATCATACTATATTTCAGAATTTTGAGGCTAGCTAAATGACACCAAGCTTTACAGAAGGAAAGTAAATCAGCATTTGATGGCATTTATTGCTGAACAGCAGCATCTTCCATATTAGTCTAAAAACCACCCATAAGAAACAGCAGTGTTCACTCAGAAAATATGCAAACCTTTTCTGTAAGAAAATACAGCTAAAACTTACTGGGAAGAGTGCCTGAAGGGTACAGTGGAGATGAGAACTCCAAAGAGTTAGACACTGTGCTTGTCACTGTCAGCTTTGCTTTAAGGACATCTGCAGAACCAAGCTGTGCAGCTCTGAAGCAGGAATGCAGTTATTGCAATTCCAGGACAATCTATTCTAGTCTGGATGTGCACATATAGAAATGGAAATAATCTGCCTTCCAGAAAAAGAACTTTATTTCCTACATAACTACAATCACTCCAGGGATTTCACTATGAAATCCTTACTTTGGGGGAAAACCCCACCAATCCAAACTACAAAATGTGCCCTCCTACCCCTGAATATACCTTAACTAAGACAGAACAAGGCAAAAGTTGCATGTGGAGTGTTAAGATTTGAAGGCAGCTATTCCTATGTTCCATTTCAGATGTGGGAAGACTAAAGAAAGCTTATCTTCTCCAAGCTAGAAATGAGATCCCTGGAACAGGGAATGTAAAATTCCCTACTTCAACATAACAGGTGCTCTATTGTTGATGTAGTTAGCTAGAACATTACAGCAAGGGGTTTAATAAATTTCACACACTTAGAAGTACTAAATGCTCAAAACTACAAGAGTTTGGAAGGGCTTTGTTTAATTCCTGTTTATTTCTCTATAGAAAAGAGCTCCCCAAGAGCTTGTCACGTTGACTGTATGGATCATACACAGACTGCACTGAAACGAACTGAAGCACAGCACCGTGCACCACGAGCTGCATGCAACACCTCAACTAACGTCAAAACCCAAACCTAAGGGATCTAAAGGATCCCTCTGCCATCCACCTGCAAGCTCATGAATAAATTTACATCCATTACCGTCCTGCATCATATCCAGTGGAGCCTTAACATCACCCCTGAAAGGAGGGGTTATAGCAATGCAGAGCATTCATGGTAAGCACTTCAAGCTATTTCCAGAGCAGAAACCCGTTTAAGGACACAGTTAGGGCTGTTTTCCTGTGCTGGAACAAAGGACATGCACAAATCACCCAGGTTTATGCAACTGGCAAAAAGGCCTTAGCCGTTCTTTTAATGATTATTTCCCATCAACAATTATCAATAACCTCAGGGACATTGGGATGGGGGAAATCCAAACCACAGCATTCTCACGAACAGATACTTTTGGTGCAGATTGCTGGAATTTTCTTTTTCACTTGTTTTAACATCTGTTAGCACTTAAAAATAAGATGTATTTGCTCATACACCGCCCACTAACGTATCCTTGGAAGTGTTCAAGGCCATCCTGGATGGGGCTCTGAGCAACCCGGTGTAGTGAAAAGTGTCCCTGCTCACGGCAGAGGGGTTAGAACCAAATGGTCTCTGAGGGCCCTTCCAAACCATTCTGGGATTCTGTGATGAACAGTAACACACATTCTAAACAACATTATCAGGAAACACGGCATCCTTAGAACCTGCTAATCCCACCAGATGTAGAAAAATTACAGTAACAGTCTGGGTTTTAAGATGAGACATCTAGGTGAAGGTAAATGAATAAAAATCCCTGACCTCTGCCTCCCCACAAAAANNAACAGAAGGACCTTGCAGAGACCCAACCCACAGCCCAGTTTGAGCTGCAGAAAACCCCGCACGATCCAAAGGGAGCAAATGCCTAAGGAAACAGCGCACAAGGTGCCTGGAGCCTCTCCCCGTAAGGGCAAGAGGGACAACACGGCCCGTAAGTATCGCACACGGGCCGGTAACCCGCCCGGGCGGGGAACGGAGGGGAGGGAGGAAAGGAAGCGAAGGAAAGAAGCAAGGAAAGAAAGGATAGAGGAGGAAAGCAGAGAAGGAGCAGAGGAAACAGGGAAGGAAAGAGGCAGGGAAGGCGGCGGAGAACGACGGAGGGCGAGCACGGACCCGAAGGGAAATGGGCGGCGCCTCCCCAGGCTCCGCCCCTCCCGCTCGAGCCCGCGCCGGCCCCTCCCCCACCTGGCAGCCGTGCGCGCCGCGGGGCGGTGGCGGCTCGCGCCGCCAGTTGTGTGCCCCCCCTTTCCTCCGCCCCCGCCCGGACCCGGAACGGCCCCGCGCCCCTCACCGGGTGCCGGCCCGGGCCGCCCGCCCGCCCCCCGCGCCGAGCACTGACCGTCGGGGGGTCCCGCTCGCCCGCGCAGCGGCTCCGCCTCGGCCTCACGCGCGGCGGGCACGCCCCGCCTCGCGCCCCATCCCGCCGCCGCCGCCGCCCGGCGCTCGCAGGGACGGGCGGGGAGCGGCGCGAGCTCACGCCACCGCGCAGGCGCCGCTGCCTCGCTCCGCGCGGCCGTGAGGGCGGGGCAGGTGGGGCGGGCGGGCCCGGTTTCTCCGCGCGCGGAGCACGACGGGAGCTGTAGTTCCTCCCGGGGGACGCTGCCGGCCGCCGCACTACAGCTCCCAGCGGTCAGCGCGCTGGGGGAGGGGGGTGTTCCAGCTCCTCCGCCCCCATCGCTGTTGAAGCCCCCAGACCCGCGGGAGTGGGGTACGACTGCGTGAGGGGACCCCGGCGAGATACGTGTGCGAAGCTCTCTCAGCAGCCTCCCAGAGGCGGCAGGCAGCAGGTCCATCGGTCGTCTGGGAACACAAGGAATGTAAGCGTCCCTGAGCCATGAACTGGCAGTGGTCCTTGTGGCCCAGAACACCAATGATATCCTGGGCTGCAGTAGGAAGAGTGTTGGCAGCAGGTTGAGGGAGGTGATCCTAGCCCTCTATGCAGCCCTGGTGAAGCCGCATCTGGAGTGCTGTGTCCAGTTTTGGGCTCCTCAGCACAAGAGAGATGTGGAGCAGCTTCAGTGGAGGGCAACGAAGATAATTAAGGGGCTGGAGCATTTCTATTCTGAGGGAAGGCTGAGGGAGCTGGATCTGTTCAGCCTTGAGAAGAGACAGCTGGGAGGGGACCTCATCAATGTCTATAAGTATCTGAAGGAGGGAGGATGCCAAGAGGATGAAGCCAGGCTTTTCTCAGTGGTGTCAAGCAACAGGCACAAAACTGATTCACAGGAAGTTCCACCTTGATATGTGGAAGAACTTCACCGTGCCGGTGACTGGAACAGATTGCCCAGAGAGGTTGTGGAGTCTCCCCTGCTGCAGATATTCAAGCACCATCTGGAGCACAGTCTATGCTGTGTGCTCTGGGAAGATCCTTCTTGAGCAGAGGTTGGAACAGATGACCCACTGTGGTCCCTTCCAACCTCACCCATTCCGTGATTTTGAGATTCTTTTGGCAGTGATGAAAGACGGGTATGGCCAAATGAGTTGTGAGCTTACACTTGTCGGAGTGGGAGGTTGGCAAACACCACAAGCCATCAGTCTCAGCGTGGGAGCTGACACAGCCCCACAGGTGGGGGCACCTGGACCACCTTCCATGTGATGTTACTCCTGACAGAATTCCGCATCCTCTGTTCACATGAGAACAGCCACTGGCTTCGGTTTCATCCCACATAACAAACCTGACCTCCTGAGAGGAGTTACCCACTCCTCTCTGGAATGTGAGGGAAATGGAGAAACGTTCTGGATGTTGCTTGAGGCGACCTGTGCCAAGGAACACATCCCCATCCCAAGATGCATCCTGTTTACAGTGATGTTATAAGGAATTTTGTGGGGGGGGATTTGCCTCTTACAATGCGAGTTTCTGTTGTGTTGAGCACCTGCGTAATTTGAATCCCTTTCAGGATTGCTCATCAACAGGGGAATTTGTTTCAGTCAGAAGCAGGGCCGATTCATTCCCACAGCCCCTAGCATAATCCCCGGCCTATTGGACCCATTAATACTGTGGCAGCGTGCCACCTGCTCCATTTATTCACTTGAGACTCAATGCTGCTTAGTCCCTGTCGAATGAGCTCTTTGTGCCACCTCCCGCGGTAATGTAAAAGGTCCCCCACAGGAATTTGTGTTATTCAGTGGAAGCTACAAAAGGGAGGGTTGTAAACACTCCGATTAGTGTTGGAGCACAGGGACATTGTCTTCACCACGCATTACGTAACATAACCTCGCAACTTCCACTCTCCCTCCTCCTCTCCAGAAGAAACAGTGTAACAGCAAGGGCTCACAGGCTATTTAAATGAACATCACAGCTAATGTGTTTCCTTTTTTGTTATATGTAAAGGCCACGTTACTCCTGGCAAAAGAAGAGAGAAGGGTTAGTTCTGTAACATCCCTTAGTAACTGGAGATGGTTGCCCATGAGGATCTCCACTTGAAGTGACAGTGGCCAGAGGCTCTCAGCTCTGAAGAATGTGTATTATTAGAGGCCAGTGCCAACAAAAGTTCAGGCACAATGGGCCCATCAGCTAATGAACCCAGAATGAATCTTCTCCCAGATTTTGAGGACAAACAAGTGATTGTGTGCAGTGCTGACTATACCAATTTACTGCCATGTGAAACTCATTTGGATGATTTCTAACTTGCAAAATTCACTGTGGTCTGGAGCCAACTTACACAGACCGAGGCACTTTCTTACCCTACATTCACTCAGTAAATTCTTACTGCTTTAATGACAAAGCAAAGCAAGGATTCTGAGGTGACAAAGATTCTCTCTGCTTGGAAAATCAGTTTCACTGATGTATCTGAACTTCATAAAAGTAATAAAATAATAATGGAGGGGATCTTCAGAAAGCATTTGGTCAGGGAAAGAAAAGGGAAAAGGCATGGCTGTATTAATGAATAATTCCTTCCTCCAACTACTACTTCAAGAAAGCCAGTTCTGGGGTTGAGTTTGTCTTGGAAAGATGGGAGTCTCCATGAGCTGTACCATTCTGGGATAACTTTAGACATGCTGTGTAATTCTTCTTAACAATAAAAGAATACACAGCAGACATAAAAAGATTTAGCTTAGGAAAGACACTAGTTGGCCACATGCTGAAACAAACAAGTGAAACAATGAGAGCCTGAAGATACAACAGGAAAACCTAGAAGAAGTAAATTAGTTAATGCCTTTGGGGGAGAAAGTATGTTGTTCATAAAAATTACCACAGAGCAGGAGAACAGAGCCAGAAAAGGTGTATGATGCTGAATTCTGCCTAAGAAACTCCTATGAGCAGTATTATGGAGCCATAGAATCACAGAATGTTTTGGGATGGAAGGGCCCTTAAAGACCATCTATTTCCAACCCCTCTGCCCTGGGCAGGAATGTCTTCCCCTAGAACAGGTTGCTCAAAGCCAAATGATTCCAAGTTCTCTGTGGTAGGAAGAGAAATTTATAAATATTTAAGCAATGAAAAGGGTATAAGAAAATGAGCCTTGGCCACCCTTACATCCTAGATGTATTTGTCTGTTTCTAGGAAGATTTTGTACCTAAGTGTGTTTTCCCATATGAGTGGCACAAATTTTAATGATGCACTGGTGATTTGGTGAAAGATGTCGTGCCAAGGGAATGTGACAAATCTTGGTAAAAGTGTTCCTTTTGCCAAGCCCAACAGACATTACCATCTACCAGGACAATGTTAGGTTGTTGTTTGGCTGTGCTCTGCAGGTACCTCACCAGCATGGTCTGTCCTCTGTTCTCTCTAAATCCTCCCAGGCTCGGAGTCTCCAGGCTTTGCCCATGAAGGTGTAAGTGCCAGCCATGGGTCACGGGGCTGGAGAGACCGGAGCGTGTCCGTGTGTGTGGGTCTGTGTGTCACTGTGTGTCAACCCCCAGCAAACTTCAAGTCACTCCAGCCAGCAGGATGAGGGGCTCGGGAGCCAGGTCAGAATATCAGAATAGCCATAATCTTGGCAGGAACACTGGAGTGACTATAGATACACTATTAAAGACAAAAGCAGGTATGCTTATATTTATTTTTTAGGATTTAGATGTGAAATCATTTAAGCGTGCTAAAAGCAAGCCAAAAGCCTTAAGAAATGACAGGAAAGCAATGTCACAGTATGACCTTTGTACTCAAGTGCCTGTAAGGAAAAATAAACCAAAAAAACCCTGAACAAAACAAACCCAAACCCCAAAGCAACAAAACAAAAACTTCTTTTACTTTTAAAGAAAGAATAGCAAAAGGTCCTCCCCCCCTTTTCAGTCAGACCCCCCATACATTAGGGATTTGTATCATTTCATACTATATTTCTTACTATCCCTCTTTGCTTTCCTTTACATTCAGTGATTTACAGTTCTGTCTCAAAGGACAGTGATAAAAGTGGCCCACACTTTACCTGAAGAACATTCCTAACTAAAAGAAGTTTTAAAAGCATGTTCTTATGTAGGTGATAGTTTGCTGGTTATCCAGATGTAGGGTGAAATAAAAGACCTCAAAATAAATTATGATTTTTCCTGCAAAATTAATAAGACTAAATAAACAACCTTCTAAAATGATTAGGTTTTTCAGAAAGAATATTCTGAGTATTAATCATTTATGTACAGAAAAATACTTCAAAGCAACACTTTTAGGTATGGAACAAAATGGCTGGAGAGTTAATTCTCTGTAATATTCTATCCATTTAGATCAGTAACTTCGGTAATGTGCTTCCTTGGTAATGTTTCCCTGAGAAACTCTTGAGAAAGAAAACACGAGAAGCAGTAATGTCTTTTTATTAAAATACCTCTCAGAACACTCATCATCATAAAACACACTGGGTGCATGACATTTGTGTACACACAACACTTTGTAGACAGCATCAGGAATTACTAAAAGTAAGGCAAGCCCCAGAAGGTGTGCACTACCTTGTCTCAGGGCCACTAAAGGACTGTGTTTACATTTTTATGCCATTCCCCACAGCATTTCCTGGACACCTGTCAGGCTGCTCCCCCATCCCTCCCACCCCCCCTTGAACTGACCTCACAGTGAAATTCTGAGGATGAAAATGGACACAGTGTCGCAGATCCATGGGGCAGCAGGAACCTGACCAGAAACATCAGCCCTGTTCCCCTCCCAAGAAGATTCTGAGCTACCCTCATATTTCCAATAATTTAAGACTGCAAAAATCCAAAGCAGGCTAATGACCTCCTGCTTGCCTGATTGTTACTGTTATTGTGTCTCCTGTCTCAGTCAGGAACGTTGATGCATCGCCCTCCAGCCACAGTCACAGCTACTCTAACATATTCTTCCTCTCCATTCATTTTAACAAATTCTAGCAGAAGAAAATATAACATGAATTGTAAAATATAGGAAGAACAACTCCTCTGTTATAAGCTAAGTTTTTCTATTCTTGTCTATGATTTTTTATCACTTAAATGTAAGTTTAAAGTACGAAGACATTCCATTATCCACTAGTTCAAAACAATAACATTCATCTTTCAAGGACATCTTTATAGCTGAAAAAGACACTGAAGAAAGTAACATTATTAACCAAGAGTAGATTTTTGTTTTATTATTATCATTATTATTATTATTATTTTTATTATTATTCCATCTTATTGAAAGAACTGTATCATGACAGAAAAAAATTGAAAAAAACATTCAGGCAAATTTTTCAACAAAATAAAAGTAATATGACTGCTTTCATTTGTACATGGTACAGATAGACAGGTGTAACTAGAAAACAGTTTAATCCCTCTAGACTGAGGTTAATGAGAGAAAAATGAATAGTCAAATTCCTTTTTGTGTTTGCATATGCATATATCCATAAAAAAGTTCAAGGAGTTAAAACCCACATTATTATAAATACGACAAGCTGATCATTAACTACTCATACACTTTATTCTTGTACTTAGTACCATTATGAGTGGAGCCCTTAAATGGGTCATAGTAACTGCTATGTAACTGTCAACATATAAAAACTCTTACTTAGAAAAATGGACAATGTTCTAAACTCAGCACTTTAACTTTGCCTTTGCAGACACATATTCCCTTCTTCATTGACAAAAATTCATGGGGGAAAAATAAATTTAATAATAATAAAAATGTTTTGGAATAAATATTCACAGGTAATTACTAAATGGGAACATGCTTGCTGCCAGCTGCTCAGCTGGTAGACCTGTACCACTTGCTTGTTCCTGTCATTTCATTCTTTATTCCTTTAGTCATTAAATCCATCACAGCCTTTCATGCTTCCTTTACTGGACTAAATATGCAGGGTAACAGCCCTAGAGAACAGTGCAAAAGGTGGGAAATGCAACTGCACTTAATAGCTTTATTTTGGGATCTAAGAGAAGACTGAAAGGATTATTTTGTGTAACACATAAATCATGCATCATAGGCCCCAATGAAAAGAGAGGAGGGCAAATGCAGCTTGGAGGAAAAGTGTTCCATACATGGTGTTTTGTTGGGCAGCCCTTCTAAGAAGTTAGGATTTTATCCATGACAGCCCATACTCTGAACTTGAAGAGAAAGCATGAATTTTTATTTTTCTCCAAGTACCACTTCCACAATAAAGAGCTAACCTCAAAAACTGGAGGGTAATAAAGGTAAAAAACAAAACCAGAAATCAAATCCCGAAGCCCAGCCCCTAAACAACATCCACCCTCCCTCCAACCTAGCAGCCATTTATTTATTTGTTGAATTTAGACAATGGAAATCTCATATTCTAAAGGTTCCCCTATTCTCAACTACAAGACAGAGTACTATGTTCTGAAAACCAGTATAGCCAATACTTTCAAACCAAAGGAAAACAATCAGAACAGCAATGATGAGCATGACTGTACCATCTGAGCAAAAATAAAGAAAAATAAGTTTAAAACATAGTGTTTAAACATCTACTAGTTAGCCTCGCTTACATGAATTTAAAAAAAAAGAGAAAAAGAAAGAAAAAGTTCTCTGATTTTATACATCCTCGTTCCAACCAGGTACATTTCATTGCAACCATCAGGCACTGCACCAAAACACAGTATTTGCAATCCTCGTCTCTTTGACCGAGAGAGATTACTTTGGCCTCAGCATTGCTATATTACAATTTTCCTGCTTCAGAACATGCAGTTCATACATTTGACAGTTTTACTGCCATAGTCGATGCATTCTGGCCCAATGCACTCACAGCAGGCGTTGTGAAACCATCGGTATTTGGAAGCTCCCATGGACTCGCAGGAGATCTTGCACTGATGTATTGACATGCAGTCATCAAAATACACCACAGTACACATGTGTTCTAAACCAAGAGGGGGAAAAATTTAGTTTAAAAGGTCTTAAAGTGTTTTTAAAGGTTAGTTAGAAATTAATTAAACGAGCAGCTTTAGAAGTATGATTGCAAACCAACAGGACTATGAGGCATAAGGAAAAAAAGGTGACAGTAAAAGCACAGAGGCAAGGCAGAGAGACAAGGTAAAATCTATCAACTTCAAATTTTCAGCATCTACAACTCAACCTGTTGTCTGATCTCCTTCTGGATTAATTTACTTCTATATTCACAGGCAAGAATGTTTTTGAGTTTTGTCTCCCAGTTATGAGAGTGTAAGGATGAACTATGCCAAAATTACAAGCAGGAATGTGTCCTCTGAAGGTGTCCTCTGAATATGCTACCACAAAAAACTTCAGGTTTATAGAAGTTATTTTAAAAAACCATCCAAACCCCCTTATTTGCATGTAAATGTTTCTTTCTATCCCCTTGCCCCAAACTCCATAATTATCTTCAGCCAGATCAAATCACAGACCTAGAGAATTCTTTTTTCATCAGCATGAAACTGCACACTTTTTTATTCCTTTTTTTTAGCAACAGCACTAGCTTTAGTAGTAATCTTAAGAAACTCCCTCTGCATAAGTGTTGACTTTGTGCTTCTAACACCCATGCAATTACTTGAAATGCCATGAAGTTTGGTGCTGCAACATCAAAATGGAGCTAAGGCATTTACCACGACCATAAAATAAAACCATCCCCCCCCACCAGTCCACTTCCAATTCTTCAAGCTGGCAGATTCCACCATCTTTCTTCTGTACTGACCAGATGATTATACCATGAAACTTTGTTCATCCTCCAAAGGGCCATGATTACGTGACATTTACCCAGAGCATAACTTGGCACGCTTTGGGAAGAGCGCAACTGGCAGCTGTCTGCAAATGGGAATGCCTGCCTCACGCACATCAGACCAGCTTGTGAGCAGATGTCAAAAGGCCTTCACTACTCATGGTGCACCTAGGAGAAACCCACTGATCTACATTCCAATGTGGATTAGAAAAAAGTAATCCAAACTTAAATAGTAAATCAAAACAGTGGAGTTGGTTTGGGTTTTTTTAATGACCAATTTTGACCACTGTCAATTATCTTGCTACTACCAAAACAGCTGCAAGAAGGTCAGAGGTGCTGCCAGCCCACTGAAAGCAACAGAGTATTCCCTGCCTTGGTCAGGCTCCAAACTGATGTACACACCTTGCAGACACCATAGACAGTGTGACAGGCAATAGGGATCTTGGGGAGGAGAGACAGACCCAGAGCTGAAGCAGTTTCTGCTCCCAGAAAATCTGTGCTGCAAGTAAAGCTGCAGTTGTCCAAAATATCTTGCAGTACCTGAAGTACTGCTGGGAACATCAACTAAGTGCACTGTGGCTGTGTTAAGTCCTGTCCCATCCTTGGCAATTCTATTTCTATAAGCCCTTATAATATATCCTGAGGCACAGCAACCAGAGGAATAGAGTTCTCAGAGAACAAAACCTCTACCTGAAAACAACCAACATATCTACAGCTTCAGCAAGGATGTTTGATTCACAGAGAGTAAGAGGAAAGAGCTGAGCAGAAGTGTATGCTGTGGTACCATGTGCAAAGAGTGATTAGTATATATCTAAAGTGCTCAGTGAAAGCTGGAAAGTAGTAGGGAAATGCAGCCACCACAGCCTCAAAGGCAAGAAGGCATTCACAGGCCAGACAGCAGCTCCAACTTTTATGTGGATGCACAAGGACTCAGCAACATTTCATTACTAGTGACAAAAAGGTTAGATTGCTGTAGTCCCAAGGGACTTCACTCCTCACAAAGAGTTTTTAGTGGAAAGGTTGGGATGAGAAAGTAGAAGCAAGTCTTCAGGCAGTATTCTCATGTCCCATCAGTCATCCAAGTCAGTGCTGGGCTTCAAGCACAGGAACCTTACAGAAGACTGTTGCATCTTATTCATACTCTTTATATCCTTTTGCTTAATCTCTGTTTAGTCCTTTGATACCTTTTTAGTAGTTTCTACTGAAGTGTTACTACATTAAGTTTGTTCTTAAATTCCATACATAATCTTAGAAGGTGTCAACTGGAGGCACAGAGCCTCTGCCTCGAAAGAGACAATCCTGGCTAATCTAGAAAGATTTCTTCCTGCAAAATCACCTTTTGGGATGCCATCTCCAGCCAACTGACTTAGTCTCTGGATAAGCCTGAGAAGGCAAAATGATTCATGGCTGTCTCCAGATTGAAGTGAAACAGCTCTTTAAAGGAAGCAACCATTCAACGGCTGCCAGAAGTGCTCACTATCTGTTGATCATGGCAACTCCAACTTGCAACACACAAAGGAAAGCCTAAGGTAGGTCAGGGAAGTTGTCAGGAAAGCTGTGCACACTCTGAGGTGTGCTAACTGCTCCCAGCAATTACAGGCTGTTTTCACACCAGCCCCTTCTGCATAAGGAGACATCTGTGCTCACCTTCAGGTTAACCTCATCCCTGACAGCCTCAGCAGTGTTAGTACTGCTTCACAAGTCCTAGTGAAGCTCTCAGTTCATCAGCTAATGCCTGCAGAAATGAAATAAACTTCCTGGGGAAGGAGAGTCTGTGATTTCTGCAATGTAAAGATCAATGAAAGTGCACAGGGAGACATCTCTCTGGGTAAAGAAGGCCAAAGGAGCAGCAGCAGCACCTTGCCTATAACTCTGGCAAAACTAGGTGGCATCGGTCAGCTCCTGTGAGACTGCAGAGACTGGTCTCCTGAATCACCCTCCCAGGGTCAAACCCAAAATTCAACCTTATTATGGTGGCATCAACAGCCAAGGACAGTAATCTTGACTGACTGGAGAGTGGAGAAGAAAGTTTGTTTCCACCTGCACACAAGTCAAGAGAATTGGACTCTCAAGGATGAGTACAAAAATGCTTCAAAGGGGAGAGAGCAGACTGCATGTGGTATGCCAGAGCTAGCAATAGATCCACCTGGTCCCAAGTAAGCAGCTGGAGGACACACTTCTTGTATATGTTACCAAAATGTTCTCAACATCTTGCTCACTGAAAGATTGCCAGGTTGGAACAAGTCAGATTGTCCAGGGTGCTTGTCACAGGGCACTCCTGGTGCCCTCCTCAGCAATGCCTCTGTGCTCATGTAGAGGCTGAATTACTGAAAGCAGGAGAGTTCCTCCCCTCAAGCACTAAATCCTGCTCTATAGACTGCAGAAAGAGAGCAACACAGGGGAGAAAAATACATACCTACAGGCTCAGCTGGGAGCTGGGAGAGTACTTAAACTGTTTCACAAACCTAATTACAGAGTCATCACTTGGCTCCCTCAGTATAGATAAAAAAAAATATTACTTAGTGCAGTAACAGCTTTCTTATTTGCATTTTGCCAATTTTCACACACTAAGGACCACCGACTGCAGATGTAGGGAGGGAGAAGGATGCAGCAGTAAACTTTTTTTCCCAGAACCTTAATTTCTCACCTTTTCCCCCCCTCACACTTCATACTCAGTGAAGGTTGTGTAGGAGAAAAAACAACCAAATCTGAATTTAAAATGAACAGAAGAAACTACCAGGCTTTGCTATAAAACTGTCTGTATTGGTGTAATATAAAAGAATTTAGCAACTCAGAGAACCATCCCAGTTAATGATAATTTGCTGTACAGGATCTGTGATGTTAAATGTGCTAACATGTGTGTAACTTCAGCTGTCTGCTGGCCAGTTTATTGGTAGCTCTAAAAGTTCTTTAAAAAGGTAACTGTCCATCCAGCAGCCACACCATTTTATCATAGAACAGCCTGGGTTGGAAGGGGCCTTAAAGACCACCTAATTCCAACCCTCCTTCTGTTGGCAGGGATACACCTTCCACTAGAAAAAAACACTAGTCTAGTGAGAAGAGTGGAAAACAAGAACAAGGAGATTAACCTGCAACTGATTATGAGCAATCAACTTACATAATCTACTACTTTTGAACAAATCAATTTTATGTCAATCAGTTTATAAAAACAAACGTTAAAAAAAAAAATCTTCCTAGACTACCTACAGAGGTAGCTGTCTCTTTACTGGAATTCTAGCTCTCCTCTCCCTGTTGCACTGGAGGGGAGGAGAATTGCAGAGCAGACACCATCCCCTGTGTCACCAAACAGTGTAAGTCAGAAATCCTTAACTACAACAAAGATTTTGTTTTATCAACTGCCAAAAAATTATCTAGTTCCCCTCTCCCTCTCGCCAACATCCTGTCATCATCTGAAACAACTAAGCTTATTTAAACCTCTGAACTCACAGTTCAGAGCTCTGAGGGTATCTGCTAGAAGTAAAGAGAATGAAATACAAATGTAGCTCCAGATTAATAACCATTGCAATCCTCTCTGAAGTAGAGGCTCAAGTGCCAGAAACAAATGATACAAAGAACTACAGCAGCTCCAGCTGCGCATGCATAACTTTGGCAGCTAAAACATTACAAGTCAATTCACAGGAGGAAAGGGAAGACACTCATTAGGAATATAATGGGGAAGTTCAAGGTCTGGCAGCTGGGTTCAGAGTAGGCTGGGGTGAGAAAGGAATGCTTTCTATCCCACCGCAGCCCACCTCCTCCCGGATCCACGGTCCCCCTCCCTGGCGGTGGCTCCACACCACTCAGGCACAGAGCCGCGGCTGCTGCTGCTTTTCCTGGCACTCCCCCAGAACTGCATCAGCAAGTCTGGCACCCTGGGCCAGCTTAACAGCGATCCCTGCGAGAACGCGCAGTGAAGCTAAAATCAGAGCTGTGTTACACTACGTGACAGGGGGCGTTTGTAAGCAGAGCCTTTCCAAATTTTGGAATGTGTTCCCTAAGACAGCACAGAGACCACTGTCCCCCTACAAAATCTAACATCTCATTAGCCCCTCTCCCTTTACAGGCCATGCCATTGGCTGCTGCCAGCACAACATGTTGGAGCCAGAGCATGCAAGGAGCCAGAGAAGAACCACAAAATGGAGGAGGCACAGCACTGTAAAGAAAACATAAGGCATCTGTGTTCCTGCTCACGGGAATATTCTTTGAAATCCCTGATTGTCACAGCCCTGAAGACAACTGCTTAACAAGTGACCTTAAGGTATCTCCATTTGCAAGACCTGCCCTCAAGCCTAGCAGCATTCTTGGGGAGAAGAAAAGGGTAAAGACATGGTCCGTTTCTCCCACTGCAGGCTGTGCTTGTGTTTACTGCCACTGAGCACACACATTCACAGACCCTCTCTCTCTTTCAGTGGTTCTAACACTTGTCAGCTCGTTAAAGCAGTGACCTGATTCAGTGACTGAACTTTGCACAGGCAGAAGCCATCAGGCTCCAGGAACTTCCTCAGCTACCTCACTGTGCCCATGCTCACAAAGCTCTTCAGTCCCAACCAACTACCCCTCCACCTTTTGATTATGGCTTCCCCAATGAACTCAGCAAGACAGTATCAGAAACAATGCTACCCCATGCCTCACACAACATCCAACACTATTCCCCAGCTGTCCTGCTTCCACCATAATAAACATCAACTGACTGAGGCCAGACGCTAATTTTTTTTCTGCCTTCTCTGTTCTCAATGCTCAAATCATCAATGTTTTTAATAAGCAAAATTTAATATGACTTTTGAGAAAGCAGAGCACTACAAAGTTACCTACACTGTGACCAAGAAAAGAGACTCTTCGGCGGGCTTACGTATTTAGATACTTAAAAGTACAGGAATAGGATGTGGAAAGTAATTTTCTATCTTTTCCAGTTCTTCACTGGTCACTAAGAGGGAGAAGGCATAGCCAATGATTACAAGAACAGCTCTGACGTTTATTTCTGTTTTAAGTGTCTGCTGAGGCCTGAAAGCCAGTGGTATTTGGTAACTATTTCCAAATACAACTGTTGTTTTTGGACTGTCATCATTCCAGTAAGAGCTCTCTCAACCTAATCTCTAATATGTTCCTAGTAAAAGAAGTGAAGGAGACTTTTGACTAAGAAAAAATGGCAGTGTTATGTATTTGTCTGTGTTGTTGAACTCAAAACTGCTCCACACCCTTGAGATGGGATTCAAATTCAAAGTTTAATCCAAAAATATCATTAGCCCATCCTGCTGGTATGGTAGCAAAGGACTGTCAGGGAATGGCCATCTGGACTGCAGTTCCTAAGTACAGTGGGATATATTCAAGGCTGTACTAAACATATTTTTTTTTCCCTGAGTTTAATTTGTAACTGTAACTACTGTAGTCTTTGCACACAGGGCTTTTTGGGGCTTTCAATTTTACATGGCTTTGCACGTTATTCTCATAACGGCAAGCAAGCATTTTAATAACATCAAAGACATATGAATGAGATGCTTTCTGCCCATCTGGTTTCCTAGTTCTGGAATTAATTTATTTTTCTAATGTGCCTTAGCCAAAGGAAATTAGAAAAGTTGCCATTATGGTCCATTTAATCAGCAGCAGTCCTAGTCAGACACACATCCAGGTCAATGGTTCACACTGGTATGGAAAAGCAGTGTGTCCATCAATTAGGGTATCTTTTATTGATAAGATAAAAGGGCCATCACAACAGCAACATATGGGGTTACAAGTATTTCAAGTGTATGTTGGGAAGGAAGCAAAGCATTAATTGCACTAATAAAATAAATCAGATGCTCTTTTTCCCCTATTAAGCAGAAATTTCACTATGAAGTGTTTATGAGATTCTTTAAAGTCTGATGTAATGATTTGCAGGGAAAAGTGTTTCAGGTTTAGTATGGAAACCAAGAAACGTATTTTTTTTAATACCACAGTCGACACTATCTCAAACTTCTCATGCTGCCCCTACCCAGCCACAGCAAACAGTATTCTGAAGTCTGTCCTCTAAACTGAAGGTAAGAATATAAACAACTTCATATAAAATTGGAGGAATGAATCTGTAAGTCGAACCCCTACCCACTAAGCTACTTAATTTGAAGACAGTCTGTCACTTATCCTTCCTTCACCAATCTTTCCAACCTTGCTTAGATTCACTATTAATCCTGGATTTCATACAAAACATCCTTCTAAAGATTTCAAGTTATGTCAGCTCAGATGAAAGACATTAACAGCTGTTCCAGATATAAGTGCTTATGGCACATGGTTTTCTCAGACCTCTTAAGCCATGTTTCAGTTGCCTACCTCTGCACGGATACATGATTTGGATTCAGTTTCTGGTCTGTCCTGTCTCCTAAGCTACAGGTAACTTTTTCTAGGTCAGAGAACACACCTTGCCAGTGCACATGAAACAACGTGAACAAACTACCTCATGCCACAGGAGTAATTATGGAGATAAACTCACATGGTTCTGTGTCTCCTAAGAGCATCGGTCATTTTAACACCATCTTCCACGTTCCTCAACACCTTTGCCTCACTCCTTCTCTTATGTCATGCTCAAAATTAGGCTGAACCTTTCACACATTCTCATGGGAAAAGAAGAGGTGAGCAAAGAGAAGCATAGGATATGCACCGAGAAGGCTCCTGAAGAGAGAAGAGGAGATGCTAGGGATTTAGACACTACAGTCATTACCTTTGTCACTAGAGTAAGGCGTGTGGACATTGTTGTTTGGAACAGAGACATTCTGATGCTGTGGCTGGTTCACTGTTTCTAAAAAGGAGACGAGGTTCTCATGGTGTGACAGTTCTTCTGCCACAGGGAAGGAAACAATATTCCAGTTCAGCTGAGTATCCCCTTCTGTCAGTGCCCGGAAAAGGGAAGGAATTGGTTCATGCAACTCCTCGACAGTGCTCTTGGACGTTGGAGGTGTGTCACTGTAATTGCGAGGATTGCACATACCTGCAGAGGAAGGAAACAGTAAATTACACAGAACCCCCTAAGCTCTTCTTAAAACAGGCAGGGAATATTTAGAGAATTAAAACTGCTTAACTGCTTCTTTTTTTTTTGCTAAACAGAACAGAACCCTTTCATTTCTATCCTACTCTCAGCCCAGTACCAGAAGTGCTATCAAATACAGCAGGACGAGCTTTCCATAACAGCAGATTTTGAATTGCACAGACTTCTACAGAACACACCTGTGACTTGTGAAAAGGAAAACCTCATCTAAACAGCACTTTGCTTCCCTTCCAGTGTTAGCATTACAGCTTAGAAAATGGAGAGTTCAGTGGAAAGTTTGTTTTCCCTGGGAGAAGAGACAAAGCACAGTATAACCGATAGGAGCGTAAACCTGGAATGCAAGGTTAGGACTGAACAAAGGGAATATCTTGATAAGCCTGAGGTACGTGAAACTTTTGATCACAATTCAAGTATTCCATCTCATCCTGCTGCAGCACTGCACGAGATCTTTTTTAGTCATCTGCCAGAGATGCAAAGATTACTATCAGGACAGAGCATCAGTCTGAATCACTTTACTTGTGTAGAGACAGCCAAGATGAATGTCATTTTGCTACTTAGCTGGAGGGGCCACAACAGGCAAAATTCTAATTTCTAGGTTACATCTTCCTTATTTTTCAAGGTCTTCTGGAGTATCTTTTTTGAAACCTTGTAATTTTTTTTCATTTTGCTGGTTCCTACGAAATATTTTTGTGATATGCAATGCTGATGCCAGTTTGTCATTAACCATTTAAACACTAATATTTATTACTAGCAATGAAACCAAAAGGCATCTCAGTTTAAGTCCAATTCATGGAAGCAACCAAGATTAAAAAGAAAATTTGTACCTACATAGGTATTTTAAACTCAGGAGCCATAAAACATAGTTAGAAGCCACCTGTCAAGAGACAGGCAAATCCATTTTCCTAACGTACATCTGGATATAATTTTGGGTAGTTTCACAGGTTTAGACAGCTACACCTGCAAAGCACACCAATTCCTGAAGTATAAAAGTGATATGAGACATGAATGTTCAAAGTCTCCCTTGCTTCACACAACCAGTGAAGTTTCTCCTGCCCTGTAGATCCACTAGGACTCCAGCTTCACAAATAATTGTGTTTAACTAGAGCCTTACACAAACCCATAATCTTCTCAACCTAAGTAGATGGATTTCTATAGTGAACAAAGCAGAGGGAAGTTTGTCCATGGTGATTAGCATGAGATCTAGCAAATCTTAAGCAAGTGGTTAGCATTAACAGCATTTGGAAATAGGAACACTCCACAGCAGTCTGCTCCTATAAAAAGGTGAGCCAAGTACAGAGTAGGAAAAAAATAAGCCTCTTTTCTAAACAACATCAGGTCATACTAAAAAATAATTTCACCTACACAAACATCCTACTGTAAATGATTGCTTTCCTACTCCTCTCGATTAGGTTTGTTCTTCACGGACCTTTCTAGACTCCCTGCTTTAATAAAAATTTTCTATTCCTTCCTTACCACCTTTTAATAAGCATTAATATTAACAATAACAAGCACTGTATTAACCATACAATTGCAATAAAGGATGCCCACACAAAAATCAGTTAGGAAGATATCAAGCCAGGTATGAGTTTTGTACAGATACATCAAGGGATGTATGCTTTAGCTGATGTCATGGTATTAATGTTGTGAAACAGAAAGCAGTGGACCTTTCTAGACCTGTCAAACCATACCTCTGCCAGGTTTGATTCAGAAAATAAATTTCACTGATAAAAAGGACACACAAGGGAAAAAAATAATATCAAGATTGTTTACCAGAATCCTGCAGAATGTATACAAGTTTGTGTGCCTATCAATGCAGTATGAAAATATTACCTTAAGATGGTACCAAAAAAGTCATTGCTTATAGTTTAATGGGTAAATGCTCATCCACAAAGATCCTTCACTTACTGTTATTAAAAGCATTTGAATTATAATAATATTTGAATTATAAGAATGTTTTAATATAGTAAATATTATAAAATAGAAGCTTTGGTTGAAAAGAAAATAGAAAAGTTTAACTTATTAGCAACCTATAAGGATCAAACATGTCTACTCTACTGCTTTGGAATGGATGAGAAGAGGCAGAAATGGGCTATTAAAACGATGGAAGCCGACAAGCCTTTACACAAGGGACTAGAAGAGCTTAACTCAAATGGAAGAGGGGACTTGTGGCTGTTCTCCCTCCTCCAGCATGTTTTCCCCCTGTCAGAGAAGGGAGAGAACATACACAAAACACAGAGGGCATCAACTGAGCACCAGTAGAGTTAGTGGTGGAGGATAGGAAGCAATTCCTGACCTCAAGACACACATGATCTGTAAGACACAACAATCTGTCTGCTTTTACAACAGACGTGATCAGCTTATAAAGAAACTTAATTATCAGCTCAGGTATCAGCAAAGAACTGTATCTAGGGAGTCAGGTGTGGCATGTATTCCTGTTTTCTCATTTGAATAAGGCTACAGCAAGGATGATCCTACATGGAAGAGAACAAGAACAGGACCATGCTGCTGTAGAATCCAAAAAGGTCTGAGGCACCCAAAGAAACATCAGGAGAAGTTTTAGTTTACTCAGTACTGGGAAACTCAACCTGAAACTTTGTTAACTCCTCTCCTGGAAAACACTACGGGAAAGAACAGTGAGGCACCTGCAGATTTATGAAAAGAAGCTCATGCGTGGACTTCACAATCCCAAGAGGCAGGTTCTTCCTCCCCCTAAAGATCAGTACACTATGCCTAGCTCTCTACAGCACACAACAGTTCTAAACTAGGGAAATAAACTGCACTGAAAATGGGCATTTTGACACTAACCACCTTCATGAATTCAGAGAAAACTGACCTAGAAAAGCTGAGAGCAGGTACAACACTCAAGATGCATCCCTTTCTTGGAAGCCAGGATTTTGGATGGCAGCACAGGGAGACATACAATAACCATACGAAGATGAAGCTTTTGTTACGTATAAAACAAGAAACAGAACTAGAATGCAACCCCCTTAAGCAGGAACAGCACTCACTGGCAAAGATCTGGGCACTCTGAGCACCACCTGTCAGCAGCAATGTGTTTTTTTTAAGACTGTCATCTAGTCCTACAGCAAGACCTTGTCTCCTTCTTTCTTACCCTTCACAAAGAGCTCTTTTTTGTAAATAAAAGAACAGTGGAAACACCGGGCCATGCATATTTACTAGTAGTCCCAACTCAATCCTAAAAGGTGTCCCAGTGCTGTACCTGTCAATGCACTCTTTACAGGTAGAAACCTTCACACAGCACCCAACCCCACAAAGCAGGCACTGTGGAGTTTCCCCAAGATGACAATTCAAACAGGAGTTTTATGTTTGAGAGACAAAATTAACAACCAGCTATGATGACATTTAACAAGCAGTACCTGGACTACTGCCACCCCCAGCTCCATAGAGCAGACCAGACACAGCCTTCAGACGTTTGGGTCTCCACAGCAATTTATTCTGTACCCACACAATCAGCTGTAACATGATTAAAACACAGATTCTTCTATTTTAAGACTGTGAGCTCAGCCTGTGGCAGGAGAAAGCAATGAAAAAAAAGCAGGAAGTCCCCCCAAAAATGCCAACTTACCAACACAGTCACAGCACTCATCCCAAAGTGTGCCCAGGCAGAGCATACACTCCTTACAGCAGGAACAGTTCCCTTCCCCAGGGCGGCACTGACACAGCTCCTGGAATCAACAGACACTCATTACACTGCAGCAATCCCAGATGTAAAATAACTACACAGCAGAGTGATTTTTCCTTTAGCCACAACTCAAATTAGGGCATTAAAAAAGCTTAGTACACTAATACAGTGAGTAAACGGTGAAACAACTCCAGCCAAAAACCGATCCAAGTTTACAAAAGGATCTTTTGCAAGTTTGCATTTTTTTTTCTTAAAGGTGACATTCTGAAGAGAAATCTGATGTAAGCATTTAAAAGACAAAAAATCCTATTCATGGGAAAGGTGTGTGTGCAAATTCTCTGCATGCCTAAATCTACAAGTTGTTTGAATGTTTTTCCCATCACAACAGGAAACTTGGAGAAGGATGCTTCTTTATATATAAATAGTGACCGTACATTATAATTTAGCTAAAAAAGAAAGCTACTATAAGCCACATGTGCCCTCTCGAGACATGCACGATGTCTACCATCACACCTATCCCTGGATTCTGAGAGGAACTTACCCATTTAAGTCGTCTGACCACAGGATTTTCTGCATCTCCAAACACTTGTTACACATTGCTCTCTGTTTGCAACATTAGTGACCAGATTTTCACCCTCACCCACCCACCCCAGGTCTAGATGATTCATTTTTGCTATTATGAAAACAACCCTATACTTCGTCCCTCCAAATTGACACCTCGGGATACTACAAGACTTCTAGAGCCTCTAGAAAGTGAAATGACCTACACACATATTTTTCTTTAACCATCAATAACCTAAAAAGATGGAAAAGGTGTGGAAGCCTAAAGACAAATATTTCTCTTCGTACTACCTAAACCCAAAAGCAGTGGTTTAGCAGTCCTGCTGGAGACACACATTTGTGGACCTCAGAGCATGGAAAAAGCCTACATGGATGAAGAAAATCTAAAAACCAGGCGGTCGTCTTCCCTCTAACTCAAATCCATACTAGTAATTCCAGTTTGGCCAAAAGGCTGTGGCTACATGACAATAATTCACAGCCTTGAATTACATCACAGCACAAAACACAGACAAGCCAAGAAGTATCTTTGGTTGTCCTGTCTAAGAATTTGGTTTTGATGACGTCTGTCTAACTATCACATTACACACAACTGGGGGAAAACAAAATCCCGTTACTGGAAACACTGACCATGGGATCTTTCCACCCCTGGCTTTACCAGAAGGGCCATTGGCAAATCTTTTACACATCAGGCCAGGGAGAAGATTATGCCCATCCCCACTCCTTGATCCCATTATCCAGAGGCAGAGGAGGGACACACTGCAGGAGACGCTCATGGACAGGAGAGAAGGGCAGAAAGGTGGTTTGGTTTGAAATTCTCCTATCTTGGTGTCTCCACCCATGGAGGCTCCACCCCAGCTGGGTCAGGGGCACCTCTCCTTACAGGCAGGCACCAATGTCACCTGCAAAGTGAGGTTTCCTTCTGAAGCACATTGGGAAGAAGTTCACAGGGCAAAATTCCACTCTTTAAATAATTCTTTGCTTGCTATTGTTAAGAAGCACAAAGTAGGGGAGAAAGGAGGCATTTTTATACCAAAAGTCAGGAGCACATTTGCAAGGCAAGGCAAGGTACAGTTTTGCACCTGACGGAGTATGACCCCTGTTCTCTCTTTACTCTGCAAAACTGGCAACTGCAAATATCCACAGCCTGCTGAGCTGCACAGTGGCCACCCCTCGCTCACACCAGCTCACGTAGGTACACAGGGGGAGGCCAGAGCAAAATTTGTCTGGAGCAGGTCCCCAGAATAGAGCAAATGGAGCTCCAAGGCTCCCAGGTCTGGACTTAAACTGAACAAGCCCTAAAATGTGCTGCAGACAAGCTACACTGCACTAATGCACTATAAATCCACTGATTCCTTATTTTTTCCATTCACTTCATCCCAGATCACAAGTCATCTTGAATCCAGAAAAGAAACAAAATTAACCAGCTACTGCTTGTGATACATAATGCTGAGAAACACTGTCACCTGCGGTTTATTGTGATCACTTTGTCCCACTGACTGATTGAGAGTGAACACCTGCTCCACAAACATTTCTGCAATAGGCAGCCCTTGTAAGTATTGAATTTTTACTTACAGAGTGGAAAACTAACATTTATTACTATTTCATCCTCAAAATTCATGAATGACACCTATCACTGTTTCCACACAAACTGCGGTTTCCAAGTAAAAGACGAAAAACAGGCTGATTAACAAAATACGTACATTTTTCCACAAGAGCAGACACCACAAACTTAGGAAGATGACTTATGTGAATTAATGATGCATTTTCAAAATATTTATCTTACCATTTGATAAACAGATTTTGTCAGCCTTTAGAATAAAAAGCCTGAATAAAACAACTTTAAAAATAACCACGAGTACTTTCACTTTGGGCAGAGAATAATAGCAATACATATTAGCATTAAAAATATCCAATTTATTCTTCAACAGTAAAACCGGGCAAACAACTTTTACATTTTAAAGACACCAACAGGCCAGAAGGTGGGAGGAGGCAATTCTCACTAAACTATTAAATGTAGTGCATGAATAGAAGCCAGAAAGTTCACAAAACTAAAATTGTTTCAGTTTTATGAAGAGTGTTCTTGGAGAATTAAATGTAACCCTAAATTCTGCACTTGCAACCTGTGAACAAAAAAATCTGCTTAGCATCTATGTGTGTAAGCACTGACTTGGGCACAGCATCATTACACCTACCAGTATTGTAACAAGTTTGTTTTTACAGAAAGGGCTTACAAGCAATGCAATATTTAAGGGGGTATAATGTTGCTGTTTGGGTTTTTTGTTTGTTTGTTTGTTTTTTAATTATTTCTTTATTTTAAAGTTGGAGGGAGAGGAAGGAAGAAAGAACAACCTAATTAATTAGCCTTCTGCTACTTTGGGGCAACAACTGTATGTTTTTCCATATATCTGTTTGCACATCCATGGTTTCCTTAACCAGTTTTGAGTCCTCCTGCCTGACTCATCCACCCTGGATACTGGTACAGGATACATCTTTTTAAAAGAATGCTTACATGAGACGTGGGTGAAGCAAGGCAGAATAAGCAACGTTCCTTGTTGATAGCTGGGGGTGGTGAGGCGTTAGTGGAAGAAAATATTACTCATAAGCCAACTTGGCAACTTCCCAAGCTGAACTACTGAAGGGGCATCAGAGAATGTATTTTGCTAGGCAAGAAATAAGCCTCACAGTTTAAAAACACAGTATTAAGTAGGAAAAAGGCGTGTTTGTACAGTAAAGATACTCCTGCTCCCGAGAGCAAACAAAAATTTTTAGAAGAAGTTTTTTTTCAAAGTTTTCTTGAAATTCCAGAGAATATTTTCTTGGTGTGGGGAGAAGCAGGACCTGAAGGCATTGGAAACCTCTCTGCAAACTGGAAGGGGGAGTGAAAGAAAGAGAGCTTTTTTTCCTAGAACAGAAAATCTCCTGGAAGTGAACCAACTAGAACTGTTTTGTTAACCCAACTGGGTTACGTACTGCAGCTACAAAACACACACTGGAAGTAATTTTTAGATGCTGAAGCCCTGAAGTTAAGGAGTGGCATTTATTTCATACCACAGGGCTAAAAAGTCTTGGAAATCCTTTCAGGCTGACAAGTTTGTACACAAGATTAACAGAAGGTGAAAAAGACAGATGAAAAGAGATTTTAATTGGAACGATACCACACCAGCTGAGGTGGCTGCGGGCCTGTAGAATTCAAGAGAGAAAATCCTGTTTTCTCCACGAAACAACCTCTCTTTAGAAGAATCATAAAACCATGCCTGAATTGTAACACCATTTGTTTCCTTTGCACAGCAACAGCTTAAAGCACTGCTGCAGATGAGGCAGCAGAGCTCAGCTTCCAGCCCAACACCGACATTCCACCCGAGCCTGACTCCTGCCGGGAGCTCTGCACCTCAAGAGCCAACCTGGGACTCGCCTCAAACCCGTTTGCTCTGAACAATTGTGGGAACGTCTCATCCTTGAGGTTTCTGCCTTCAAGGATTTCCTCCTCCATGTTGCAAGGACACAGAGCGCGCCTCCCCTCCGCCCAGCGAGCGCAACTGGCCTTTTCATCTCCTCCACACATGGAAACATCAAAACAACCCACACGGCCGAGGCAACGGCAGATGTGCTGCAATAAACACTGCAGCACACGCTCCGTGTGCACCCAGGGCTCCACCTGGAATGCATGGCAACGGTCGCTCATGGACTGCAATTCCCAGGGACGTGGGAATGAGCTACGGCCAGAGCCTTGAAGGGAACTGATTTTGTGGACTCACTCTCTACACTCCCAAGTCTTACCCACATCTCCCTCAACAACTATAGGAAGCCACAAGTTTCTTAGCAAAGGCTGAGCTTATGCAGAGAGATGCCTCAAGCTATTTTCTTGCAGGCCATTGCTTATGGAAAAAAGAGGAGCATCAATGAAGCCAGAGCCCAAGATACAAAGGGAAAGCTGAATCCATGTGAGTTGTTGATCTCATGCACTGTTCTGGATCTAACAAAATAAATATTTATGTAGGGACCACCCTTAAGCAGAGCAGCTCCTAAGGAGTGGCAGTAATGACTGTACTGACTTCTAGCCATGCTGGCAAAAATATTTATGTTAACTGTATGCTTTTTGAGAGAGCAGGTCTCTTGTCTGTCTGTCTCCAGGACAGGCAGCCTTGCTTTCTGCACACAGATGCAGATGACAAACATCCACAATCTGTTTGCTCCCCCAGTTGTCTCCGAGTGACATTATCTTGGTTTCAAGACACGGATTTTGCCAAACTCAAACAGCGATAAAAGTTGGTGGGAAAAATGTCATGCGATAGCCAAACAACCTCCCTCAACGTGGTATTTTATTTTAAGTTCAGACTCCTCCAGAAGAGTTTAAAGGGGAAAAAAAGCACAAAGATATACTCTACTTGCATACCTATCCAGGAAAGAACATATATTCCATATACCAGTGCAGCACTTCTGCCAAAACAGCACTGAAGTTTTAAAACAAATGAAAAAGCCAAGAAGAAAGACGACAATTGCCATAAGTCAAAACTTTAGGATACTTCCTATCCACAATCAGACTAGTCTGACCTGATCTGTCCTTCTCTAAAGAATGAATACTGACTGGTAAGTCAGGCCTGTGTGCAGGAAGACAGCAGCCAGATGGTGGAAAGGAACAGTGTAATTCCCCTGCAACTGCACACAACTCACACGGCCTAGGCTACTTTAGGGTCTCAGAAAGTTGCATATAATTTTGATTTTAGAGAAATGCTTTAAAAAGGGACTCCACATCACCTGTACAAAGTAACAGAGAACACACCTACCACAAGTAAAGCAGTTCAGTGTTTTCTCTGCATGCACAGGGCTGTGTTGCTACAGAGATGCCAACATAATCCAAGGAAAGCACAGTTGTATGAGCCATTTCCATGCACTGCTGAACCTCAGCCATTTATTGCCAGCTGAGTAAGGACTCCAGTAACATTAACTCCACCCCTCCTGCGCTGTGCTCCGTTCAGACTAGCTCATAAAAATAAAGTTTAAATGCTTGCTGTCTCAAGCTTGACTCGATAAGAGATGATTACTCAAGGAGGAGATAATCTGTTCTTTCATGGATGGTGGACTCCATCAATGGCACCAGAATAGGAGACACATCTTCCCTCTTCTCCTGTTTGCTTACAGAAAAACAAGCAGCAGACCAACAGCTTCCAGGACTGAAATCCAGCACCTGGACCAACAACTTTCCCCTGAATCAACAAATCTGTACCACTGGCTTTACTATTTAAGTGCCACATACATCCAATGCCACAATTAGCATGTCACTTCTTTCAGGTTTCAATCCTAGACCTGATTTTAGAAAATGCAGGAGAAGGTTTATTGCATTTAAAAAATGCAATAAGTGCATCAGTTTGTCAGAGTGCACAATGTCCAACACGCCAGCAAAACCACTGGAGTTCTGTTTGAAAAAGTAAAAATCAGTAGCCGCATTCTTGCTCCCCTATTTAACAATTCCACAGACTCTGGTGAGGCTGGAAGAAGCAACAATTTCTTTTTTTTAATTTGCTTTAAAGCCAAGGCAGTGCAGAACCCAGAAAGAAGATGGTTCAGCCTACAGTCAGTCTTCATTCCATGGGATGGATTTGTGAATTTGGCAAGTGTTTTTATTTGTAACCCAGACAAATTTTAAACAGAGGTCAGCAAAATGAAGTAAACATGGAACTGCTCGAGGCCACTTCTGCATCTCTCTTCAGGCTGTGACCATGCATTTACAGAAAGCACACTCGCATGTTACTGCCATATGATGTTGGTGCTCTCTGTTATTTCATTTCCAATCTACAAAGAGGCAGTAGGAAACAGCTGCTTTTAAAGAAGCTGCAGCTGACCACATGAAGCCTCCTTTTTTGGTCTGGAGTCAAGAAGCATGCTCCATTTACCATTACTAAAAGAATACTTGGTAGCTACCAGAACTGCTTGTCATTTTACTATAAAAGGCCCATTGGTTCTACTGCACACCACATCTCTTAAATCCTGCTCTAAGAAGTGCAACCTGGTCTCACTCTGTTTCTTTCACTGTACAGACATGCAGTGACTCAAAAGCAGCATCTGAATTTAACAGCCATTTCCTACCAGCTCATAAGTATTTGGTTTGGTTTTTAGGCATCTTTTAATTCACTGTACAAACCTGATGCTATGGAGAGCATCAGGTGTCAGGTCCTGACCCTCTGCTTGAGATTTAAGGAACTGGACAAATTGAAAGTTAAGGGGAGAGACAGACATAATTCTTGGCTTGAAAAAGTTTCAATTAAAAAAAAAAAGTAACATTCCCATATAAATATGCACTTGGTATTATCTGCACTTATATGGGTAGGAGACCAAACCAACCTCTTTCAAGAGACACTACTTAAGATAAAATACCAGTTATTTGTATCTTCCCAGGAGGCAGTTTCAGGACTGTTTTTTGAACACTGGAAAGCAGATAGAGGACCCAGGACTCCTACCTGTATCAGGCATTTGCTGACGTCGCTGGCACAGAGAGCCTTGTTGCAGCCTGTTGATGATGGGATCCACAGCAGGAACAGAAGGACAGTCACTGTGGGCGCCGTGATGTACTGTGACCTCATGTTTCCTGCAGGTGAGCAATTTTCACAAGAACTTCAACCAGCACTGAAACAAGAACCAGCGACTGAAAAGGCTACTGGAACTCAAGTTTAACTCCCATTTCCTTCCTCCCTGGCAATTCCTTCAATAAATATGAATATTTAAAAATAAATTAAAACTGGAGTACTTAACACAAACCCAACCCCACCTTCTCCAGCTGACTTGTTTATACGAACCTTTCTGCTATTGCACCTTTGGATCAAAACTGCAATAAACTCGAGGTGAGCAACCTCAAGTTTGCAGTATTAAATACGACATCCTATAAGCAGCAAAGATTAAAAAAATGGATGAAAAAACCCACCAAAGGAGACCTAATTCTGTAAATGCCCAAAGTAGACAGATGGGTTTTACATAGTATCTCCTCAGGCTAAGGTACACACAGGTCTGTAGGAGCAAGGCCATACAGCAACCTTTTACAGCAGGATAAATTGCCTGTCACCTTTAATGCAGACCGGCAGTTGTTTTCACATGGACCCTTAGATGTCACACAGGCTTTCACCCAATCACAAATTTGTTAACTTCTTTTTTAAAAATACACAGAGACCAACATTAAAAAAAAAAAAAGTACCAGACACTTTGAACAGCGTAACTTTCAAGAGTCAAGCAAGTGTCTGAGATCAACCAGAGACGACAAGCATCTGCTACATCAAACAGACAGGAACCAGGTTTGTTCAAAGCATTCCACCTTTCTCCCTTTGTGAAAGCCCAGCCTGTCGGCAGGTGGTATTTATGAGAAATACATCACGATTAGCAACGTGCCACTCAGTTTTAACTTGTGCTTCGCATATGAACCCGGACGAAAGAGGACCTATTGCACCAGGCACTGTACCAATATATAATAAAAGGCAGCCCATGTTTGGGCAAGCTTACAGTGAGCCTGTATTGTTCTCCTAAGAGAGAAAGAATGTTAATGGAGCACTGGATTGCTTTCTTTTGGTATCTTGAAATGTTTTTCTGTTTTATGAACTACAAAACCCAACACCCTCAATGAGCAAAAAAGTGGAAAATACGTAAAGAAGGCACGATCTGGACACTGAAAGTCTGCGTCCGATTAGTTCTTCTTACAATGGTTGTTAAAAAGCCTCTGAATCTCGCTGTGCTGGGCACGCCGCCATCTGTACCAAGCAGGGGTTGGGAAGACCCCCCTGCAAGAGCCGGGAGCACGCACGGAGAGCACGGGATCTTTTCCCTCACCGCTTTCCCTCCCTGCTGTCCGGAGCCCAGAACGCTCCTTTCCAGCAGCTACAGCCGCCGTCCCGGACCCGGCGGGTGTCGCATCCCGGGCGCTGGAGCCGAGGCGAGCACGCTGCCTGGCGAGGGGAGCGCTCCAGGCGTGCTCCCGCAGGGCTCGGGCGCGGGGCTGCGTTACATAAAGGGTCCCGAGCCCGGGCCCGAGCGGTGCCGTCTCCAGGCGCACCCCGCGGATGCGCACCGGGGTCCGGGTGCCCCTTCCCCGGCCTCCCCCCGCCGCTCCAGTTCCGATTCACCGACCGCTGCTTGCCCAGACTTTTATCCGGCGTGGCGTCCCCCCGGAGCAGGACCCCCGCCCGCCGTCCCTCCTCTCTCGCAACCCACCCCGGCGGCACTGGCTCAGCATCGCTCCCCCGCTCCGCCGGGATCGCAACCGGGGCGGAAAATACCCCCAAAAATCCTCCGGCCGATCGACCGACGCTCGGCAGCCCGTCCCCGCCGCAGCTCCCGAGAGGCCCGGGCCCCAAAGATGGCACTGCCAGGGGCCGGGAGGCCGGTGACAGGAAGAGAGATGCGGGAGAACAGCCCCCGCCAAAGCGGCCCGGGGCAGGCGGGGCCCCGCACGGGGAGCGGGTCTCCTCCTCCTCCTCCTCCGGCAGGCACGCAGGCAGCGGGGCGGCCGCGCCGAGCCGCACCGAAACTTTCCTGCCACAAAGAAGCAGCCGCGGCTCCGCCGCCTTCTCCACCTCCTCCTCCCCAGCCACCGGCTCCATCCCTGCGCGCCCCCCGCCCGCTCCCCCGGCGGCGCTCACCGGGCGGCCCCGGGCCGGGCACCCCGCGCTCCGCAGGCGGCTCTCGCTGCTCCGGAGGCGACGGCGGCGGCAGCAACCCCGCGCCTCGTCCCACTGCTCCCCCCTCGGCCGCAGGCAGCGCGGAGGCGGCGGCCTCGCATCATCGCCCCGCCTCGGGGCACCGTCAGGCGCCGGGACCCTCCCCCCGGGACCCTCCGCCCCGGCGGGCGGCGGCTGCGCGGAGCGGGGCGGGAGGAGGAGGAGGACGAGGACGAGGANGTGGATGGGAGCTGCCGCCGGACCGTGCCTAGCGGGTCGGGACGGGGCCACGGCCAGGCCACTGCCGCCGGAGGGGCTTCTTCAGGGGAGGACGAGGGAATTTCCCCCCGCAACCCGAGTGCGAGCAGCGAGAAACGCGGGGGTCTGCGGGGCAGGAAAGGCAGCCCGGAGAAGGCGGGGCGGGAGGAGCGGGGCGCGGGGGTCGCGCCGAGCGGCCGCTGCGGAGAGCAGAGGGCGCTTGGGGCCGGAGGGAGGCGGGAGAAAAGGAACCGGGAGAAAAAGAACCGGGGCGAAGCGCCACTGGAAGCGCCAGCGGGGAACGCGACTAACTTCCCCGAAGGCTGGGAAGACGCAGGTGCCCGGGGGAGGGCAGCGGCCGCCTGCATTGGGAAGGGACCCTGGGCTTCCGGACAGCCTCTCCCAGGACCTCTAAAACACGGCTGGGCCGCGGCTTTCTCCTCCCACGTGCCAAACTCCAAGGGACCAAGGTAAAATTTTTGGTTCCGAGAAGAAAAACACAAGAGGATCCTGGCTGAGTACCCAGAAACTCAGAGTAGCTCTCGGGTTTCCCAGGAGGCAGCTATTTCCCTGGCGAGGGAAAGAGGGCCATCGTGCCAACGAGTTACTACCGTATTTCATCCCTTCTTCCCAGCTCCTGCCACTCTGTTGAGGGAAATCCACAGCCCGGTGTCCTTAAACAACACGTGAGGTATCATCCCACAGAGTAAATTCGGGGGGAAAAAAACAACAACNAAACCAAAAAAAAAACCCCAAACCAAAACCAACCAGAACAAACCCTGGATTCAGATCAGAGAAGCCAAGAGATCATTATCTACGAGATTGAAACATTCTGAGCAATAAAACTTACTAAGAAGTTGCAATTATAAAAACTCTTGCAGATCCTGATGCTGGGAAATCATTTCTCCTTATAAAGAAGACACAGGCTAATGCTAAGAAACATCTGTCTTCAGATCTCCTTACAAGATCCTGCCAAAATATTTTTCTTGTCTCCTGCATCCCAAGTATTTTTGTCACACACTTCTTTTCTAACACAGCCAAGACTTCTGCAACCCAGCTTGTGTTCTGTTCTTTTTGTTACCCTCTTAATTACTTCTTTCTCATATTTCTGCCACTCCCAGTCCTGTCTGTTACTTTTTTACTACTCTAGTGAGTATCTGACAGAAGTAACTTGTACCCATTTACTCGTTAACATCTTGCAGCTTCATCCATTTTTCCTCATCTTTTCAAGCAGATAATACAGAAGCTACATTCAGAAGAGTATTTAACTTTGAGAAGAAACTTGCTTTTTCCTCCATAGTTTCAATTCTGAATGAGGCCAGGAAGATACTCCTTACAATAAAAGCGGAAACTACATATTAATTGGCGTTACTGTGCTTGAGTTACTATTTATTCTAAACTGGCACTGGCAGTGATGTGCAGACGGAAGGAGCCTGCTGTCCACAGAGTCTCTTGTTCACTGCCTGTGTCCCCTCTGGACATTCCCCCTGGACATTCACACAAGCACAAAGGAATAAGTTCTCTGTGGTAGCTCATCTAGTCATCAAAAATCAGTCCAAACCAAGGATTTTAAATCTCTTATTTTGAGTAACCAGCTGTCCTGCCCAAGCCTCATTTCCTCCAGAAACAATTTCACAGACATCAGATCCCAAGCATTCTTGAATAATTTATGGCCTGGAGGGTAACAAATCTTTTTCATGAATATCTGTAACCTCCTACTAATAAATAATTAACTGTCTGCTCATTAACAGTACCAAGAATAAAAAAGCATGTAAAATTTTACAACATGGAGAATTTTTAAAAACTTTTCTATTGAGTCTCCTTATATATTCCAGGAATGCTAAGGTTTGATGTGTCAAGTGTTCCAATATTAAGAAATTCCAACTAATAACATGACCAATAAAATTTATTAAGCATTATATTTACAACTATTTACATATCCCTTCCATAGATTAATATTAAAATAGACAATATACAATTTAAGAATTTTAATTCAAAGGCATTTTGTTGGAAAAAATAGGCTCTATTACGAGACCACCATATAAGAGCAAAAGGGTTTTTTTTTGTTTTACACAAAAATATTTTCAGTATAGGAAGTCATAGGTATGGCATTACAACAGCAGACTAATATGAAGTATGATTTTGTAAATATTACAACAGTTTAGGTATCAGTTATTGAAGGGAAGGAGTTCAGAGTCCTGTGGAGCATGCAATACAGTTCAATCCTTTTACAGTTATGGTGATGAAACAAGCAGCTAAATCAAACGCATGCCATACAAAAAGGAACTGCCAACCAGGAACACACTACACTTAATAAAAACGACAACTTTGGTCCAATAAAACATTAGACAAAAACAGTTTTACAGTTAAAATATCTATTTTATACAGGTTTGAACATTAATTACAAGACTATTTACATTTGCACAATATGTATAAAATAAATTATTTAAAAATGAAGACAATATTACATCTTTTTCCAAAACGAAACCTGTACAGTAATTTACAAAACATAATAAGATTGATTATTTTCCTCCAAGTCTTACACTTTCTTCCACAGGCTTTCTCATCATTCTTCTGTGGGAGTTCAACTGTTACTAAAGTTTCATACTACAAAGCTTTATAGCAGATTTTAAGTATCATTTGCTTTTTGGTGGATGTTTTAGTTATTAACAGCTTCCAGCGCTGTAAACTCACCAGGTTTTGTCATCTTTTTCAGCAATAAGCTCTAAAGCTACAGACAATTTTAAAATAAAGATAACAGCAGTTACTTGGAATCTGAATTTAAAATTAGCATCCATCTTCTGTGTTTGAACAAGTGTCTGTGCCACACTTCTCTGTAGGAACACCTGAATTACTGAGAAAGGTAGTATTCCACAGAATTACGTGCTCTGTCTCAAAATAAAAATACCTTTATGCATCACTGCACCTCAGTCTCTAGCTGTCCACGGGCAGGGGCGAGCCAGACGGTGCTGCTTGTCATATGGGTGTCAATTCAAAGTCATCATTAACATCAACAAGAGGAACATAAAACTCCTGAATTTCATAAATGCTGATGGATTTGTATGTAGCAGGATCAAGCTCTTGCAGTTTAAGCTGCCACTCCAGTCTCTGCACCGCGTTCAGCGCTGCTGCTTCGTGCTGCTGCCTCATCAAAAGGCACGTCTGGTTTAAAACCGAGAAAGAAATTATTGAAATATTTGAAAAAATATTACTGCAACAAATTTGAACACAGGAAATATCTCTAAGAGCCTCTCTGGTGATAGTCAATAATTCCCCCAGTATATATTTAGCAATTTGCAGAACATTCCATTACACTACATGGCAACAAAAGTTAGATTTTTTCTGTAGTGATAGACCTTCCTTTGTGTTGCCTCCACAAAAGCCCATGATACTGCACACAAATCTACTATTTATTCATCTCATCCTCATAATGACATTAATTTTGGTTTGTTTCTTTTTTTAAAGTGGGAAGACCAAGGAGCGTACCTTTAATTTGTCAAACTTATCATCAACGTCCTGCAGCCATGACATGAACTGTCTTGCATTAAATCGATCCCTCACCGATGTTTTGCTGTCATCAGTCTGCAAAAAACAAAAATTTATTCAAACTTGATGATTCAATCTTAAACATACTTTAAAACACAAAGCCTACTCTTGGGACATAATAAATAATCCCACAAACACTGCTTCCCATGGAAAAACAGATTCAAAGTACAAAGGTATATAAAAGTATAAATGTTGATCAACACTTCCATTGCGAGCCAGCTGCTCACTAAAACTGGATATTTTCAGATTCCCTCAAGCTATTTACTGTGCTCTGGTTTTGAATTTAGAGTGGGAGGCTTAAAATTTATACCTTAAAGTCTTAACTAATAAAAGGCAGATCATTCCACAAAATTACTGTGTCTCTTTTTTCTCTTTAAAGTTCAGTAACAAATCAAATCAATATCCCTCAGAGAAAAGCAAAAACATTAATAAAGGAAAACTTAAGCAGCCTGATTTAACTGACTACACAAGTATTGAATGCAATTATAAAACCATTTTTGCCATCACAATCCACAGAAGAAGATTAAAAAAAGTGAGCAGACCTGTTTTATGTCCTGCTTGATGAAATACCTGGGTTTTTTGGGGGTTTTTTTGTTGTTTTTTTTTAATTTCAACTATTTCATAAGGATTTGGAATGTCACATCTGCCCACTGTGAGAAACCAGATAAACTATACATAGTCCTGAAGCCAGACTATGCCAACCATTTAAATAATAACCACCAAATACAACAGGCTGCTGTTCCTCTTCCAGGGAGAAAAGAAGACACTGTAGGAATTTGTACACTGTAGCAGAAGGAACAAAAAGAAGCCCAACCAATGTGCCAAGATTGACCTTTCTAGAAAACAAAATTAGTATTTGCTAATGGGGTAATAGAAAAATGGCAGAATGCATTACAAGACAATGTTTTCTTATGCATCTACATTCTTCCCATTAAACAAATTTAAATCAAACCATCAAGCTGGTAGTAGAAAACACTGATTTCAATTACATAAAAATTTATTTCATAATTTGCCGAACATTATATGCAATGTAATTTCCTAAGAAAAATTACCACAGACTGAAACATAAAGCTGTTGAAGTAGTGAGGGGGAAGGAGAGGCATTTCATTATTCCTCATTACTATACAGATGGTCAAAAAAAAATGGCAATACTTGGGGAGCACATACAACACCTCAGCTTTTCCCTCAACAAGGACTTCCATTTCACAAAATTCAAATACAGAATCAGCTTACTTAAAACAAATTGTAAAATGCTAACTACAAAAATGCATTTATGTGTACAACTCATGTATTCCTCATCTCTAAAAAGCTCAAGACCTATGAATTGGAGCAGAAATAAAGCAAAGGATATTGGGAATTTTGGAAGAGAAAATTTTTGCCCTATCAGTTCCAAGTACTAAGGAAATGATGTAAATTTAAATGATGCTTTAAAAATTTATCTGCATGAAGCTTAAAATGAGACAGCAATACAGTCTCCATCAACTGCTATCTCCTGCTGAATCACCTCGCTGGGCATAGCTCTAGTTCTTTAAAGACTGGGGAAAAATGTAGTAACTGACTGAGGAAACACTGGAAGCTGTAATAATTCTACAAAGGACTCCAGAACTAATGTAAAGTCTCCCATATGTTGGAAATGTGTTTCATTTTAAAATGCCCAACATCCAATGCATGAACACTTTTATTACCCCCACAACATTTCCTCCTTGAATTATGTGCTTCTCACAGTCACTGCAACACGTGTCCAATGCTGGTTCCATGTTTGCTAGTTGGAAAAGCTGTCCACAAAATACCAACACCATGAGATTATTTTCTCTCAGAGATACAGCTGCAGCCAACTTTGGAGTGACAGTCCATACAACATACACAGGTTGTGAAGCAGATTGCTTATTCCATGTTTTAATCAGGACTAAATACCCACACTGAACATGTAAATAACATGGCACAAGTAAGTCATGTGGAGCCTGAAGTAATTTTGAAAAAGGTTATTTCATCTGGTAGCATTCAACATTCCACTGTTGATCAGCTGGTTTTTATGGTACAGTTCTAGTGACTGCCTTGTACAGAGGAGGAAAGTATAATGTGGATACATCCATAAAACATTTCCAAATTTCATAAAGCAGTTTCATCTCTTCACACACTACTGCATTCCAATTATCTGGATTACTGATAGATGTGATATTCTATGCTGATTATTTCTTTGCTCTTGTTTAAGCTATACTTGTAAGCTTCAGAAACATGTTCTGTTTATGACTGAAATCTGTTTTTTATAACAAAATCAGCAGAGGAATTTGCTTTTTTTATCCATCTCATAATTCCTGGAGGTAAAAGAAAACCAGACATGGTACAAAACAGAAAAACCATGTACATACACCCATATCCTCCTATTACTGTACACCCAATTGAGGCCCAATACAAGTAACAACCTACAGTGGCCATAGTCTTAATTCCAGGCAAATCAATGACAGTTTTGCTGTGGGAACAGCATTCTCTCTGAATGCTTGAGCCAGGCTAGCCAGACCTTTTTGTCTGAAGCTGTGAAGGACAAATCTTTACCTGAGCATCCAGAGGCACGTTGTACACCTCAGCATCCAGCAGCACAGTGCAGGCACTGAAGGGCAGAGTTTGATTAGCCAAGGTCCTGGCTGCTCGGTAGTGAACACGTAGAACCTCTTGCTCATTAGAGACAATAAGCTTTTCCTAATTAAGATATCAACATATAAACATACATTTAATTAGTTAAGAATTCATAAAAATGTCCACTAAACATTTCTTTTTAGGGTTTACACTTTTGAACATTGTGAGAAATGGGCTGCTGAAGGTAGGAAAGGTTGTTCTAATCAAATCTGAAATTTCAATTTAATGATGCAAAGAGTGTCCCGTGGATGCCAGAACTGGAAACACCTTCTCCTTAGCCCCAGCCTCCACTGATGGCTGAATGCTTCCACTAACTGAGGCAAGTCCTGGTTAATGAGAGTGGTGAAAGACAAAAGGTAGGAGGAGCATAGGGTTGAGATACAGATTTGTGAATGTTAACTGCATGAAGCCTTTTACTCCAGGCAAAACGTCCAAGCAAACTGAAGTAAAAATATAATTTGCAAGATAATTTTTTTAAGCAACATGCAGTAACTCCCTAAATCCACAGCTGCATATTCTTTACCCTAAACTGAGACACAGTTTAGAAAATCACAACTCACTTGACAAAGCTTGACTTACAGATGTATTCTGTAAAGTGGATTTCATTTGAAGAACAGCCCATATGAGCAAAATAACTATGAATATGCACAATATTTTAAGACACAGAAGAATGCTTGTATGTGTTTACTGCTCTGCAATAAAATGGCTCTAATTTTCATCAAAAGAAGGTAGATTATAATATTGTATTTCCCATTTTTCAGAAAACAGGAAAAGGAGCACCTTTCCTTTGGTTAGAATCATACAGTCTGGGTTGGAAAGGACCTTAAAGATTATCTAGTTACAACCCCCCAGCTGTGGGCAAGAACACCTTCCACTAGACCAGTCTGCTCAGGGCTCCACACAGCCTGGCCTTGAACACTGCCAGGAATGGGGCATCCACAGCTTTTCTAGGAAGCCTGTTCCAGTGCCTCACCATCCTCACAATAAAGAATTTCTTCTTAATATTTGATCTAAATATCTCCTCTTTTGGTTTGCAACTGCACCCTCCCCTTGTCTTATCACTATTTGCCTGTGTTAAAAATCATCTTCTCTTTATACAAGCCCCTTTAAATACTGAAATGCCCCAATGAAGTGTCCCTGGAGTCTTCTCTTCTCCAGGCTGAACAGTCCCAGCTTTCTCAATCTGTTCTCCATAGGAGAGGTGCTTCAGCCCCCTCATCAGTTTCCTGGCCCTCCTTTGTACTCACTCCAACAGATCCATGTCCTCCTTCTGCTGGGGACCACAGGGCTGGATGCAGCACTCTGTGGGGGATGCATCTAACCAGAGCAGAACAGAGGGACAGAACCACCTCCCTCACCCTGCTGGCCACAATATTTTTAGTTGCAACTGATTTATTTTCAGTCAGAACTTGAACCATGTTTACAATCTTTGTGCTACTTCTTTTATACTCTTCAATGAAATATTAAATTCAAGCCAAACCCCTCTCTCAGCTGGGTTTGTTGAGTCACATTGAAGCTGTCAATTGAAAAAGCATCACACTGGGTTTGATGTGGCAGCTCCTTGTGTAACTATGTGGAAATCCTTACGATAGTCCATGTCAGAAATGAGTCCTGACTGTGCCCACAAGCAACCTGGCTCATGATACTGGCATCTAAAGCTAGGTTACCATGGAAAAAGGGCAACCTAAAAATAAACCATACTCCTAAAGCAGGAATACTTTCTCTATTTCTGTGCTCAAAATCAGTGATGCCTATAGATGTAGTTCTAATATAATTTTACCCAGTTTCTGAGCAGAATATTGCCAAGTATGTTTTAGTCTTAGAGCCACACATCGCCTCTCAATACAGAATTTACTATGTCTTCAATTCTTTTAACTCAGTCAATGTGGTTCTGAAGTCTACAACCATCATTAGCTTTCAAAACTACAGTGTGAAGCCTCCTTCCTGCTGCCTCTAGGATAAATCTGGGACACAACTTAGAGCAATTAACAGGAAAAAGCTGCTACCTTACCAACTTGAGGGTTTCGCTAACAGCTGTTAGCTGTTCCCACCCACCCACGGCCCCTCCTTAGAAGTTTCTCCAATTAATAAATTTGGATAGAAAGAAGTTTACTTTTAAACACTGTTAAATTGAGAAAAATGTAGCCTGTTCCTTGAAAAGGAAAAAGATCCTAAAGCTTAAATCCAGGACATAAAAAAAATAGTCTTACCCTTTCAATGCTGTGCTGTAAACGTAGTTTCATCCTTACAACCTCCTGTTGTTTAAATAGTTCCTTAAGTGGGTCTGACAGTGATGGAGGCGGTGTAATCTGTGTAAAAAGTTTCATAATAGAGTGAATATGTATTCAACATGTTCAGCATTGCTTATGTGATCTATTAAAAAAAACCCCAAGAAATAACACGCGAGGCATTTTTAAAGAAAAATATAAGCTTTTTACTTTCCATTATGTGGATTCAATGTGTTTGCAGCAAAAGGTTTTAAGGATTCCATACCATAAAATTAATAAACACAAGTGAAAATGGCATTTCAAGCTGTTTAGTGCTTTTAACCAGTCATTATGAGCATTCCATAGCTGTTCTTTTTAAAACACTATACTGTAGAATATAGTAAGAATACAACTTTGTTTCAGTTATAAAGACTCCTTAAAGCACAGCTGTTCATTTCGAGAAGATAAAAACTGCCTAGAAAAATGCAACAGCAAAGTAAAAAAAAAAAAAGTATTGCTAAAAAGCCCCAAACCACTTGATATATTCACACAATGGCAACAGCACTTTATACTGCACAAAGACAACCAACCAAACTCCTAATCCTGCAATCATGTAGAACACAGGCAAGCACAAAAAGCAGACTAGAGACCCAGACAGTAGCTTGCAAAAAGCATTTCCTCCTGTCAGTTATTCAAATGAGGTTTTTAAAAAACTTATTCCTTAAAAAAAAAATTATTTTAAAAAAATCAAATAGACTTGAATGACATATCAATGCTGTTACTGATTTGCTATACCATAAACATTTTGCATCTTCAGTCAATTACAGTAAGCAACCAGAATTACTGTCTGGTCTGAGCTGTATCAAAAACACTGACAAGGCATCTGGAGCCCTTCTGGCAACTGCAGAAATTAGATGCTTTTTGAGAAGTAACTAATAAACATCTTGGGAGTTTTAAGGCTCCACTCAAAGTTTACTTTTCTTTATGCCAGTTCTATCTGACAGTTCAGCATGGGTTTTAACAACTGACAGATCTAAGAGCACTGATACTGCTTTGGAAAGACCCATTCAAACTGCATGAAACACTACCTGCTGCCACTGATACTCAACAACCACAGCTCAAATAAATACCTGCAGTAATAACACCCTACCTTGTACCTAACATGAAGATAAACAATTCTTTTCAATAAAATAGAACCTTCAACTGTCAAGAAGTAATAAATCCACTACAGAAATACACACACACACACAGTAGATTAAACTAGATTATTAGTATCAATCTTGCACCTACACATTACAGTAAGTGATTTATCTACCAGGAATTCTTGAATTATTATTATTTTTTTANGTTTTTTTATTATTATTATATTGGAAAATTATTTCAGGACAATTTTTTTCCCCAACTGGAACTTAGCCAATGTCTCTAGAATCACAGAACATAATATGAATAACTGATTGCAGTTCATTCCTTAAATTATTATATGGTACAAAACAACATTCAACTCTTTCACATTTCAAAGTACAGAACAGGATGCACTTAAATTTTGTTAGTGAAAAGAGTTTGGCTCTCAAACCAGTAATGTTTATGGCATATGCCATTTTGTGTACAACATCAGTATTAAAAATAAATATACCCCCTATAGTCTAGATTTTCCTGAAAATTTTGCATTCATGGTACAGTATAATAGTGCTGTCACAGTCTTTCAATAAAATAAGACAAGATGGTTGTAAGTAATATCAAGCTTTAATTTTAGTAAACCCAAAACATCTCCCAAAATCTCTGTTCTTTTGCTTACAGAAAAGCACACTGATAAGAAGCAAGACAGACAATCTGTCTATAATAAGCTTTGAGTTTATGCACCTAAATTTTCCAGAAATGAAAATTTCAGAGCTGGCAAGCATCCATATCACTTGAACAATTTCACAGAATCACAGAATGGTCTGGGTAGGAAGGGACCTTAGGGGTCATCCAGTTCCAAGCCCCCTGCCATGTGCAGGGATGCCACCCACTAGACCAGGTTACTCAAGGCCCCATCCAATCTGGCACTGAACACTTCCAGGGATGAGGCAGACACAGTTTCTTTTGGCAACCTGCTCCAGTGTCTCACCACTCTCATAGTGAAGGATTTTTTCCTAATACCTAATCTAAACCTGCCCTCTCACAGTTTGAAGCCATTCTTCCTTGTCCTGTCACTACATTTCAAATATTATAAAATGTTATTCCCTTAAATTTACTGACGGTTTAACTGCACAACAGAAACAAGAATCAACACCACAGAAATAACCTGACAAGGAGCTGATCATCTAGACAGCAGAGTTGTGTGTACTTTTATCTAAATGTGCAGAACTCTGTTTCAGCAGACTATGCTCAGCCCTGAACACAGATTAGTTCTGACTTGTGTGACACTGACAGGTCTCCATGACCCCAGTGATCCCTATTGCCATTGGATACATCCATAAACTCTTCACTCCTGCTCAGCCCAGCACCACCTGCCAAAATGCACAGCTAAATACCAGGTTTGGTTGCAGTTATTTATGGAATGATCTGGTTTTTCCTCTCTTCTTGGAAACTTGGGCAGAGTGAGCCTCAGATCCTTAAGAGTCTGAACACAGGATCTGGACAGTCACACACCACCTGCTGGAAATCCCAGCTTGTGAACCAGCACTGGATTCAGACAAAGGAAATTGGTTTCTTTGAGACCAGAAAGTCTAACTTAAAGGTTTTGAGGGAGGAACAGCTACAGAAGCCTCTCAGACCATCCAGTCAAAGAAACCCTTACTATAGAGAACACAAAAAAATGAAAATGTGTAGGGAAAATACAAACACAAAGGCAGGACTTACAAGAACAGAGCATGCAACCGAACACCATAAGAAAAGCTGCTCTATGTTTTTTGCATATCCAAAATATCAGACTATTTTCTTAAGGGCCCACACTCCATACAGAAGAGAGGCAAACGAAGGGGCCCTGCCTGCTTCAGAGAAGTCTCTGTTCCCAGTCTGAGAAATGGCCCAGAAAAGCCAGACAGAACTTGGCCTTGTGCCCTTGCTCCACCTCACTTGGAGCCAGCCATTAGAGCAGGTTTGATAGGGCAGAGTTTGTGTTCAAGACATGCCCTCCACACACCAAAATCCATCAGCAACTTTCCTGCAGGCCTTGCATGCTTCAAAACAACTACAACAAGAGCATCAACTCTTCACTTTATAAGCCTTCAAAACCCATTTGTGTCTGCTACAAACCTCTACTCTTCTATGTCATCCAAACAACTGGCCCACTCTAATGCTCTATTTCATGCATTTTAAAAACAGGTTTCTGGTAATACCCCTAAAATTAGATTTTCCCACTTGAGTTTCTACAGCAATTCCAGGGAGACTACACAGAATCCCTTTCACTAGAAACACATCTACTAGACAGCCATTGGAGGCTGGCAGTGAATCATCCTGGTACCTCCTCTCAGGAGACAATACAGATAAAGATGACTGAACCCTGTAGAACATGGAATAATCTGAAAGGCAACGGAGCCCCGTACAATTGAAATTTGCTGTGTTAAAAGACTCACATTTGTTTCCTTCTATTTTGAACTGACCTGATGTTTTGTATTTGTACTGGTGAGAGGGAAGGCATAATTCATATGTGAATACTCTCACCTAAAGCCTTAGGTGATCTGGGTTGTAAATTACAATACATAAACAAGGCTGTGGAAACAAGGTTTTAGCACACTATCTCCTGGTTCCCACCTACAGCATGTTTGAAGTTCATCAGATAAACTACAGTGCATCATTAAAATTCCAATGCAGAGAACAGTATGTTATACCAACCATTATGAGTCTCAGAGCTAAATATATGGTCTTCATACAGACCTACACAAAGCTATCTGTAACACAGGAATAATTAAAGAAAGAGTATCTACTTTCTCTCTACGTAAATTGATGAGGCAAAAATTTGTTAAACAGAGAATCATTAGAGAATTGAAGGAAAAAAAACTGTAAAACAAACTTGACAAAAAGGTAATTTTACAGTTGCTAATTAAATTCTGCATTATAGACGTAACAACAGGCCATTAATATTTCACCATTTCAGAGAGACTAAGCCTAGCCTTTATTTTCACTTTGTTGGACAAGGTGTATAATAAACATTTCTGAGAATGAAGTGATCCTTGGTTTAGCAATACTCTTTTTTATGGTATTTATAACAGGAGTTATGATTGTGATTGTCAATGGTGACAAAATAAAATTATTTAACTGTGTACACAAGCAAATTCTGGAGATTTTTCAGACAAACAAAACTGAATTGCTTAGAGCACCTTCTTATTTAGAACAAAACTCATCCTTTTTCTTACACTCTAATAAAAATAGCCACCAATTTCTTAAAAATTTATTTTGGCTTCTCAAAATTTATCTTCTTCCTTTTTGCTTCTAGGAGCTTGAAATAAAAAGTTCCACCTGTTCTCTCTACATCTGCAGAGTATTACCAGGGCCATCAAAGTATATACAAAACAATTAACTGTTTAAAACATCATTACCATCAGAACATGCATGAGTAAGGAAGCAAACCAGAAATCTAAATGAAACAATCAATAACTGCAATCCTTCAATTACATATTTACATTTATATCAACTTCTTTTAAGGAGGCTTTTCTTTTCACCAGTTAATTAAAAGCCATTGAGAATAGGAAGCACACATCTATCTCCTGTATCTTCTGAACCTGTTACCTGAGATTTTGCTCTCCAATACCTAAATTTATTTTCATTAAGTGAAGAGTCCGTATTATACACAGAAACAGAGACAGGAAGGAATTATAAGGCAGTGCTTTAATATGAAGTCAAAAACTCTGCCCCCCTTAATGGTGTCTACACACATTACCATTTCTGATAAGGAGTTTAATTCTATTGCTTAGGTAGGAGATGGGCCAGAGAAAAATATATGCCATGCTTCTCTACTTTCCACTTATGCGAAATCAAGCACTGAAGTGTTATGCCAAAGCAGTAGCTTGGAAACAGTATGTATTTGACTAGCAACAGCTTTAAAAAAAAATGAAACCTGTATCTCCAGTGATAAAGATGCTACAGATGCTGGAACAGCTACTGAGAAAGATTTGTAGACTTGGAAAGGCTGACAGCCTGGTACATTGTGGCAAAGCTTACCACACACCCTGGTTCACTTCAGACCTTGTAAAAGGGTCATCTTACTCACATCTTTCCTCTATAACTATATCGGCCTACTGATTCCAAAAAAATGGGAACAAACAGCTTGTGCACAGAAGTAAGACTAGCTACTACTAGCTAAGGAAACATTTTTAAATTTACACATTAAACTCCTATTCATCACTTCATCAAAAAATCCTCAACTCTACTGGAAAAAGCTAAAGCTTTTTTACTCTCAACTAAGGGTGAGTTATCTTAGATGAGCTGAGGTAATAACTTGTCCATTCAGAAATGGAGAGCTTAGACCTAAACAAGTGCCTCTGAATGAGAGATGTTCTTCAGTAAAAAGGAAAAAAACCTTGACATTATTTAATAAAATTATGAACGCTTTAGATTGATGGATTATAAAAGCCAGCACACAGCAGATTACATCTGCTGCTTTTGAGATAGCTGGCAGACACTCTCCTACTTAAAACATTTGGTGATGGATTCAGTATTTTGAAGCACTACACATCCACCCCCCTCCAAACGAAACAGCTTTGACTAATTAGTTTTAATGAAATTATTGTCAGCAGAAATTCAGAGAAGCTCTCAGTAACTGACTTCACTTCTGAAAAAGTAGGTTTTACATACTTTGAAATACAGTATTTGTCTGTGTGCCCTTGACAGGTGTCACACACGGTTTCTCTTACAGTGACTGTGAAACCACTGTTGGTATTTCCAGTGAATGCGGCTTTTAAATACGATGCTATAAATCAACATTAATTTGATATATGTCAACTTACTGCTTCCAGCAGAACATTCAGAAAGAAGTTAGGAAGAATATGGAAGTTACAAAAATAAAATCGAAACACGCCTTTCTTGCACTGCATATTGAAAGACCACCTTACTTACAGTTGGGATGCATATCTTGCTCAGGGGATTGCCATCCAGCAGGTAGGAGCCATTGAAGGTCACATATTCATCGTAATATTGAGGTGCCTGAGGAATAACACTGCACAGCAATTTACGCTTCTCTTCTATTTTCTTCCTTATGTGCAAGTATTCAAAATAGGGATTTGCCCTCTCAGAACTGTATGGCTGAATCTCTTCAAGTTTCAAAGAATCAACAATAGCTGCCAGTGACTGCTGGGTCTTTTCCTTGGCCTGCAGCAAAGAAGGGTTTGCTTGCACAGGTTGAGGCACGCGTGACACCTTCCTTTTACGTGGATGATGTACCTGAGCATCATCATCCTCAGTTAATCTAATTCTTGCTTTCATAGATGCTGATGATTCAGACTCTTTTTCTGATGTTTGTGTACAGCCAAGAGGATTCTGCTTGCCCTGGTTAGCAAGCAAATTTGCCCTGTTCCTCGTGATCCTTTGAGGTACTTCTTGCTGTTCCATCTTCTGATCCTCAGTAACTTCTTCTACTTTAACTAGGTGGCTGTATTTATGCACGTCTTCCTGTGTAATCTGTTGTGAACTATTTTCCAAATTGGACAGAGAGCAGTACTGTGGTGGATCATCTGCCAACACATTTTCCCTGTCTGCAGTGCAGGGGCTTTTATTAACCAATTCATTTGTAATTCCCTTTGACAGTCCACAGAGCTCAGCATTGGCTTTACTATCAACACCATGCACAGAGACCAACTTTTCTTGTTGGTCTTTTTCATTTTTAATATCTGAAGTATCTGCTGTATTACCATCCGCTTCTCTCGGGGCATTCTCACACACAACTTTACTGAGCAAGTATGAATCTCCATTTAACTGTGAACTGCCATCACTTTCAGGAGTATCTTTCTCTAATGGTACCACTGGTAAATCATTCACCCTTTCATAGCTCTGTGAAGCATCTTCTACAGAGCTCTCAGAATACACAGCCGTGGGTGCATCAGTCTTAATGTTTGAAGGGAAGAAAGCATTTTCCAACTCTCTGGAACTAGCAGCATCTGTATCCAAAGCAGAAGTCGTAGTCTGAACTAGATTTTGCTGCGGTACAAATGACGACTCTTGACTGATAATGCCTGGTAAAGAAATGTGTTTTGACACAACTGGAAGTGGCTGGATGGGTAAAGAACAAGGCGACTGTGAAGGCAAAAATGATGCAGATTCTTGAGAACTGGAACTTCCCTTAATTTCAGGGTGCTGAGGCAAAAACTCAGATACTTGTTGGTCTTTTAATGTCCTGCTCTCAGAATTATGCACTGTTACAATGCTTTTAGCATCTTGCTCTGATACACCACAACCTGAGCTGTTAAAGTCAGTGTTTAATGAATTAAGTCTGTCAAAAGGCACATCCCATGGTTTGGTTTGCTGAGTCACACCACTTTGACTATAAGGTTCTAAATGCATGTTAGAGTCTTCTGAAGGGCTCATCTGAGCAGTATCTTTAATGGTACTTGTCCCCGTTGTCACCTGCTTGTTGCTAACAGCTCTGTTTGGAGATGATGTGAAGCTTGACTGCAGAACAGTGACACTACTTTGGAAGTCTCTTTCAAGTGTGCTGCAGGGTAGTTCTGGTTTGGGAGAGGTGCTACCATAAGTGTGAACTGATGGCAGAGTGTTCTGGCTGTTTTCTTCTGATGTTCGAGGCTGTTTGCTGTGTTCAGAAACTGCAGCAGGCATGCTGCATCTTCGAGCCTCTATAACAGGCCTACACTCATTTAAAACCAACTTAACATCTTCAGCAGATGCTGATCTAACATACATTTGTGGCAGCCTGTTTGTGAAAGGTGGCTTAATGCGATCTGGCAACTCAGTGAGACCATCCGCCTCTTTTTCCACAAGGGCTGGTGATTTGGCACTTGCCAAAAATGGTGACTGTGAAAAAGACATTTGGGAATCAGAACCTTCTGGCATAAAGTCTGAATCATATTCGATTACAGGCCTTGGAGTTGTTACTGTGGTATGGCAAGAATCCTCAGAGCTTGCAACAGAAACCATGGACATTGACCTAGAGCTCAGCCCCATCTTTTCACTTTCTGCTTTGGGCGATCTATTTAAATTATCTAAAGCCAATGAAGGCTTTGCAACATTGACACTTCTCGTATCTACTGACTGTGATCTATTACTTGTAGCATCTTTCTGCTGTTTTTCCTTCATACAAATATCTGGCAACTCTGAACTTTTTGAACGAATCAGTTCTTTGCCTTTTACTTCAGCTAAAGAGTGTTTGAGTTTTTCCTTCATTTTGTTATGCTCTGAACAAGTGCGATTTCTCAAACGTTCCTTCTCTTTCTGTTTTATTTTTTCTTTATGCTTTCTATGCCACTGCTCTATTTCCAGATCTTTAAGGCTAAGCATTCTTTCAAAACTAGTTTGCATTAAATCATCATTGACTAATCTTTTTTCTTTAGGCCGAGCATCTTTCGGTGCAGGAGCTGGTTTAGGCTTAAGTTTCTCATGTTCAAGTTTTAGTTTAAGCAAACTACTCTGATGCAGTTTATCTTTATGCTTGTCTCTCTCTTTGTATCTGTCTATATCTTTATCTTTTTTATCCTTCTCTCTACCATCTGCAGTTTTCAACAAATCATCTTTTGGTTTTTCTTTCAAAGATGACAGTTTGTCATGAACTGTTTTATTACTTTCGGTAATAGTGCATCTCCTTTCCTCTTGCATGTGTTTTGAGCTTGTTAATGATAAGGTCTCCTTGTCTTTGGATTTGTCTTTTTTTTCAAATTCCTTTTCTTTAGTTCTATTTTTTTCTGATTTAGTGTACTCAGATTCTTTTTCAGACTGTTTGGCTTTTCTTTCAGTACAGTGTTTTTCTTTGCTTTCAGCCCAATGTCTCTCTTTATCGGCCTTTTCTTTGTCATGCTTCTTATCATTTTTTTCTTTATTTCTTTCCTTGTCATCAACTTTTTTAAGAGCACCCATGCTTTTTACTTTATCATTTTCCTTATGGCACCTTTCTGCTTGCTGAAAACCGGACTTCTCCTTTACTCTCTCTGTATTTTCATTTACTTCTGCTTTTTCTTTCTCCATTTTATATTCATGCTTTAACTTTTTCTCTTTTTCTCCATGTTTTCTTTCTATCTTTTCAACATCTTTTTCTTTGATTGAGAATCGCTTTTCTGTCTTTTCTTTATTTTCCTTTAAATTCTTTTCCTGCTTTTCAGTGTCTGTCTCTCTTTCTATGACATGCACGCTGGCTGCCTCATCTTTAACACCAAAACAGAACAATTCAATTTCTTTATCTGCAAGTGTAACTTCTTTTTCTTCTTTTGTATCTTTCATTTTTTCATCCTTGAGAAACTTCTCATTTTCCCTTTTGTTCTTCTCTTTTTCTCTCTCATCTTTAATACTTCTCTCTTTCTGGAACTGCCTTTCCTTAATGGACTTATCTTCTTTTGCCACAGTTTTTTCTAGTTTAGATTTTCTGTCTGAAGAAAGAGATTCATGTTCTGTATTTATCAATGTATCATCATTTTCATCACTTTTGAAAAAGTTCTCTTTCCAAAATTCTCTGTCAAACTCAATATTTCTTTGAACCTCTTTAGCATTATCTTTATGTTTGTGTTTCTCCCTCTCCCCATCCTGCTCCTTTTTGTGCTTTTCCTTTTCCCTTTCTTTGTGCTTTAATTTATGCTTTTTAAGTGTTTTACCTTCCTTGTCTATTTTTCTCAGAGTATATTCTGAATTCTCAAATGTTGAGCTATTATCTTCCTCTTTAAGTTTAGGACTAGATTTTTCACCAAATTCCAAGTGAAAATCCTTTTGATGATGCTTGCTTTTTTCTTTGTGCTTGCAAGATTTGCCACTAGAACTTTCTACCAGATAATCAGGATCAGTGTTGTGATCATACCGAACTAATTCGGACTGCAATGTTATTTCAGAACCTCCTGGTGATAAGCAAGTTTTGGTGTTTTCTTGCTTTAATGGTGTTGACTGCTTTTCACTCAACCCACAGGGGTGCTTTGGAGATTTTCCAGCAGGGATATGAAACAGTTGTAAGGAAGAATCTTCTTTTGTGGTGAAAGACTTCTTAAAGGTTTCTTCCTCTCTAGCTTTATCTAAAGAATCTAATCCAGAAGTAGCTATATTTGTTACTCTAGCATTTTCTTTTTCTTGCTTTACTTCTTGATTCTCTTTATTTTTGCTCTGATTTTTTACTTTCCTTTTAACTTTGCCCTTTTGCTTGTGCTCGTTTGTAACCATATATTCTTTCTTCACTCTGACATCAGAATTTGATGTCTCTGAAACAGAGCAAGGAGAGACCATTTTCTTGTCCTGAAGTATTTCTTCATCTGAACTTTCAGAACTTGAATACAGAACTCTAGAGGGTTTCTGCTTTTTATTTTTGAGTGATTTTGAAAAGACAACTTTTTCTTGCTTCACAAATAAGCTGGTCTTTTCAACTTCAGTCTCATCTTCTTTCCTTGGGTCTTTTCTAAGAACATGTTTGTCATCAATCATTTTTTTCATTTCATCTTCATCATCATCTTTGAACTCATACTCATCTAGAGCAGATGGAAGTGGTGCCTTACTAGGGACAGTTTGTTTGCTGTTGTTGGCTACAGAGTCCTTTTCTGCTTCTGAATCAACATTCCCATCTACACTGGAAGGATTAACAGATGGAGCTTCTTCAGAATCTAGAGCAAGGAAACCAAAAATTAATTGAATACGGATGGGACACTTGTCACACTTCAGGATAAAAGAGTTCAGTTCAGCAGTCACCTCTTTACAAATGAAAAAAGAATAAAACCTACCTTAAACACACAACAAAGCTTCTCACTAGAATTAAGCTTTTTAACAGAAAACAGAAGGTCCATGAAATCAAAGTTCTCCCCTCCCTTTACAGCTCTCTCTCTTTAGGCATGTAAAAATACCAATTAACATTTATATCTAATAGAAGTAATGCATTTTAAATTTTGAAAACCTTACCTATTGTGCTTAGTTCCTGTATAATCTGACTCTTTCTGAAGGACAATACCCTGCACAGACAGACTGTTGAGGAATCAACTGCTAAATAGTAACAAGTTCCTATTACACATCTGTAAAAATATTTGTTTTAAGAGTAATGCTTTTACTAAGCTGAAATTTATTTTGTGAAGTGATGCCACAACTGTCCCTTAGAACAGAAGGACCAGGCACTGTATTTCAGGTTATTCTAATGCTAAAAAAGTTAACACTACATTAGAACACAGGGCAATATGACTTTTTTTCCTTGAAGTATAGTGCAGCTTTGAAAAGAAAACATTCCTAGGGGATTGGGTTTTATTTATTTGTCTGGGAAAGAGAAACCAACTTTTACAATCATGTGACATGATGATCCTCTTCACATGCTTTTCACAGATCACAAAATGGTTGAGGTTGGAAGGGACCTCTGGAGATCACCTCATTCAACACACCCTGCTCAAGCAGGGACACCCAGAGCCAGCTGCCCAGGACCATGCTCAGAAAACTTTTGAATTATCTCCAAGGACAGAGACTTCAAAACCTCCTCAGACAACCTGTGCCCACTGCTTGGTCATCCTCACAGTAAAAAAAAATGTTTCCTGCTATTCAGAGGGAGCTTCCCGTCTTTCACTGTGAGCCTACTGCCTCTGGTCCTGTCACTGAGCACAACTGACAAGAGCCCAGCTCTGTCCTCTTCGTGACTCCCCCCTCAGGTATTTTTATGCAACAAGACTCCCCTGAGCCTTTGCTTTTCCAGGCTCCTCGTCATCCTCCTGGCCCTTCTCTGGACTCTCTCCATTATGTCAATGTCTCTCCTGTACTGGGGAGCCCAGAACTGGACCCAGCACTCCAGTGCTGAGCAGAGGGGGAGGATCACCTCCCTCAACCTGCTGGCAACATTTCTCCTGAAGCAGCTGGGACCCCAGTGGCCTTCTCTGCAGCAAGGGCACATTGCTGGCTCATAATCAAGCTGGTGTTGTTCACCATGACCCAGGGCAATTTCTGCAAAGCTGCTTTCCCAGCTGGTCAGATCCCAGCCTGCACTGCTGCTCGGATGGCTGTTCCTCCCAGCTGCAGGACTTTGCACTTCCCCTTGTTGCACTACATGAGATTCCCATGAGCCCATTTCTCCAACATGGTGAGGTTCCTCTGGATGGCAGCACAGCTCTCTGATGCACCACTCACTCCTCAGAACCCCCAGATCATTAGGGAACTTCCCGACGGTACACTCCACCCCAGCCATTAAGGAAGGTGTTGAACAGGAGAGGACACAGTATTGATCCAAAATACACAAGCAGTTACTGGCCTCCAAATAAACTTGGTGCCACTAATCACCATCCTTCTGACCCAGATGTTCAGCCAGTTTTCAATCCACCTCATTTCTTTTACCTAAAAGATTCTGAATTGTAGAAGATACTGTGAAGTCAAATGAAAAGTTCCTGTCTGGCACTCAAGTAAGTTACTCATGGTCAAGAATCTTTTGCTTCTGAGGAGGTAACAATTCTTTCTGTGCTCCAAGAGGTGCTACATAGCCCTCAATCTGCAGAAACACAGGAGGAACCAAGAATTACTGCCTCCACTTCAGCAAGTTTCTTACCTGGTTGCCCACAAAAACCAGTGGTTGCCCCACTGGCAGGAACTTTTCTACACTGAGTAACTAAGCTTCACCCATGTGAAACACTGACTCCTGAATCACCTAGTAAAGGTGGGGAATAAGTGACTTTGGGGGTATTTTTCACCATGAAACAAACCATCTCAGAAAACACACTGCATCATAACAAATACGGTATTTTCCTCTATATCTTTCTCTGGTAAAGCCACCATTCTGATATAGATTGATTTGCAAAGTGGGGATGGCTTATTAAAGACAGACAGAAAAGAAAAAAAAATCAGAATACGTATTTCAGATAATTCAATTGAAAAATTTAACAAACTACCTCTAAAAATAAAAGTGGAAAACAACCTTAGCAGTGTCAATTGTTACCTGCAGCAGGTTTTAATAACTACCACTATGAAAAAGACCACTTAGCCTTAGGTGAAATTATGCATTTAAATATGCAATTAAATAGCTACTTACCTGAGCAACTGTCCTCATCATCAGAGATGGGAACCTCTCTTTTCAACAACATTTCCAATTCTTCAGTTTCAGCAACATCAACAGGTCTTTCCCCATGCTTATTGGCTTGAAATGGATTTCCACCATGTCGAAGCAACAGCTTCACAATCTGCAGCATTAAATAAATTAAGTTTTAGGTTATCCACAACATGTTACTTGACCAACATAAAAATCCCCTCCTGCACATGAAATGTGAGCAATATGATATGCTAAGTCCCATCTATGATACTGAGACTGGAAAGCAAGACTTGAGCAACTAAAATGCGAAGTCCAGGTAAAATACACATAGTCTGCTTTGTAAAGGAAGTGAAGGGGAAGACTAGAGACAACTGCCCTCTGTTACACAGATGGCATCATTATAAAAGAAAGAAACAGGGGCCTCTTGTTCTTGCTGTTCTAGCATTTCTTCACACAATTTTTCTGGCTCCCCACCTACCATACTCTCTACTTCTACAGCTTTATGCAAGTTTGATCTAAAGACCCAAGATCTTTGTTTACATACCTATAAAAAGCGGTTACTAAACAGCTAATAAAAAATTCCCAACAGATCATCAAAATTACTTTATTTCTCTAGCTTTTCCAGAAAAACCTTTCAAACTGAACGTCTTGTTTGCAAGGTGTACTTGATTTAAGGATGTATTCTATCTTCTGCTTTATACAACAGATCACACACAGAGTAATGAAATAAAAGAGATATAAAGGGAAAGCAGAGTCATTTCTACATCTTATTTGCAGAAATCAAGAACAAATTTAGAAGTTAATGTAAAGTACCTACAGAGCTGTGTTAGTTTAACGCAAATAGTGAAGTGCAATTGGTGATTTCTTTTAAACTAACAATTAAAATAGCCAATTGCATGCAGAGATACATTTCTTGGTCACACAGTTTTAAAAGTTAAATTAAATTAATTAAATTAAAATTTTAAAAATTAAGTTAACTTTCTCCACTAAGTGCTGATTGGTAAATTATAAATAATAGTAATAATATGTATACATCAATTCTCTATTTCAATGCCATAAATAGTATTTAAAGAGAAATACAGGATATATATCTTTAAATATTTATAAACACGTATGTATAATATATACAAATCCACAGTGTACTGTTAGGAGACATTTTTCTTTTGAGAATTCTACACAGTAAAAGTTTCTCAAAAAAAGTCATTTAAGTGCTTACTTACTAAGAAAGCAAAGGTGAACCTTTTAAACCTTTCAGAAAACAGATACTGGTAGAAAATATCTGGCAATAGAAGTCAAATGAACGAAAGACAATCAGAACAACTTTAAGATGCTCCCAAAACAGCAGAAGCAGAACTACAAGACCATATGACTGCAGTGAGGACAGTTAGGATTTGTTCTGAAGCTTCAGCATTTCAAACCACGTGTTTATCCCCCTCCCACTCTCCCAGGAGACTCACGTTTCTATGTCCACTACTAGCAGAATCATGAAGTGGGGTATCATCATCCAAGCCCTGCGTGTTCACATCTGCTCCCGCTGCTATCAGAACTTTAGCAACATCATAGTAACCAACATTACAAGCTTCATGCAGTGGTGTCCAACCTAGAGTGAAGAATGGTAGGTTGAAGATCAAAGATTTGGTTTTTCATTCCTGTGCTATAGATCTCTATTGCCTCCAAAAACTTCAAAGCATGCTCTCACACATAGTACTTGGCAGAACAGCAACACCATCCCTCTGATGTACAACACATGCTTTACCAACTCTAAACCTCACATCAAATTCCAAGTTTTTCTGAGATTAAACTGAACTTGGGAATCACAAATCAAATACTAGAAGACAAAACCTGGCACGAAATCCCCAGGCTAAACATGTTAGAGATTCTTTGACTAGCAAACATTTGAACTGTGTTAGGTGTACATGTAAATAATATAATAATATATGGAAACTCTTTGAAAACCACACCATTGGAAACAGTAAGTGTGGCAAATTACCATAACCAGTGCTCCTTTAGAGTTACTGAACATGTAACTAGGAATCATTAACATTAGCAGCTAGAGAATAAGATATTAATAAATAATGGCAGAGAACTTATTCTGGTATTTCCCAGAACACTAGTCATTTTTTGCAATTTTGATTTCCACAAGTTCAGTACTCATTTTCTGTAGCAGATCATCAACTGAAGATGACAACCCACACATGCTATATTCTTTACCTCAATTTCCTCTCCCCAGATTGATGACTTCTACTTCATAGCTGACCTGAACTGCTTTGATGCCTTCTCAAAGCCCAGATCTGGGGAGGCATTCAACTTTTGTTTCCAACATAACCAGTAAAAGAGTTTAATCATGTGAACTCTCTTTCTAATCAGTAGCAGTCTTGTACATCCATGAAGTGGAAGGACAAGAAGCCCCTAACTTATCTAATCCCTCAGTAATGGGACTTCTCACTTTCATCTTTCACTCAACTTCCAAGCTGCCATTCATTTAAATTTGTAAAAAAGAAAAGAAAAAAAAAAAGAAAAAAAAAAGAAAGAAAAAAAAAGAAAAAGGAAAAAGATAAAAATAAAAAAGCTTCTAAGTTATTCTAAAGCAAAACACTTCCTTCTGTTCTTCATACACTACATTTCCTCTTCAATCATCACTTGGGTTACTCACTTCCAGCACTGCCTGGCTACCACCTCCTTCTTTTCATTTTCTTGCCATTTGCCCTTTTCACACTCACCCAACATGATAACAGTCTTCTCCTCTCAGGCCTCTGATCCCTGTCTTTTATTCTCTGTATTAACTATCTCCGTAATTTATTTTTCTCCACGTTGTACTGCTTTGCTTTTCCATCTTTTCACAACGTCCAGCCTGCCAACTCTAGTGCTGGCTTGCTGTCAATATCTGTTTCCTTTACTCTTGTTCTCACATGGCAGTATCGTTCTGGCAGATATCCCATGAGCAGGGTTACTTCCTCCATTACTAATTCATTTTCTGCTCCTTTAGTTCTGCCAAATCCTTAGCTAAAAAACCCCTAATTCTCTAAACTACACTGCATCCTAAATTCCTACTTTTCTCCACTCATGACTCACTGCTTCAATCCTCCCCCTCTTCTTGACTTCTCCCTCTGCACAGTATTTTGAAGTTCAGCCATCTCTGCTTCTCACTTCAGATTACCAATAAAAAATATCTCACACGATCCCAAAAAGCTCCTCCAGATTTTTGAATGGAGTCTCCAACAACTTGTTTCCAACTGAATCTCAGAACCAGCTCTCAGCCATTGTCCTTTTCCTTTCATCAGCCTTCAAAACTAAGTATCTGCCCTAGGTCAGACTGGGATGAAGCTGTGAAGTTAACTTCCCTCACAGTAATCCACACAGTAATGTGCACTGCATTTGGGGCTACACCAGTACTCACAGCATACTGGTGGTCTTGGCTACTGCTGGACAGGGCTTGTGAAGTGTCACAGGTTTCTCTCTCCCTCCTCCTGCACAAGGATTTGGGAGGGGACATAGCCAGGACAGCTGATCCAAATGTATATTCCACACCACAGGATGTCACACAAAAGGAGATGGAGGGAGGGTAGTTTGTACATAATGGCACTTGTCTTTCCTGGGAAGGGACTGAACATTTGCCTGATGAAGGAAGAAATTCCTCTTCTTCCTTCACTTGCACATGCACCTTTTGCTATTCTTATTAAATGGTCTTTAACATGACCCACAAGGGCTTTTTTCTATTTTGTTTTCTCCCCACACCTTGTTGAGGAAGGGAAGTGAGAGAGCAGCTGGGTGGGTGTCTGGCAGCCTGCCAAGGTCAACCCACTACATCTCTTCTTCAAGTGTTTCTATTATTCTCCCAGTGATTTCTATAGGCCTGTCTTCCCCAGAACCTCCCCCTCCTTTTCTAAAATTGCTCTTGTCAACAAGTTCTTCTCATCTCCCCTCCCAACTTCTTTGAAGATCTCACAGTGTTCTACTTCTGCTTGTCTTCTTCTTTTCCTCTACATTACAGTCCTGGGCAGCTTCATGTTCAAATACAAATTCAGCCACCTTCTACAAACCAAGAAATTACCAATCTATTTCTTACCTGAAGTCAAGATTTCAGTTCATCTCATTAGTATCTTCTCTTGATGTCAAGTTTGAGCTGACAACTAATTGTGCTATACAGTTCTTAGTTTCTCCTACAGGGGCCTGCCACCTCAACTGCTCTCAACCATTCCCACTGAGAACATAATCCAGACCCATAAACCAAAACTCATAAACCTAAAAATAGTGTATATGTTACAACTTAACAAAGCTCATCAATCATTGTTTAAATCACAGCAAATACTGACATATCAAAGCTGTCATTAATCCAGCACGACTAGATGACAACTGCAAACATACCACTCTCACCTGCCTTGGTGTATATCAGCTGTCCCAGTGAAGACAGAGCACATCACACCACCAACACCTTCACCATTACTAAACTTTGCATCTTCTCACACAGCCCACAGTCTCACCATTGAGCTCTGTCCCACATAATCCTACTAAGTTCGGCAAGTGTGCAGAGATTTCTGTACATACCTACTGCACAAAGGCCCAGACACAACTGAAACCTCCAGGTATTAAAACACTGTTCCAATAATACACTATGTACTGCAGCATCCCAGTACTATCACTGCCACTGGAAATGAAAAACACAATTTTGGGAATTTCTAGGAAGTTATACTTTTTCATTTGCATAAAAAACTGAAAGGAAACCTCTGTTAACAACTGCAATGTTACTTTTAATTTATACATTTAAGAGTGCTCAACTTACCTGCAAAATCTTTTACATTTACATTTGCACCTAATCTGATTAGCTCCTTGACCTGTTTAACATCCCCTCGAATTGCTGCCATATGTAGAGGAGTTTCCCCTCGTTCATTTCTCTTGTTAACTTTGTCTTTTTGTCTTGAAGAAGAGGTTGGAGTTTTCTTTTGTGTTGGTGCTGTTTGTAAGGAATGATTTAAGGTGGAATCTACAAAACAAGTTTTTAAATGGTCACTGTTAATGAAAATGAAGTGAAGTAAAAAGCTTGTCAACACTTGCCTTCAAAGATGATAATGACCACTGAATCACTATATTTAAATAGTCACCCTTCACAAATCAGCCAATGCTGATTTTCAATGTGAAAAAGGGCATTTTGCAAATTCTTATTATTTTAAGCAAGTTTCTAGGACAGATGAAGTCTATCCAAACTACAAGGTTCACATACTCTGGTATAAATTCTCCTGAATCAAGACAAGGTGTGATCACACAGATAAGCATCTACCCTGCTTCCCCTTCCTCCACCAAAATTCCACTGGACTTTTATGTAGTGGGATGCCTGTTTAAGGATTTACAGTCTGTGTATAGTACTACATACAAATCCTCAGCTGCACCAACACAGCTGGGTGGACTGGATAGTTCCTTAAGGAAACCCATCCATCTGCTTTTAAATAGCAATTTTGTAAAAACTTGACACCTGTAGAACACACACACACAAAGATTTTTTTTAAATGCAGCTGGACCAAGGACAGTTTGAAATTGTGAATTAAAAACAAGATGTCTCCCCTCTTCCATTAAATCAGAAGGAAATGGTCCCATTTCCTCCTAAATTAAAATCCTGCTCCAAAGTGAGACAATGAGACAATAGTTAAGTTCAATCAAAATTAAAAAAAAGAAAGTATTTCAGGCTTTAAATACTCCATTACAGAACAGTGTCTGAGAGGCAAAAATAATGAAGGAAGAAATGAAATCTCCAATTTTTACAGCTATCACAGTGCAAAACTTTCCACATAAATACAGAAGGTCAAGAATTTTGCATCAAATTATTCATCCACATGAAATAAATTTTAACAGAAGTATGAATGATTTAAAATACGTGAAAAAAAAAAAAGACTGTTGAAAAACATCAGTGTCCCAAATATTCTGACTAGGACAGAATTAAATGAGCAGGAGGGAGAAAAGTGTTAACTCTGTAAGATCACCTGGACTGTTGTCTCTTGCTGTCATCTGCATGAGAAGTGCCATCTGTTTGCGCTCTGACAGAGGGTAACCAAAAAGAATGCTAACGGGTGCTGATTTCTTATTCCCAGCATCCTTCTTCATTTTCTTTTTCTCCGGACCTTCCTTCTCTAGAAATAGGAACATTTTAAGACTCAGACTGCAGTTCTATCAGCATACTTTTCTAAAAATAAAGTCATCCTCTTAAGGTCTGTAAACTTGTGATTGGTGGCAGGTGACGAAAAACAGAAATTACACCTGTAACTTACTGCATTTGCATTAGTGTTGGTTACCTGTTCTAACCATATTAGGATATAATAAGCTACTGAGATAAAGCACTTAAAGCTGTAAGCATGATTACCAAACAAGTCTAACAGATGAAAAACCTGTTTCATAGAAGGAATGCTGTGTATGTCACAACTTTAATTCTCAGAGATTAAAGTCAGGAACTTAAAATCTCTGTAAAATCAGCTGGTCAGCTTTCAACATTGAACACAGATCTGAGACTACACTCTCTTTTACTTCCCTCAAGACACCATGTTAAAAACTAGGAAAAGACTATTTAATATTGGTATCTGCTAAGTAATTGGTTAAAAGACTTATTTCTCTCAAACTCATCCTGTTATTTTATCTTATAGCAATTTCTTCACCAGGATTCATATCTTTCAAAAACATACAGCTATTTTCTATACATAACTTCTTTCCTTTAATCAATATTTATGGAAGCTGTTTAATATTTCATCGCCAAGTTTTTAACCGGGAGCTAAAATTACATATCTAAGTAAACATATCAAAACCAAAACAAAACAAAACTCCCATCAAAACCAAGAAACCCCGTCATCTCCAAAACCAGAAAAACCTAAGATAGAGGACTCCACTGAGGAAAACTTCACTGACCTTCTGCAGAGAGGTAAAAATTTGAAGCTTAAGTCCCTTTGAGTTTCCTAGTTATCTTTTCACTGTCTACCATTCTACCTTCTTTCTTGTTCCATTTGTTTCCTCTCAACCCATTTTCTGCCTTCCTAGCTGTGTTGGTTTAGCATAGATGGTGAGGTGCAATTGGTGATTTCTTTTGAACTGACAACCAAAATAGCCAATTGCATGCAGCAATACACCTCTGGGTCACACAGTCTTAAAAGTTAGAAGGAACCCTGGGATCGCTCTCTCTTCCTTCTGCCTTCAAAGGAGGTAAGGCAGTCCTGGCTCTCTCCTTTGGAGAGGGCTGGGACAGCCGGCCTGCCCAGGCCTTCATGGGAGGCCTGCCTGGCCAGGTGACTCCCAGGCCGGGAAAGGGGATGATGTGCCCCCATCCCAGCCCGGATTGGTTTTTAGCAGCTGGAAAACACCCTGCCACTCTCCCTATGGGGGGGGGCTGGCCCGAGGCCTGGCTGTGGGCCTGAGCCCCTTCCCCAGCTGCGGGAGGGGAGCTGGGAGTCTGCAGCCGAGCCCACCCTGAATGAAATCAAGGGGTGGGGGCAAGGAGCCTTTCATCAGCCAGGCTGCTTTGAGACCTGCCTGAGTTTTTCCCCCATTCCTGCTGCCTTTTAAAATCCTGGCTGCCGCCTGGCAGAAATCACATAACCACCACAGGCCTGGGCAAGTTTTAACTCTTTCCTGCCAGGAGATGGGACTTCCAAAGCACTGGCTCTTCCAGAGTGAGAACATACAAATTGATGGAGCATAGAGAAGACGTAGCATAACAATCAGATGGAGAGAGTGAGAGAAGGATTAATTAGAGGAAGGATGAAGGATTTGCCTTCTGGCTGGCTGGACTTTCTTGTTTGAGCTATGGAAATGAACTCTATTGGTAGATCGTCCTTTAAATCATGGAAAAATATGCATTTGGGGAGATGATTTGTGGATTTTTGAGCAAAGGTGTTTGTGATGGACTGTACGATCCCATGAGATGCCTGAACAGAGAGAAAGAGATGAGAAGCTCCCGCACCAGTGGAAAAAGTGAGAAGATATCTCTGTTCCCTGAGATGAGAAAACCTTTGCCTTGAAGCTGCTTATCTTTAAAAAGTGACACCCCAAATGCCTGAATTCCACAACCCATAAGCAGCTTGGGAAACTGCTAATGGGAGGAGACCACATGGAAGCAGATTTTCCCTGGGTGGCTGTTCCTGTGAGAGTTCCGACCTAAAAGAGAACTTTTCTAGGCTGTCAGTGGGAGAATTCCATAGTAAACAAGAGACTCCTCTCCTGAAGAATAGATGAAAGACTATATTTAAATGGTAAAACTGACTGAATGTCACAGGTTTTGTCTCTATGTTGTTTGTAGGAAAGTGAACACTTGTGGGGGGAGGAGAAGGGTTTTGGAAGTTTCACTTTTTCTTACTGTGTGTTAATAAACCATCTGTTTACTTTTAAGTTGAGCCTGTTTCACCTTTTTCTTCCAAAATCCTATCTCCCAGTTGGCCGGGAAATCAAACCAAAACCACATTAATCTTCTCTAAACCACATTTTCTAGGCCTGATTAGAGACACAAGCTCTAGTAATGGGATGTTTTTGAGGCACAGGAAGGCACATCAACAGTTCTTATCTTGAATTCCACTGACCCATAAGAAATACATGATTTTATGGGCTAAACAATTGCCAGCAAGAGTATTTAAGAACAGAAAGCTACAGACCAACGTACATATTTCAAAAACCTCTATAAATTTATCTATCATGGTTAAAAAGGGCACAACATCTCTTTTACAGAATCAAATGATGTTTTTTTTCCCTAAACTGCAGGCAACTCACAGTCTTGAATACCTAAAAAATTAATTCAATATCCAAATCAACACTATTTGTGTTGTGTCCTATTGATAAAAACATCTGCATAGAAAAAAAACGCCTTTACAATAAAATTGTACTTTCAACTTTTTACTGCAAGCATGGTGATCTCTCTGCAAAGAATGCACAGCATACTCTACATGGAATAATTTAATACTACCATCAAAATAACACATTTCAGATTGACCAGTATAATCACCTATTTCTTAGCATATGCTGTTTACTACTCATGATTCTTTCCTTGAAAAACACATTTATTTTCATTCTGAATTATTCCTTGCTATTTTATAACTATTTTAAGCTTGAAAAAATAATATATCAAAATAAATGAAATAAAGTTTATGATTATCTAGGCTTTACTCTTTTATACATTGGGGCTGGGTTTTTTGGGTTTTGCCTTTTTTAAATCAGCACAATTTATTGCTGCCTCATGTTCAGTGCTGCATTTCAGTGGTGAGGTAAATTATTCTTCTATTACGCTTTATTAACACAGTGTTTGCAAAGCATTTCTAGATCTCACCAATTAAAAGCACCAAATAGGAACACAACTGTTCTTATCAAGTTGTACTGTAATTATGCACTTACTGCTCAAAAAGAGACAATTTTATTAAAATGGATATTAGACTTTATATTTGTTTCCAGTAAATCTAAACAGTTCAATGAACAAAAATTAATATGATCAACAACAAACCTAAAAAAGTCTCAAGATTATAGCAGGTGCACCTGATAATCCCCCCCAAGGATCTCATGGATATGACCAGGTTCTGACAAGAGGGGTGGAAGAAAGCAAAGAAAAAATGAAACAAAACAGAAACAAAATCCAAAACCAAACCAACAAAAAACCCAACAACAAACACCAGGAGAAAGAGAGTAGGGCATATAAAACAGAAAGTTTTATACATCAAAAAATAAATCAATGTTCCAAGAATACCATCACAAAGTACACTACACTTTAGCAGGAGGAGACCAACTTAACATTTACGAACTTCAACTTTTTTTAGCTGTTCTTCATCTTACAGTAGCAGATGAAGCAGAAAGTAACAGAAAACTTTTCACTGCTGTGAACTTGATGTTTCTACAATTTGAACATAGTAACTTCCCTAATAAAGGAACAGAATCAGTTTCAGATATTAAGTTTAGGTAGAATTTGATGTAAAAAATTGACTATTCAACTCAATCGGTTTAGATTTTGTGGTTTTTTTCACATCTTGAGCATTTAGTTTTCAGGTTCTATGGAATACAAATATCTTCTTTTACATTCACATTCTCATCACTTTCTGCTGTTCTTCAGCAGTTAGAAATTAACATAAGGGTTAGAAATAGAACGTAAGATTTTTTCACTTTTCATTAAAAAAATAAAAACTAGAACTCTTCAAGTGGCTTCATGTTCAACCACCTTTATTAAATAAACTTCATAATTTACAGCCAAATCCCTCTGGACAATATCTCTTTAAGCTTTTCCCTTGGCAATACAAGCTTTTCACCAAACACTTAAAAAAATTATTTTGAAATAGTCGAGTAATGTGAAACAGGGATTCAGGAGCATCCGAGCACTTATTTGTAAAAGAGCTCAATGAAATCCACTCACAATACTTAAAACGCACTGGCACGAGGAACATCAGAGACACTGGTGATTATTTTAGGATAATTTACGCATGACAGATTTTGTCCCAAGGCAATAATGTATCTGGTTTTTTGTTTGCTTGCTTTTTTTTCCCCAATTGGATAAATTACAAATACCTACTCAAGTAATTCTTAGTGTTTTGGAAAATTAAATCAAGTAATGTAATACATGAATTTCTCAGAACAAATCATTCCAAACTAGCAGAGTATTTAATTTGGTGAAATAATCTCCTCAGTGGATAAAGGAAATTAAGCACCCCCCCCAAACTTCAGGGCTCATGATAGTCTATTTTCAAGTAAAAGACTCCCATTATAGTCCAAATCATAAAGAGTAACAGGATCAAAATATATGACCATGCAAAATTAAATATTAACTGCTTGAAATAAATGTTATGAAGTCATAAGACTGAATGATCTATAACCAAAGAGTAATATGTTCATTTTTAGGTCAAGACCAATTCTGCAGATGAAGTTCAGAGACAGTTTACTGAGCTCTGCATCATCACTGCAACCTGACTGAAGTTATTTCCAAGAGAAACACATCATGACTGGCTGTGTTTCCTACCCTCAGGGAAAGAAAAGGCTTAGAATGTGATGTAGAGACACCACAGTCCATTTACCAATGTCAGAGATTTCAAGGTACTATTGTGATACCTAATTAGTCAAGCTTGTGACATATTTATTTAATGAAACCAACACACAAAACCGCCTCCACTTTCTTGCCTGTAGCCCAAACAACAGCTAAATAAACTTGTTATAGTTGAACAATAAGCCCAAATCCAGCAAGCAGTGTGTGAACAGTCCCTTCAACACCTCCACTAACCCCTGTAACTACAGAAAGCACGAGCACAGGAATTGTGTTACTGTGATGTACCCATGCAACATGAGGAGGCCAGTTGTTTTGCTCTTCTGGATGTCAACTAAGTGCTAAAAGAAGTAAGACTGTGCCACATTTGGACTACTTTAAAGACTGAAATTGAAGGGGTCAGAAAACAAAACCAAAATCCTGCTAAAAACAGTACATCAGGAGAACATAGTTTCCAAGAAAGATCAACAAATTACCACATTCAGTGTAATTGTAACTCATTGTTCCAGAATAATCAGCTCTGTTACAAGACTGTCTTTACAATGAGAACATTTTTGGGATCTGCAGTTATGTTTAATTACTATGAAAAATTCAAATTTCTCTCTTCAGACTAGTAGGTGGAGAAAGAAAACAATTCTGACCTCGGCAAAATCAACACTTATCTGTTCTTATTGAAATAACCACATCGGAGGTTACTTAAAACTAACCAGATTACTTAAATAAAATTAAGAAAATTTAAATAACTCTGTTTAAGTAATCTAAGTAACTGATGGCTTTTCAAATTATGGTTTTGGATTGGGAGACTTAAAATCAGAGAATTTATTTTAAAAGATATGAAAAATAATTCTGCTTCGACCATCCAATCCAGCAGTCTCAACCTAAGCTTTTGCATAGACTCCTCCTTAAGATTTACTTATAAATAGGTTAAAGTTATACTGCAGTATAAATACATTTGCCTGCAGGATGTATACATTATTATTTTTTTCTGGTTGCTCTGACCAAGAATGGGGAATGTCACAACAGAGCCCTCAGTTTCGGGAAGTCACCACAGCCATGGGAGTGTCACAGCCCTGTGCAAGAGAAGAAAAACAACAGGATGCTGCTGATAAAGACAGGGACAGAGTGTCCTTCCAGGTGTGTCCTGTTCCCAGAGGCCTCTTCAGAAGGGACTCACATTATCTTTGAGACCTGCACAGACTTTGCAGCTCCTGCAGCCATCACTGGCATTGCAGGACTGCCTTTATCCAGCTGGATGCAATCTTCATGGGTATTAAATTATTAAGAAAGTAACTAAAGGGCTCAATCTTAAAATACTGAATACAAATTTATTGCAGAATTTTCTTAAGAAAAACATAGATTTAAATTTAGATAAAGAGGTTTTCTAGACTCTTACAGTACTCTATAAATGCTGTTTGGTTTCAATCTTGCCAAAACTGACTGGGTGTAAAATGTACTTTGTGCATAGTGTTGCAGAAATCAAATGAGAAAAACCCCCCCAAAACATTTCTGTGTTACATCAACATTCATTTTGGCTGTCCACATTCATTATCACTCGCAATATTTAGACAACACCTGAAATAAACAACAAAAAAGCACACTAGAAAAAGGAACAAAGGAGCAATTTTTACAAAAATCAGTAAAAAAAAGGACAAAATTTTAGTTTATGGAAGACCCTGGAGCTAGAACTAAGAAAGCTCTACTGATGTAAAACTCTAAAAATTAGGTATCCCCATTCTTGGACTCATTTACATGCCTAAACAGGATGACATCCAATCACCATGGAGTTTCTACTGTCAGCTATAATGTATCTTGGAGATAAACCATTTATTAAACCATTAAATTGATTTTTTTTTAAGTACCTCTAGCTACTTACATGTTTTGCAGTTTTTTTAACTCAGACATATTTTTAAAGACCTTGAAGCTGATAAGAAGCTTTTCATTACCTTTTTTTCTTCCCACTCTGTGTCCAATTACACTCTCATTTCCAAAAACTTACTTTGTTCCTTCTCAACATTCACCATTCTTTGTACACAGCTATCACGGAGACACTTCTGGGAGAGGTGAACAGTGTAGCTCAGTGAGAGCAAACCTTTTCCATGTATAATGCCAAGTTTGTGCCAGAAGCAGCACTGCATTTCATGATCACTGATGTCAGTCCTAATCCATGTCAGTGACAAACTTGGCACCGGTGTCAGTGTCTAATTCCCAGCGGTCTAATCTAATTGGTTAGGCACAGAATCTGCATTACAGGAACAATCTTTTCATCCTAGTAATGCTCCTGCTCTAAAGTTTCTGGAAGGTTTATGTACCAAGTCTCCCACCTGCAAAAGGGCAGTTGCTCTAACCTCCTTACCTCAGCAGAAATGGAATGTTCACCAAGTTGTGATGTTTGCTACCACAGTAAAGAGCCACATGCCTTCTACTTTTATGTTAAATATTTCTTGCCCCTACCTGAACTGTCTATTTCACCTCCCTGCTACAACTTCTGACAAAAAAATTTTGTAGTGTGAGCAATGTCTTGTGGTGCATGGCTAAGTGTCTGAAGTAATCAACCTTGTTTGTGGTAACTGTGACAGTAGAAGCTATAGCAAAAAACCCCCAAAAAGTTCTGCTACTTTACAAGATGCTTGGGAAAATAACTTATCTAAAGCTAATGGGGGTGGGGAGACATGACAAGATTTTCAACATAAAACTTCCAATAAATACTAAATATTACATCTAAATATATTCATTTGCATTATGAAAAAAATAGTTACAGTCTAATATCATGCAAAAAAAATTAATAAAACAGGTGCTGGGAGCATGATTCTAATTTAGACATGGTCATTTCACAATCAAATGGTATCGTGAATAGTGTAAGACTCAAGAATGCTGTAAAACCACTGGAAACAGAACTAAAGCCAAGAGCATGGTTTTTTAATGTGACTATTTCAAATATGGATTTCATACTATAGTCTCTTTACAGTAATAAAAATATCTATGTATTATCAAGGAACCAAATCTTTTGCAGAAAATCAATCCTGAACAAAAATTAAACACACACTGAGGTATACACTTCTACCTTGAATTTAAATCTAGGTATTTTAAGGGAACTACCTGGTCATGAAATTATTCAATATGTACAATAAGCACTGTATAAAAAATTGTACCACTGAGCCTTACAGAAATCTGGGGAAATTCAATGTATTCTGCTGGCCATGGATACTGCTTGGTTATCAACTGAACTATTATTGTACAATGACAAAGATAATGAATTACCTAGACCCAGAGATAACTGTACCTCTTGGAATGCATCCAGCTCCCTGAATCTTGATTTGAAAAGAACTGTGTTAAGAATAGCAGTCTGAAGCCTTGAAATCAGTTCTAATATAAACAAGCTTAAACTGGGAAGAACTCCTTAACCTGTGCAGAAAAGGTACAGATCATAGGAACTTAAACTGAAAGAGATGTGTGCTCTCCATGACTAGTTTAGCTAGCTCTGTCACCTTAGTAACCCTTTCTATGAAGGACAGTACATCTACCAATCTATCTGATGCTCCCTCCCCAAAAAAAGGCTATGAAAGGCTGACAGCTGTGTCTCAAATCAAGGCATTCACATGGTTTTTCATCTGTTTACTCGTTCAAACAAATGGACCTCTAGAGATGACGATACAAAGAAAGATTTGTTACTGAAACAGAAGGAAAGAATGAGGTTAGGAAACAGCTGGAGAATATAGATCAACTATGGTGGCATGCTGGCCATTGCTAATGACAGGATGAAAGCCTATCAGACTGAGATGCAACAATCAGAAGCAAGCAAGCAACTTTTATACTTAGTATTCTTTTTAAAGAGAAAAAAATCAATGTAAAAACATAATATACAATTAATTAAGTTAGGACGTATTTTACCAACAAATTATTAGTTAAGGAAATAAAAAGGTTCTACCTGTGTCTGAATTGCGATCTTCATTTCTGGATGGACTAATAGTAAAAGGAAGTTTACGTTTCATGGAAGACTTTTCTTTCACCTCCTTCCCCACATCACTCCTATCCACTTTTGGAGTTTTGCTGTAGGATGCAATCTTGTCCTTGCTCTAATATAAATAAAAAGTATACTAAGTAATTTTTGCATAAAGCAGGATAGTCTTATAACGTAAACAGATTGAAAAGACTGATATGTGAGAATGTATGTGCTTGTGTATGTGTATTACAAAATTTTCTGAATAAACAAAAGAATCAATTGTCATTTCTTTTAAAATCACTGCAGAAATGCTGTTCACTATTAGAGGCTTAATTAATTAGCAAAGGAACAACACAAACTGAAAAGAATTTGCCAAGTCTTGATGACCAGCCCAATTTCCTTCCCTGACCATAACAATCCCACTAAAAGCACATTAAAAGCCCACACTGCAATTCAGACTGTGAATTGTAAACCTTCAAAAACCCCTCTAATTACCCTCCCCTGCCTCCACTCCCACCCTGTAATCCATCAATACAGAACTCCCTTTCTATTTCAACAATAACAGTGTAATGTTTCATTTGAGAAAAATCTATGAAGAAGCTTTTTAAACTGAATCAAATTTAGAAAAAACAGGTACAAGGTTTTTGGATTCTTGAGTTGTATAAATCTAGAGATTTTGGCTTATAAACCGTATTGCAAATAAACAGAGAAAAACCTAAACAGGCTCACTATTAGCTTATACTTGATTACTTCACTAATACAGGAGGAAAGAATGTAAAAGATACCAGGTTAGTGTAAAGGCTGCTTGAGAGAACCCTCTGTAACCCCAACATCTTTGCCTACCAGTCGAGATGTAATGCAGAGAACGTTTTCTGTTCAATACAGGCTGCAGAAATACACAATCCACTCCGTCAGCTGTCACAACTCCACAGCTTTATATCATTCCTAACACATGACCAGATGAAATTACTACTAGATTAACTTCCTAAAGGTAAAAGAAGAACATACACTGCCTTGTCAATTACCAAAAACCAAAAGGCTGGTCCTTGGTGCTTCTGAAGATTTATTCTGATTGGAAGAAAACTAAAAAATAATTTGAAGTAAAGGTACTGTTCTCAAAGGCACCCTTACTTTTTTTAAAAAAAAGCCAAACATAGTAAGGAAGATATCATCTTACACGAGTTTAAAATGTTGCCAAAAAGTCAAGCAGAAGTGATTAGAAAAAGAACCTGCAAACAAACCCTACAACCTTCAGAAAACAAGTATCTGTACAAGGGAAATGACAAAGAAGGCATTAGTTTGTGTCAACAGAATTCCTGAGGTATAAAGGTTGCTGCCCTCAGACAACACCTATCTTCTTCACTCCAAGTTTAGAAACCCAAAAAACCAAAATGCAGAATAAAACCCACACATGAAAACCAAAGCCAGCCCTCCAAAACCCCAAAGGAAATAGCACCCTTTTTTTTCTCTCCACATGCTAGAACAAGAAAATCTAAAACCCCAAATCCCTTAAAACTCCCCTAGACCCTTGGAACCTACAGTGCCTGTGGTATTAGTTATGAAAAGTTAATCCATCTAAGGCAAGTCATCATTTCCAAATGCATCTCTAATTTGGCAAGAGCAGATCCAAACTCAGTTAAGCCTTTTCCCATCTCTTCCACCACACACACACACTCCCACTTGAGCCCAACCTCACCAAGACCTTTCTCATCCCTTGTTTCAAACAAACCAATTATTTCTTCTATCTATGTATGTGAATTTCCCACAATATGATGAAGTGGCATTGAAATTTTTATTTATTTCTCTAGAATATTACCTTATGTTAGGTACTATGCAATAAAAAGGGTGAACAAAAAATAATCTAAAATTCCCAAGCAGAAAACATGGGTTTCAACTTGTTTTGTAGAAAAAAACAAAACAAAACAAAAACCACACAACTTTTTGTAGTTGGTAATCTCTAAAAATAATTATTTTGGGGGCACTCCTCAGTAAAATACATCTGTAGGTGCTCACAGAGGCACAAACAGCTTAAGTAATTAGACAGCTTTACATTTATTCTTAAATTGTTTATACGTATTATGTTAAATATGACTGATGCACTAGTTTTTGAGTAATAACTGAAAATTAATTTTGTGATAATTTAATTAGGAGGAGAGACAGTCCAAAATACATACTTTCAGATAAATAAAAGCACATTGAAAATTAAAAAAAAGGGCTATACACAGAATACACAAAAACTGACAAAAAAAGGAGACTATTTTATTCCTTAGCTACTGTGGAAATAAGCATTCAGCATTCAGTGGTGGACTTTCCAATCCAAAAGATGCAATGAACAGGGGGTTTGAGAAGTCTGTACAAAGTTGATGTTATTTATTATTTTTGTTGGCAATGCTGAAATAGATACAATCAGATACGCAGACATCATCACAACTGAAAGAGAGGGAGAAGCAAAGAGCCCTGGCAAAGGGAATGTAAAATGACTGACTGATTTGAAAACCAGTCTTAATACAAAACAAAATAGGAAAAGCCAGGATAAAACCAAGGTCCTACAAACTGATAAAAATAATCAACTGTACAATCACAAAATTTTGTGCTAAAAGATAGAAAACTCTTAATGACATCCTGCATTCAACTTCAAGTAAAGGAAGTAGAGGAAGTAGAAGTAGGAAGAAGAAATGGAAACCCTGCAGGTTAGACCAGGCATTCCATTTTAAAGAGTGACTATTCACTGTTCCAATTGTTCCTGGTCCCTGCAACAGCATGGACATTTCTTTTTCAGGGTCCAAGGCAAGGTTCAAAACTCAGCATCAACAGGTCTGCTGCATTACTTTAATGTGACACACGGAAGCAACCTAAAATGAAGCTGACATCTTTTATAAAATAGCCTGTAAGTCCTGTGGACTTTCTAAAGAGGTTAATTAATCTAAAGTGAAAACTGCTAATCAGATAAAACACTGAAGACATGTTGATGTTCAGAAAACTAAACTGCTGTAAAGTGAAAAGCATTACATACTTTCCATGTCCACTGCAGCTAGAGAACATTTAATGGCTTTAGACTGCAACAGGAGACTAGCAAAGGTTATTTATCCTTCTACTAAGTATCTAACTCTATGCCAGTCGGCATAATTAAGCATCAGAATAAACTGCCCAAGGAGACAGGAATTTCCATCAGGCAAGCCTTTAAAGAAAAGGTCTGGCAAACATCTGTCAGGAACTGAGTACAGCTTATTCTACTCTGGGGCAAATGGATGAACGGGATCCGCACGTCTCAACATTTAATGCATGCCTCACTGGAGGATGTAGTAACAAGGAAGAATTTTCTCTGTCAACAAAACTATACTAGTGTGCTATGATGAGGAACACATTTTTAATCTGTTCAACAGGAACTGTCTCAGAAGGCTAACAAACAGCAGTCTGGACAATTTCTTGATATCTCATTCCAGCTCTATTGTCTGGTACCACTACCATCAATGACAAGACACAAAAGGAGACAACAGAGAGCCATATAATCTAGCAGATGTACTAAGCCCTAGGAGAACAAGCATTCTTTTCCTGCCTTTCAAAGATAATTACATACTGAAGCGTGTTCTGTATGGTATTAAATGGTTCTGGGCACTATTGTTGAAGTCTTCCAAGGAGAGAATTAATTCTTACAAACTCCAAATGTGTTTCTCCTTTGGATGACATATCCATAGTTTACTTCCTGAGTTTGGCCATATGAAGTATAAATTCAGATAAATTAAAATGTCATCATGTTCTTATGTTTACAAAATATCTCATGCAAATATTAGATGGTCTAGCTGCTGTATACACTTGTACTATTTTTTTATGCCTGCCAGATGAGCAATTGAAGTAAAAATACACATACCCTAATGTATACATGATATAAACTCAGCAATGCTATTTCTAATGGGGTTTTTTTTGAGTTCTCAGAAGACCTGAACACACAGCTGATTCACTGGCTGTTAGGGCTGCATAATAAGCATTAATTTCTGGACAAATATGAAAGATTACATCTAATAATAACAACAGTAACTGCACTACATTTTTCTGTCAACAGCTAAGAGTGCACAATCAGAACCAGCTAAAATGTAAAAACTATGGAATGGAAATAAAATCCTGCAAGCAGTCTTCCTTTTATCTTATGTTAACAATTAGAATAATCTGCCATTTAGGTCATTACAACTTTTATTTTGTGAAGAATGAGTTTTTTTTATGGAGTGGTATCCTTTAGCATTACTGTTCACTTGTAAGAGGCACTGTTTTTATGAACATTATTTCACACTATTCCTTAGCACTTCCTAACATCACTTACATTAGCTAATGAATCCCTAACATTTTTCACATGCTGTAAGAACTATTACTTTTAAATTCATGGCTGCAAATGTTTATGCATTGAGAAAAAATCCTTATGTCCTTTACAGATATTTCCACTACCTTTTAAAGATATTTCATTAAAATTATCACTGTTGATTTGGGCTGGTCAGTCTTTACTTCAGAATTCTATGTTTGTATTTGTAGTACAGCCTTCATGACTTTCTGTTGTTGAAACTCACACTTTACTCTTAGCCTATTGCCTGCCAGATTTCAAATAATTTTCTTGGCTGAATCTAAATGACGACATTTTGGCAATATTTTCTCTATCTTTTCTAATCCACTCGGAGGAGTGCAGATCAGTCAAAGGCCAGCTGAACACTCCTGACAATTGTCCATGTGCTAGAGAACAGGTATGTGACAGTTTAAGTGACTTTTCACATAACCATGTATTCAGTTCTTCTCAGAATATGACAATTCTATTACACTAAAAACCTGAACATAGGACCATTAACTGAAACACTTACATTCTCCATTAATAATAACAACTCTCCATTTTTATTTACAATCTTATATTACACATTGTTTTATATCATACAATTCCAAACCAAACCCTACATTATTCTAATCTCAAGCTGTATACTGTACCAGGGTGGACAGTGAGCAACACTGGATATAATAGTGCAAGTAGTTTAACTTACTTTTTTGGTATCAACCAGTCCACCACTGTGATTCCATATTCACAGCCTTTGTCAAACTTCCATTCCCTACTCTTTCCCTAAATTACTGAATGACACTTAAATTAACACGACCATATCCCAAACAAGGACCAGAATAAATAAAAAAATAAAGAAACCCCAACATTCCTTTTACTAGTAAGCCAATTTCCTTTCCCCATTTTATTCTGTTACCTTCCTCTTCTTATCTAAGTAATTCATCAGAGCAAGCAGAAAGAATTACCTTTGTCTCACTTTACGGGACCAATGAAACAAACTAGAGACAAAAAGGTCTAAAGGTTTCTATGAATGTTTTTGGAAGACAAAAAGTTAGATAGGAGATGTAGATGCCGAATCATCTATCTTTTCCTGTTTTTTAACCTCTTCCTGCATTATATCCATTCATCAAACAGTCTTGCAGAGAATACAGATTTTGACAAAAGGGTAAATACGACCACACACACACAGAATCTTTTTCTAGAGAAGACAGTTCTAAAGATTGTTGGGAAACAGACTCTCTCTCCTTAGGGCAATATACATGTCATCATTCTCAATGCAGAGTATTATTCCAGCTTCTGTTATTCATTAGTAGCACAGATAAACTCATGGTCTATTGTACAAGTGTACTAGGCAGACAAACTGGAGAACTGGATGATTTGAAACTTGTCTTTAGAACTCTGAAAATCATGGGATACTTCACATTTAAAAACAACAAACTACCCTTCAGCATGACTGGAATTCCCATATTCCTTCATTCCCCAACACTCAAAAATGGACTGTACAATTTTTAGATGGGAATCCCTTGTACAGGACCTACTCTTAAGCTTTGTGCAGCATTTGGCTTTTAAGTCCTCCCTCACAGAGGGAACAAGTCCCTGGGTTATAAAGGAATATTGGAAACCGGTGTTTCTCTTTGATCTGTGCTCTGTCACAGGCCTTCACAAATGTTTTGTGTGTTTGCTACAGAGAGTAACACACTGTAGAAGAAAATAAAACATGGATTGTTGTTCTTGTGAGTACATGAAAACTTCACATTAGCTAAGATATGGAGACTACACACTAACTTACAACAAATAAAACCAAAGCATCTGGCTTCCTTTTAAATTAACTTGCAAGTTACAATAAAAGTTGAATTCTGTCCCACAGTTTAACTTACAGTTAAATTAATATAAAAATGTATAAATTTTTTCATTACTGAAGATATCAGAACACAGATTCATATTTATATCTTCCAATTACAGCAACAAAAATCATGAAATATGCTTCATTTTACTGAAATTAAATGGGCATTAATATGATTTTTACCTTTCTTGCAGTTGTTTTCTCCACCATGGTGCTATTGCTGTCAGAATTTTCAACTTGAACTGTTTTTGTAGACCCAAATTTGGGCATTTTATAGCTGTTTAGCTAGTTGTATCTTGTATCAGTGGGTTCATCCTGCGTCTGAAAAACAAACAACCAACATTACATAAATATACACACTGCAGTGTCATTTCAGGACAAATGTTACTGCAGATGGTAGCAGAGCTGAACAGTACCCCAAAAAAGATGACCAATAATGACACCTGGCTTCAAGCTTCCTCCTCACATGCAGCTCAAACCTTGGGAGCAAAACCCCAAAAGGTCTAATATGGCTGTTGCTGGGGACTGTGTCATGAAAAAAGCACCAAGTCAGCTGCTAAACTGCCTCATCTCTCTAGCTTACCTTTTTGGAAGACTGAACATTTTTGGCTATTTTAATAGGTTCACAGGTTCAATATCTCACTTTGTGTTAAATGTCCTAAGGCTTAGAAAGATGAACAAGGTTTCTAGCAACACAGGGAAGAGAAATTAAGCTTCCTAGCCTAGGAAACTGAAATATTGTATATTCTAAGTAGTATGGAAAGAAAGTTAAGCCTTTTGATTTTTTTATCCTTTCTGTTAGATCAAGAGATGCCTGTTAGAAGAAAAATCTTCTAAAGCTTAAACCTGGAACTAGAAACCTTAATTTCCACTGTCTATCAAATCAATTACATAAGCCACCACTAGAGACAGAAATACATCTATATAAAGCTCCAAGAGCTGTGTAGTGTTTCATCTCCACCATATCCCAAACAAGTGTCATTACAGATTCACACAATGGAAGAGGTCCGACTTGCCCCTTCCACAGAAGGATGAGCCATCCTTTTTGCAAGAATGGCTGAGAGGAAAGGTCACACAAAAGGTAAAACTGCATTTGATAGCACTTTAGACCTGGTGACTTTTTATGGGTCTTTTTGAGTTGTTGTATTTTGTTACCAGCATTTACATGATCACAATCTTTCTCAGCTGTTGGAATTTTATGCCTGACCAAGTAAGTCATCATTTCAGATGCAATACTTCTATTGTTGCTTTGCCATTAAAATTTTGGGATCATCACCGAGAATTTGTTGCTGTTTTAGGACTGTGGCCACTATTTTGGTTTGACAGTTAACTGACAACAAATCTGCTGCAGATGACTTTGAGAAAATCATTTTACACACTACACCTGACATGAGATGTTGACATTCAAACAAATTTCTACATCCCACCCACACATCCATCCCCCACAAAGTTTAAACTATGGAAAATCTGAATATTTGTCCAAGATTAATACTGTTGTATACGACAACGTAACATGCTACTTTCTTAATCTTCCAGAATAGGAGTGGAAGAAAAGTTCAAAAAGCTAAGTCCTTGAGACAGAGAGGTAGGAAATGTTGCACAAAGGTCTGCTGTTTTCCTCCCTTCCTCTTACACCTGAGGAGGTGGTTTTTTGTTTTATTGGGTTGTTGTTTCTTTTTTAACATTAACCACAAGCTTATGAAAAACAGGAAGAGATTAATTAGAAACAATCTCACACTCTGTAACCAGAACATTGTCTCCTCCAGGATAAAAGATACAATGTTGTGAAACTCATACTGTTCTACTCTTATCTAAGACAAAAGAAACATTAGTATATTCCCTTCATTTGTGGAGTGTTAACAGGATTTATTCAGCCTTTCTGACACAGAGAATAATTGTTCAATTTTAATGAACATCAAAGCACATGGTTATCAGCCTTTTGTCTTTAGTCACTTTTTACAACAGCTGCAGGAACAAAAAATGGTTATCAGTTCAAAGAAGAGAAAGAAACACTAAATAGAGTTTCCTGTAATTTACAAAAAACTTTCCTTAATCCTAAAAGAAGCAACAAGTTACTATCTTCACAGAATACTACTGTGCTGATTAGACCAAACACAGTGTATTACCACAGTAGCAAATACCTGTTTCCATGGGTTTAAAAAGTGACAAGTCATAAATCTGCTTTTGCTCATTTAGCCTCTCAAATCCTCTCTGCAAGTTTGATTTATAGAATTCCCATTGTATATATCATGATTACAACTACTTTTAAAAAATCAATGGGCCAAAGTTTTCTTTATTATTTTAATCAGAATATTTCTCATTGTATAAGCTGATGTCTCCTTTCCTTCCTTTTTTACTGCTATCTGGCTCCCTGAAACTACCTCCATTCCAGCTTTGCTTCTCTTCCTTTCCTGGTTTCATATGCCATTCCCTGGAGCATGACAACAAGAAGCCAAACATCATGAGCCTAGTAGAATTTTATTAGCTTAGGCTTGGCTCCCTTGATCTCATTTGCCTCACCTGCAAGGGCTAAAGCACATGAGCTGAACAAGAGCTGCCCTTCACAGAAGGCCTGGCCTCCCTGCATGTCTTACCTGGACAGCAACAGTTTATTTTTTAAAATGGTAGAACAAAAAAACCCCAGCCTCAAGTGTTGTATGGGGTAAGAGGACTATGAAAACACTTTCAAAGTAGATTTCAATTAAAGGTATTTTAATAATACAGTTAGCTTAATACACAAATAGAAGTAAATGAAAACAGAAAGCATAGGATGTTTAAATTTTCTTTACCAAATGATCAACAGGCAGAAGCAGATGTACAGGAAGCTCCACCTGAACATGAGAAGAACTTTACTGTGCAGGTGACTGAGCACTGGGACAGATCACCCAGAGAGGCTGCGGAGTCTCCCTCACTGGAGGCATTCAAAAACCATCTGGACACAGTCCTGTGCTGTGTGCTCTGGGATGGCCCTGCCTGAGCAGGGAGGTTGGAGCAGATGACCCACTGTGGTCCCTCCCAACCTGACCCATTCTGTGATTCTGTGATCAAAAGTAAACATGAATTCATGAAATTCTTGACCCAAGCCAAATACATTTTGGAAAAAAAAACTGCTTTGGAAGTTCATTAAAACTGAGTGTCACATACTGGATTATCAAAGCAGAACCACCACACTGTAAGACTAACAAACATCACTATTTCCATAAAGTATTTCAAGTACCAGATTGCTGTTGCACAATTGCTGTGCAAAATTTAAAACAGACATAAATGCTTCACATATTTGAGAAAAAATATTTTTCATAAAGAGTAGTTTAAAAAATAGTTTAAAAACTATTAAAATATCACTATAGTGGTCCAGAAATTAGGCAAACTATTCAACCGGTGATTACATACTGTATATAACAATAATATTTTCTGCTGAAGAAGTGATTTTACTGACATTTTAAATTTTATTTCCTTTTGTCTGGAGTTCAATGCCATTTCAGTTTAAGTTCTAAACACAAATGTTTGCATTCCTAGTGAAAATTTAGAACATTAACAGGGTCTTCCAGGGAAACTTAGATCTGTCTGCTTTGAGCTTTCCTCAGAGCCATTTCTTAATGCAATCACTGGTTTATTAGGCACATTTTCTATCACCAGAACCCTAAATTAAAAGTTAAACTCTTCACATTCAAATTATTCTCCTCCGTCACAACAAGCAATGTCCTCACTTTTCATCTGACACACAGGCACAGACAGCTGTGCTTTCTCCCAGACAAACTGATTTCAAGCTTTTCAATAAAACAGAATCTGCTTCCTACTAAAAAAACTTCTCTGTGTGTAACAAAATCAGATATTGTTATGTTTGGACATCTTTCCTGCACATTCATTACCAAACATGAGTCATAGTACTGGAAATACTGCTGAACTCTTCTCTCAGTCGTTTTTCAACTAAGGAACTAAAAATTCCATTTTCTCCTTGAAGTAACAAAGGTAAGCATTTAGACAGATCTATGGGAAGTGACGTAAGACACTAGGATTATTTAATATAAAAAACCCTGGACACAAAAAAACAATCCCCAAAAAATCCTGCCAACCACCAGGATTTCAGATATAATTAGCTACAGAAAATGAGTGACATAACAAAATTCTAATGCCAACAAGTTACTGTAATAATTTGTATAAGCTTACAAGAAGCACTGATGAGAAAGCTTGTCTTTACCTATAAAAAAACCAGGGAATTCATAGCAGTACTACAACGGTGCTGCTGCCACTGTCATTCACTCCTTTACATCTTGCAGCCTGATCTTCTAAGAAATTAAGGCCCATGTGTTTGTGTTAGGTGCACAAGTATGATTCACTAATGACTTCCAAGCCTATAGATGGATTTTCTTTAAATTTGACAGCAGCAGAAATTTTCAAATATATTAAGCACTCACAAATTTCATGGGGAAAAGTGGCCAGTGGATAATAAGAATAACAATAATAATCCACCACCATTTTTCCCATGGGAAGGCTTCAATATGAGCTTCATGACACCGCCTGTAAGAAAACTCCATATGAGATGGCCTTTGTAAACCACTTTCCTTTTTCCTCTTAGTTATGGGGAAGTTTCAGTTGCAAACTGCACATTATCAGAGTCAGTCAACCACAGGACACAAATTGCTAAGAAATTAAGCATCATTAGTTCTGGTGCTCACTGAACTACTTGTTCCCTTTTTGGTTCAGAGTGTCTTGCCTGCAACACCTACAGCAAAATGTTACAGGATGCTTTGGGAAGGTTTTCTCTGGTAGCCCTGTTGTACAGCTGATCTTGAAGGTTAGCTGACTGCTGGTACTACATCAAAGCAAGAGGGCACAAGATTAATCTACTATAACAATAGCAGTGGTTGAGTTAATTTCCAAGACACTGTATCTACCCTCCTGCTCTAGAAAGCATTTGCATTTAAAAAGCAGGGCTCTGGAGTAAGGCAATCTTCTCAACTACCTCTGCTTTCCTGTATTTCCAATATCTTACTTCATCTGCAGGGAAGAAAAACAAACAAACAAAAAAATCCCTCTCTTTCAATACGGATTTACTGCAGACTGGAAAACAGTGAATCAATTATACCAAATTTCCGCTATAAACAGTTGACAGGAATGCTTCAGAATGCTTTAAGAAAATTAAACTACTGAAAATTACGATTGTGGCTACATGTAAATTAGCAAGAAGAATTATCAAGAGCAAATCTGTAAAGTGGAACAGCTGGTAACAAAAATCCCAAATTTACACTAGTCACATTTAGCAGATTGGCTCTGGACTACTTCTAGTAGTCCATGGACCATGCAGCTCCATGTACTAAATCCACATTAAAGGTTGGAGCACATTCAACAAATTCCTAAACACATCTCTCAGCTTAAATCAGGAGGAATCAAGCTCTGAAAACACTACACATAGCAGACTCAACTACAGTGAGGAGGATAGTCACTGACTTAAACTAAGACTGACCCGATTTTCTCTTAGCAATCTCCTCCTTTCCAGCTCTAGAAATCTGTCTCTTCCAAGTTTATTTTGAAATGACTGGTATGATCTAGATCTCAAAGCTATTAAGAGTCTACCAAAGGAAAAGAAGAAAGTTAGTGGATGAGTACAAGAGAGATGTCTAAGAACAGCTGAACTGAGGGAAAGGCAGGCAAAAGCCAACATTACATATTCTGTTCAGAGAAAGCCAGCTGGCCAACCCGTATGTACACGCTGGCTAATTAAGAAGTATGTAGGTAGCTCACGCCTAGCCATACCAAATGTTATCTGCATTCTGGTGGGAGCGCGTCAAACACAGACGAGGTTAACACACGGGGAGAAAGGGAAGGGGTATAGTACAAAGGACCAAATAGCTACAGAAAACTGGTATTTTTAAATCCTGTAAGAAGCAGAGTTTTAGCAAAAAGATGTTCATTTCACTAAATTTAACACACTGTGTTCTTTTTTCTTCTTATCAGGAAAGTGCAAATGACTTCAGTATTTTATTTCACAACAAAAGCATCCTTCAGCAAACAGCTCAGAGAAGCGATTCCTTTCCAAAAGAGAGGTTAACTAATTATTAATGCTAAATGAAATGTGTGATGGGAGATGTAACAGCACTGCCAATTATTTTCTTCTTATGGAACTCGGTGCTTCTACACACAGTTACTCAACCAGAGCCAACTGCTACACAAGGAAATGGCTCCTGGTAAATGAACGTGTTATCAGATCAGCATTTACCTTTTCACCTACAGTGTTCAGTAAGAAAAAAGGGCTTGAGACAGAAGAAGAGATTATTCAGGATATTTCAGTTAGAGGCTGGGGATGTGCTAAGAGGCACAAGACCAGTAATTTGGTACTGTGAGGAAAGAGGCCATTCAGGTTACAGCACACAGGAGGGCAGTGAAGTCCAGTAGTACAGGGCCAGGCTTTTCTGGGTTGCAATTTAAACACCACATCTACAGAAAGAACGTCTGGCTGTATTCTAACCTAGTATCTCCCACACAGAGAAATATGTCTAAAGCTTCAGATTAGCCAAATGACAGAATGTGACTGTGACAAGGAGGCAGTGGAGAGAGAGACTTCAGAGGACAATGCTAAGAAGGGATTGTCCCTGGGAGAAAAGCACAGCAGACTCCATGATCAACATACAAGCGTATTTTTTTCCCCAGAATACCTTTTTCTGTGTTACAGAACACAAACCAGAAGCCTTGAATCTTGCCATTCCTATGCCTTGTCAAAAAGCACGAGTGTTCCATATCCTTTTTGTTTACATGGAGAATGACCAGTTTATCCCCGTGGTCCATTTTCCACTACCTCCTTGGACAGACATACTTGCAGAAATGAAGTCTCAAACATTGCTGATGTCTCATGAAAATGTCAAAATGATGGTAAAGGATGGGACACTGCCAAGAGCAAGCACTTAAAAAAATCTCATCAGAACATTATTCAAAATACTGTTCTGAAAGGTCAAAATTTCAGTGACTGCAGCCACAAAAATATCTGTACCAAGGTCTTCATTGCAGAAAACTGTATCAACACAGCCATTCTATAATCTTTAGAGCAGTTTATTTGATCTTTACAATGAAGACACCAAAAAGGTCATTAAAGGCTTTATTTGAGCAGAAATAGTCTTAGGTTTCTTGTGCAAGTCCTATGAAAACAGTGTTACATGGATCCCCCCCAAAAAAGACTTCTTCTCAATCATTTAGCAACAGAGGGTGCTTCTGTAGTCCAACACATATTACTGCTAAGTAGGATTAGGGAATATTTTAACTGCCTGGGTGCTAAAGTCAAAGCTGAATGGGTACAAAATCTAGAGTGCAAAACATTTTTTCTAAGAAGCTGATACTACATTAGATAGATGCAGCTATAATGGACTAAATATACACTGCAGTACATCCCTACTGGCAAGGCTGCCTCCTGCTGCAGGCTAGAACTGTATTATTCTTTACAAGATCAAAGGAAAACACAGTCTGCATAAGAAAAGATTAAATAAAAGGCTATTTGTGTATACTGTACTATTGAAGACTGTATTTTTACCATCACCACTTTCTGTATGTGGTGCACACTATAATACCTTCAAATACAACGAACAGAACAATTTACCAGGTTCTTTTAGCCCTGCACTCCACGGTGTCTCATTGTACTCACAATTCAGTTCTCTGGCAGTAACCAGCAAATAAATTACTAACCACTACTGGCTTTAGGTAGCACAGCAATTTAGTATGTTAGGGAGAACGCTGTCTGAATGATACGTGCAGTGGCTTTTGCAGATGAAAGGTGACAAGAACATTTTTATTTGGAAAATATTCACAAGGTCTTTTCACACAATTGCAACGGTTCAGTGCATGCACATTCCAGTGTCAGGGTTATGATGAAAGAACTAAGCTCCAACACAGTCTCAAACTAATGTGCCTAAGGCAACAGTCTGTTGCTGTATTAAGTGCAAATGCAGTACCCAGCATGGACATGAGTCACAAATTTGGCAGATTTTACAGCATTTGACGATAAAAATATGACAAAACATTCTTGGTTCAGAAGCGAGAAATTCTTTTTTATTACAGTTTTTCTTTAAGATTTGCACAATACTTGAGACAACTCTACGGATAGAACATGCAATGCTGGGATTATTTCTACTCCCTTGCTATACCTGTTGTGCAATCTCACAAATAGTGCCTTACCACTCCCCTGCAGCAGTTTGCCACACCAGATTTCAGCGGACATATCAGAAAAATTGAAGAAAACAAAGCATTAGCCTAAAAAACACACATTTCACAAATATGTGCCATGAGATAAATTGTGTAATTTTTTTTTTTGGAGACTCCTCAGATACCAGCTAATAGATGGAACAGACTCATTATCCTGTCAGAGAGCATTCCTACATTTTAATTTGAAATTTTCAGATCCCAAGATCCAAATATAAGAATTGTATAAATCTTTCTGCAATAAGCAAAATATACTGCTTATCTGAACTCCATTTTACAAAGGTGTCCTTTATAAAATAAAGTGTTACAGTAAAACAGGCATGGGCAGCAACTACTCACAATCTCCAGAACAGCTTTTAATATACTCTGAAGTACCTACTCATCGCAGGCCAGGCTACACTATACAGGGGGAGGGTAAAGTCCCTAAAAAACAGCCAGCACTCAGGCAGCAAGAAAGATTTTCCAATACTTCAGCTGGAACTCACCACTACCTCCTACCAAAATAAGAAGCGTATCTCATAGTCTAGGAATTTCTACTAGGAAGAAGAAAAAAAATGAGAGGACATACAACTCTTTCCTATGCAGAAAACAAACAAAACCTTTGCAGTGGTTTTGTTGCACTTGCCTATTTAGGACCTTGGGCTCCTACAGATAATCCCTATTTTAAGAGCTTGAGTTTACCTATGCTTGGTTTCAAGTTCCAGAGATTTCACAATACTCTTCAAGTGATTTCTGTGGTAGTAGTAGCACCTAGACTTGACAACTTCTTTATAACAAATACTCTTGATTAAAGAGCATGACAATCTATAGCTTTCTAATTAACCTTTATTAAGATTTTTCTCTTCTTTTATTTTAACTAAACACAAGTTTATCAGACAATACAAGAACTTCATTGTACATAGAATTAAAGAATAGTTGAGGTGAACATTAGATTTAGAGGTCCATTTAATTTTCTCAGTTATCTAGTCAGACATTTTCAGATTTAGTTGAACTTTACACAGACCAGGTTGAGTTGGTTACTTGAGCAGAAAAACACAGTAAAAAAAATACGGCAAGTACAGAACTTCCTAACTGTAGGCACCTATAAATCATGCAGCGGCACTTCACAAGCACCACATTGTAGAAGAAGAAAATACTTTGGCCCAAGATTTAATTTACAAAATCCTCTTCAGTGATTGAAAACACCACACCCCAGTATGTCTTTGAGATTACATGAAGTTAGATGGAAGTTTAAAGGTACCATGGGTTCATACATGTGGCTCATTAGAGAGATCATGCTGCAGTAACCGCTGTATATGAGCAAGAGATGACTCCTCTTTCAGGTCAGAGCTTGTCATTAGAAATACCCCTCCCCATCTTTCCCAAAAGGTTTTCTTGCAACTACATTATGTTAAATGTCAACCAAGTAAGAACTGAATCTTTTACTGGAGTAAGTTGGACACTTCCTGCCTCACAAATTCGCAACTAAAATTCCCAAATCCACCTGTGAGAAAGAAAACCAACTGACAACCTGGTGAAGTTCTGAGGAACCAACAACCACAAACAGCTGCAGCAAGTGGCTTCACCTGCTCCTAGAGAAAGATAATCTATTTCTCACTCTTATCATGATTCCTGCTATTTCAGTTTGTCTTGATTTCTACCTTCTTAAAGTGAAGAAACGTCTACCAAACTTCTTAAAAAAAACCAAACCAACAATATCCTAAATAAAATCACCTACCCTGGACAACTCCAAAGAAAGAGTCATAAATCAAAACCAGGAGTGGTCCATCCCCCTTCACAAATATTAAGTTATTCTCACAATATTGCTGAAAGATGAAAATGCATTATTTCCTTCATTTTACAGATGGCAAATTAGGTTAACAGAAATAATAAAAGGAAGAAAAGAGAAACTGAAGTGTGACCAATTTGCCACACTTGTAACATCAAAGACTATTTTTCAGATTATTTTGCATTAGATAGTAGTTAATACTTGGTTAGACCATAGTTACTATGGACTTTATTTTCAACTTCTGCAAGCCACCACTCTTTTCTACCACTGCAGCAGGAAAAAGGTCAAACAATCTCAAAGCAGATATCCCCATGTGAGGAAAACACTTAGCATGTGCTCATAAAAAGCCCATAGCTCACACAAATTCCAAAACAGACTGAAAATAGATAATTTTCAGGGTCAGTGTTCAACTTCCTTCAACATGGGACCGTCTCATCCTGAACCTTCTCCTAAGTTAGAGAACTTAATCCAGCTTCTGCCACAGAACTCTTCTTGGAGCAGTAACCTAGACTGCACAAATGCATTTAATCTCAGAGATTCATACAGTTTATCATTTCAAGTGGAATATCAACCAAAAACCCACCCACTCATGATGCAATCCTGCTGTGTACAGCAGGGCAAATGAGCAATGCTGCTCCAATACAGAGCAGACAGCATTTCTGGCACAGCAGAAGGCAAAGGTTAGCCACACTGTAGAACACAGCAAGAAGTCATGCAAATACTGACAAGAAGCACTTGTTTCACTTCTTTTGCAACACACTCCTCCCATTTCCTTCCTCTACTTTCTCTGAAGTTTCCAGTCTCAAACAGATTCTGAGATCCTCCCACTGCAAATGTCATTCCACACATCAAGATTATGAAAAAAAAAAAATCAAAGCAGTTTGTTGGTATCACACTTCTAAACTCATATGGAATTAATTACTGTTTGTGTCTTTCCAAGGCACTGCAGAAAATGCATAAAAACTAACATTTTGTCAAAATATCCTTGCAGGTGCTATGTCAACCAATTGAATATTGTTTGGCATGTAAGACATAAAAATTAATAGCAGAACATGACAGAGAAAAAGAAGGATTCCAGGTATCTATAAATGACCTTTAAAGTTCTTGCACATGGACTGAAAAGGGAAGAACAAGGAAAAAAAAAGTGCAGTAGGCTTCACTTTAACATCTCACAACAGTATAGTGAGTATTGAAGACCAAGTATCCAAAAAGATCATCTTCAAAGGACGGGACACTCTCAAATAATTATTTACATTCATGGACCCTAAACCTGCATAAACCCACCTGCATCAAGACCCATTCAAAAGAAGACACCAAGAAACTGCCAGCAAAGCCCTGTAAGGTGCTGAGGAGAGGTAGAAAGCAAAAGAAGGAGGGAGGTGATGAATTATTTTCCTAGGTGAGTCTTGTACAGCTTCCTTCTAGGATGTTGAATGCCTTCCTTACTTAACAACAACAACAACACCTTAGGAATTAATCTGTTTATATAATGTTATTTAGGGTGAAAAACCAACGCTGACAAACACAGCCTGAACAGACAGGATGGCACAACTCTGAAAACAGGTGAGCAGGGAAGACGGTTCTCTGCAACAGGGATCCCTAAAAAAGGTTCTATACAAACAGAGTTGAAATAGGAAAGCACTGGATGAGAAGGTACCTGAAGGAACAAGAAAGTAACGTCAAATACTATGATTTCTTTTTTTAATTTTTGAACAGAAATAGTTTTACAAGTCTGAAATCCTAAATATTAATTGTTTAGTAGAAGAGACAGGGCCAAGGAACTCTCTTTACAGTAAGTACTCTCTGATTTATATAGAAATAGAACAGATGTCTATATTCAGGACAAGCTTTCAGAACAACAGTTCTACCAGTTTAAGATTGTGGAATTCTCCATTATTTCAGAGAACTTTTTGAAGGGCTGTGGACTTGCTTAATAGTGAAGCATGTAGACTGGATACACATACTACAAATGAACTTGCAAAATCATAGTCTTAAACAATTAATAACTTTCACAACAGGCTTGGGAAAAGGCAACTTTTTCTAGAAAAGCATAAAACAGCAGGACATTTGACATCACAATGACACCCCAGATTGCACAGGAATGGCAGAATCTTTATCAATAAGCCAGTATTATCAGGCTAAAAGAGACAGACCATTACCACCATCTATTCAATCATATGATTTCCACTCAATAACCAAGAAAACTGCTGCATTGAAAGCATTTACATTTTATGAAAAAACTAATTTAAAACTGAACAGCTTAAAGTACAAAAGCTGGAAGTTTGTGGAACTTGCATAACATAAACCAGATGATATTTTCATTAAAGAGTGGTTAGGAATTATTTAAAAGCAGAAACTCCCCTCTGATTCTGAGAGACTTGTGTTGAAGCTTCTCTTTATGCATATAGATACACATTCCCAACCATGAAATGGGAAGGACAAGATATAAGAAATGAACGTTTAGGAATAGCTTATCTCTGGTTATCTCCTGGCATTATCAACAAACAGAAACAAACAAACAAACAAAGCACTGCTTCTCCCAGAATGGTGACAAACCTTCCTTTCAGAAGTCAGACATCAATTCTCATTTCAGTGTGGCAGGAGTGGCTCTCACATCGTGACAAAAGGCATCATTCCTTCTGAACCACTTATACTATTTCTACAGCATTCCTTCATGTGGGCCAGTAAGGATCTGAACCAGTGCCAGAATTCAAGATGAATCTGAAGGACACTTGTCAGCATTGTGCTATTCTCAAGTGCATTTCCCTACTCTAAGATTAACCCTTTGTCTTTTCATGGAGGACACATTAGTGCTCTCACACAGGCTGGCTGCTCTGCAAGGAATCACTGGAAAGAAACAAACAGAATGAACCAGTACGAACAGAATGACTCGAATAAATAATTGTTTTTCTTCTTTAAAGAATTCCAAAGGATCAAAAAAAGGACCACGTTCCTTTGCAGGTCTCAATATTCAAATACTAATTTCTGAATAAGTTCTCTTATTGCTAATTATACTTCAGCTATTTTTCATACTTCTCCTTCGGCAACAGAAAATAAGATTGTTTCACTTTCAGTTTCTCACTCACAAGCTTACTCAGAGTCAAGCACCGGAAGAGACTTTTTCCATTAAGTTATAGCACAAGTAACATACAGAAGACGTAGATGGATTTGTCTTGCTTTAAAGAGAAATATCAGAAACTGCATTTTTAACAGGCAAAATGAAGTGCAAAGAAGCCTTACTTGTACAACCAGCTAATTAGTAATTAAAATTATTTTTTAAATGCCTTAATTAAGAATCTGTTAGCAGAACTTGAGAGAATGTACCACAGCTTTACAAGACTACCACACACAGGCAGTACAAGAAGAATGCATCCTTTGACTCTTAAAATTAAATTAGTCAGGAAAAAACACATTAACTACAACAGCTGAAAAAAAGGTTCTATTACACACTTGAATGAGAAAAAAATTTGACAGTTTCATAATTTATCAAGCCTTCAACAATAAGTTCAGCAAGGAATCCCAACAGACTAACTAAAATTAGAACATAATATTTTACTTGCACTATTGGGCCAAATTCCAGGTTCCACTGGTCATGACCATAAGCACACTGTCTAGCTGAGCCTGCAGGAAGCCCGGGAGGGACTGGATGATGGGGTCAGATGGGGAGTCAGAGGGGCTTTCTGACCTCAGCTAGTTTGTGATTCTGTCTCATGAATCAGAAATGCAGGTGTTCTTTTACCTCAGCAGCAGGATGGCTGTTCTCTCCTCCTGCTGACACGCTCAGCAGAGGACAAGGTTTGTGTCTTCTACGTTCTCCAGAAACTTATGCTACATAGTCAGGACAGCATTTATCCTAACAAATCCTCACGGAGGTGGCCAGAAGAACCAGTGTATCTTGTGAGTGTGGGTGTCACACTCCAAGCCTGTCAGGACAACTGTGTAGAATGCAAACATCGTATTCCTACTGAGGGAAAGACCTAGGTGTCAAACTAAATATTCACATGGAAAAACAACCTCACCTCTTAGAATCAGACACAGATAAGTTTCCCGAGTGCCTGAAGGGATCGCCCTTTATTCTCAATAGTCTCTCAAAACAAAGGAGATCCTTGATTCTACAAAGAGGAAATCTATTCCAAAGAAATAAAAGAATATGTTAGCCCAAGAACTCTGGCTCCTAGGAGCCAAAGACACTTATTGCAAAATCCATTAGTCCTCCCTTTTAATCTACATGCCTATAAACTTGAATGCTCACAGGTGCTTCCTCTTGAGTCTTTTTTAGGATGAGCTATGGGTTCAAAGGAAACACCTGCACAGTTTAGCTTAATATGATACACTCTTTAAACTACATGGAGAAGTGGAGCTGTAAACGTCAGGTTTGATCTACTGGTTATTACTTAAAGATGTTGCTAAATAAATATTTTTTAATTAAAATACTCTTGCATATGCAGAATCTGCCAAAATAAAACTTTAAAGCCTTTTTATCAGTATTTGACAAACATAAGATAAGCAAACCTACTGCCAAACAATTTTCAACTCTTTCCACAGGAATCTACTTTCCCTCTGGAAACCAACAGATCGCCAAGAAAAGAGATTTCATAACTACGCCATACGTTATTACCAGAACCTCAGTCATTTCTATTAAATCTTCAGAAACTAATGAGAACTTGCCAGTCTAAAACCAAGAAACCCCACAACTTATCTGCAGCACTGCCAGAAAAGACATTACTGAAAACACACACAAAGGCCCTTCACAGCCTAAGAACAGATGAACTCCAACATCTACTCCCAGTCCTTCAGCTAGAGCAGGATTCGGGACAGGTAAAGCAGGTAGCTGGAATGCTACCATAAGAAGAATCTAAAGCAGTAGGTGGTGGACAGAGAGCAATCTCAGCTTACTCATGGATTCCCAACTGGATAACAGAGATTTCTGTCCTGGCTAAACCATGAAGACATGCAACATATTCAACAGGCTTTATTGCCACCTCTTGGCCATCACCAAATCTCACAAAAATAACAACAAAATCATCTGTCAGCTCCTTTACAGAAAGAATCTTTCTTCGGGAGAAAAGAGATAGCGAGGGAACAGATGGAGTGGAAACAAGAGAACAAGCAGAAAACTGTTTGCAGACAAGTATAACTATTTAGGGCTGTAAAACTACAGTGAGTACTGCAGTTAACTTTCACTGAAGTTATACTGTGTCATCTGGAGAATCAAAGGGACAGGAAAACAAAGAACCAGTCATTATCAAGACGAAACCCAGGATTTTTAAAAATTTGCTTAAAAAAGGTAAAAGGGCTGTCAAAGACACCTGTTTCTTCTTGAAGTCAAATATGACTAGCATTACCCACACATGAAAAGAGAGTAACACTAAATGAAAGGCCCATTTTCCCTTCATTATTAAACTGGTAATAAGAACATAGATTAGTGGGTTGCTGAAGAGTAAAGAGCACCACGGAAAGTTGGTTTCTCTCAGTTAGTTGTTTGCTGTACACAATATTGAAGAAAAGAAACAAGAGGAAGACATTTCCACAGACCAGCTAAGAAAGTTACCGGGCCAATAGAGCTCAAAGGGTTTGATAGCCAGACACCTCTTAAGTAGGACTAATGCAAAAGGCTTGGAAAGAGAAGGGAAACCATAGGAAATGTCTTTACACACAAGCTCATTTCTGCTGTCATCAAACAATGGAACTTTTTAAGATCTACCACAGAACACTTGGAAATGTGTAAGAGTTATTTGAGGTTTGTTACACGGAATACATTCTGAAGCCCAGGGAGGAGGGGAGAAAGTGCTTTCTACCTCTGGTGCTTTCCAGTCTCATGAATGTAAGACACAAGGCAAGGAAAGAGTTGTTCCAACACTCTCTATCTCCACTAAGCTACTTATGAGTAGAAAGCAGATGACAGGACCAGAGAAGAAAATATATAAAGTTTTCCTCCTCGGAGCGCATTTTTAGTTTTTGCCTCTAACATAGCCCCTAATTTTTTCTCTAATGTTGCTAATGGCTTTTCTTAACATAAACCAGTGTGAAATCAATCCTCTTGTGACATTATCACTATCTAGAGCACTCTGTGTAGAAGCCATAAACTGAGGAGCATTTATTCATTTGTTGCTTGCGAAAGATAAAAGCAGTTGCAGCAGACATAAGGATGCTTCATCAGATCCAGGGAAATAATCTAAAATAAACTAAGCCAAAACCATACTCTCAAGGGCTTCATGTCTCTACATGAATATTTAGTCTTTTAGCAAGGTGGCAATAAAGGTCCTCAACGGCCTCCATAAGCTTACAGAAGAACTTTTAAGACATTTCTAGGTTCTAGAATAATAATGAACTGACAAGAAAAAGACCTAAAGATGTCAGCAGAGCTCTGACTTCTGTTATTCTGTTAATAAAATCATTCAGTGTAATAACACAAAATGCAAGACTGAGATTGTGCTAATATTTATTTCATACCATCTGTCACTAGAGTCTAAGTAGAGTCTAATGATGTAGTTAAAAAATAGTTTGATTTGGAGACTAAATGACCAATCAACATTTATAATACTCCATCTGCAATAGAACACGGAAAAGAAGAAACACCAAACAGTTGTGCCCAGCCCATCACTTTGTAAGATAAGATCCAAAAAATATCAAAAGTAGGTTATTCTGAGTGTGTATATTAACAGTGTGGTAGCAGGTTAATCATTATATATTTTGTGATCAATAGTTTTTTCCAGTTTTAAAGAGGACTAACTGCACTAGTCTCTCAGGCAATTTCATCAGCCTAAGATTGTCTAAACATGGTACATACAATTTGTTTTCCTGCCTTTATGCCCAATACTGAGGAAGAAGTTCTAGCTCAGTCATTTTTAGGCACCTGTATTTCCACTAAAACGGATACCCAGGATCTTCTACCTAGTCACGTTAAATCTGCAACAGCTTATGGAGTTTCTAGCAATTTAAACAGACATCTAAGGGTGCAGAGAAACTGTTTTGAGAATGACTGGTGACCACTGACTTATAAACACAGATATTCAACTTTCAGTGTATGCTCTTAATCCTATGTTAAGTGGTAACATAGCAGTACCTCCTGCAACTAATGCCAAGCAAACAAACACAGAAGCTTCACACTAGCCTGCTTATTAAAAGGCCCTTTCCTTGCACCAATTGTGCAAGCCTGTTGGAAGAAACTGCACAGAGACTTCAGTTTGTGGCATGGGGCTTGCTCTCTTACACAACATCTGTCCTAAGCTTTAATGTCTGTAGTATTCTGAATTCACAATTTTGAATAATCCTCTGGGTGGGAGAAAACCACACAAAGAAATGGCAATAGAAAGGCAGAAATATTTATATTTGTAAGACTGAGCTGTCATCTTTGTGAAAGAACCAAAGGCTCTCTAATCAACTCAGTGATTACTACAGAAAAGCCAGGAAATAGGAAAGGGGACTCTCACACCACACACTGAAAAACCAACATTGCCACAAGAAAGCCATCATCGTCCTCTGGGTGCCAAGAAAAACATTGGTACTCCTTGACATTTTAGCTTGCACGACACATACAGAAAAGTAGAACTGTTAAGGGGGAGGTGGAGTGTAAAAAGGCACAGTCAGTCAATGGGTTCACCATTACCTTCCCAAAGAAATATTCTGCTGTACCTCAAACCCTACAGTTTTATTAGAACAGACCATTTCTCAAGCTTGCACAGAAACCTACTAAATTCACAGAGGGTGAGATTAAGGTCCCCAGCTGATCAAGTCACAAGGTCAGGAGCGAGTCTGAATTTCCATCTCAAAGAATGAAGAAAAGCAAGAGACACCCAACACCTGCACAAACCTCAAATAGTAAGAACAGTTGAAATACCTTGACATCTCAGATAATGCTGAAGGTCTGTTGCTCTGGGGACTTTTACCCAGCAAACAATAGCAAAAGATAACAGCAGAGAAAGGAAAGAAAGCCCAGGTTCCTTGCAGCTACACAGCACCTGCACAGCAGCTCACCATGCCCCTACCTACAGTAACCAAGACTTAAGGACAACCAAGCTACCATCAACTTGTATATTGAAAAACACCCACACCCCTGCTATTTCAAATTTAGAGAAGGAAGTGCCCCAACCTCCAAATCACAGCTTGTCAATAAACATGAATTATTTTAATAATAGTTACTGATTTCTTATAGACATGATGATCTCACCCTTCCCTAGCATTCCAAGATTAGACAATTTTTTCCTGGAACATAAGTACATTTGGACTGCTCTACATTTGTCCAATAGGTTTTTGTTCCTATAAGCATCACCACACACTCACTCCTCTCCATTAAAGATTTGTTTCATTCCATGAGTTACCTTGCAAATCAGAGGCATAAGATTCCCTTTCTTCCATATCACATGGGCGGCAGAAGAAAGGTATGGAACACAGTGACAGTGTCTGAGCAATTTCCACAGGAGCTCTAGCTAATCAAACCGATAAAAAATAATAATACTGATATTGGAATGTGCTGCTGAGGGAGGTGGTGGAATCAACGTCCCTGGAGGTGTTTAAGGAAAGACAGGACATGGCACTTAGTGCCACGGTCCACTTGACATGATAGTGTTTGGTCACAGGTTGGACTCAACAACCTCAGAGATCTTCTACAACCTAACTGATTCTGTGATTCTGCAAAATATTTATTTTATTTGGGAGTTTAAAGCAAAAAAAAAAAAAATCCTTTAATTTCTTATCTCATACATAGTCTATAGGGAAAAAAAAAAAGACCAAAAAAACCACCCCAAAAAACCCGCCACCAAAACAAAAACCCAACCAAACAAGACTGAATATTATCAATGGTACCCCGAGAGTCTGACAGGAACCAGAATGAAGAACTGAGCCTGGCATTCTCTCATTCCTTGCCCTTCCTTTGTTGCCTGCTGTCACCTGTGCAGCGCGAGTTGCCGCGCTTCATGCACATCGGCGGCTGCCTGGCGCTGGCAGGGAAGGCGCTACCCTGCCGAGAAGCCAGGCAGCCTCGGCGGGGCCGGCACCGGCGGAGCAACTCCCGAGGCTGCAGGGAGCAGCCGAAATTCCCGACACGAAGGCGGGGCGTGTGTGTTATGTGCGAGTGTGTCTGTGTGTTATGTGTGCCGTGTGTGTGTACACTGCCATGCCGCGCTCGGCACCCGCGCCCCGCTCGCCCGTGCCACCTCCCTATCTTACCCGCACGTTCCCGGCCCTGCCTCCCGCGGGAACCTCCCGCAGCCGGCGGGCCCCTCACGCCGGGCGGCGGGGCAGGGGCCAGGCTCGGCGGGCCAGGCGGTGACAGCGGCGGCCATGGCTCCCGCCGCGGCGCTGACGGGCTGACAGCGCGGCCGGACGGAGCCGGGCGGGAGGCGCGGTGCCCGCTGCCCGGGGGGACACGGGCGGCAGCTGTGACACCGCTGAGGCGGGCACCGGGTGGGCGCTCCCCGGGCTCAGGGACAAGGGGGCGGCACCCCGCGGGCACCGGGTGGGGCTGAGGGGTCCCCGCCGCGCGTCGGAAAGGTGCGCTCCAGTCCTCACCTTCTCCCGGGAGCGCGGCAGCGGGACGCGTCCTCCTCCTGCTGCTCCTCCTGTCTCTGTGGACGGCGCGGCCGCGGGGAATCGGGCAGGGCAGCGAGTGCCACCCGCAGTGCCTAGGGGCTGAGGCTCAGCCGCGACTCCGGGCGCCGGGGATTGCAAACACCCCGCCCGCCCTTCTTTCTCCCTTCCTTCCTTCCCTCCCTCTCCTTCTCTCCCTCCTTCCCTCTCTCCCTCCCTCCTCTCCTCTCCTCACACCCCGCGCCGCCGCTCGGCTCCCCCCCGCCCCCCTCCCAGCGGCGCTCCCATTGGCCGCGCGCCGCCCACGTGGGCCTCGCGCAGGGCACGGGACGCGGGCGAGCGGCGCCGCTGCCAACGACGGAGCGCTCGGGGCGGGGTGGGCGCCGCGCCGCTTCTCTCCATTCCCAGTGCCGGCCTCATCCCGAAGGAGACAGGCGCGGACGCCCGCAGGGCGACGGCAGATAACGGGCTCGCGGGACGCCACAGACGGACGGGGCTGGGACGGGGGAATAGGGCCCGAGCATTGCGCATGCGCGAGGGGGGGTTGCTGGGGGCGGCGGCGCATCCTCTTGGGCTGCGGCCGCTGGAACCTTCTGGAAATGGCGGCGGCGACGGCCCCGGCTGGTCACGGGGCGAGGTGGCGGACGAGAGCTTTTCCGGTCGCTGCCGCGGGACGGGAGCCGATCTACAGCCACCAGCGCGCCCGCTTTGCCTCGCCCCGTCCTGCCGCTGCCGCCCCCTCCCCGGGGAGGGGTTTTTCCGGCGGTGATGGCGCAGTGAGTTTTAACTATCCGGCGCAGTGCGCGTGCGCGGCGGGCGCGCCCTATCCCTTTCTATCGTATGTTATTCCATCTCGTCGCCGGGCGCCAGCGGGTACGGAGGGGCTGCGGCCAAAGGCCCCGCAGTGTGTGGGAGAAGGCCCCGGACACAGGTGCGTGTGGCGCGGTGCCGGAAAGCCCGGGGTGGCCGTTCGCTATCGCGAAAGGCTGCGGGATGGCGATCCCGCCGCGCCTGGCGGTCTGGTCAGCGCTGCATCCCTCCCCACCCCCCACTGAGGCACAGTTCGCATCCGCCCGCCGCTGCAGGACAAGACAACTTCTAGGTTTCTAAAGTAGTTTTTTGGGGGTTCCCTGCTTGCACGAATGAGGCAGATGTCATATAAATACATCTAAACGGTTACGGAATTGACTGACGATGTAGCCCTAGTTTCAGCCTTGGAAAGGGGTCATTCACCTGCACTCGTGAAAGTTTTGCATCTGCTTGTAACAATAGAAGTACGTGGCAGGACTTAAGGAACACACGTCTGGTGCTGTACTCGTGGGTTTTCGAGTAATGCTCTCCAGTTCCCTTCTGGGAGTGTTGAAGGGCTGTCTGGTGTAGTATTTTCACACGGCAGCTAAACAAAGCCCTTTAGCACATGGTCTTAATTGCCGTGGTCACTCTGTTACTGGATTGCTTTAATCTGTTACTGGGTAGGAATTCCTTAAGATTTCCCATTCATCAGAAAAGAGATTTTTTTTTTTCCAGAATCAAAAGATTACTTTGGTTGAGGCCACCTATTGTGTGGACTTGATGTCTATTCTGATGCCTACCCTACCAGCATGGATAGGGGATGGCAACAGAAATCTCTCATATTTCCATGCTCCATGGTTTACTGTTCAGACAGACTTCTCTCACTTAGTTTCACAATCTTCCTGTACAAATGCTGGTACAGATCATTGGTGTTGGAAAGCAACTGTCTTCACTTCCATTTGATTCTGTTAGAGTGGGTACTGTCCAGTGGCCAAGATCAGCTCTGTCAGTGGGAGTGACCATGTAACAAAGGGAGTTGCATTCATATTCTTTCGTGTTCAGTTGATGGCAGAGGATATTTCTAGAAGTGGCAAACTCATTGAATAGCAGACAGCCTATGGAATGTCAACATAAGTGGAGTAAGAGCCGTTTCCAAAGGCAGAACAATTTTTCTTCTAATGTTATTATACAGAGATCCACACTGTAAAACATCACAAGCTACAGGTGTGGCCTGCATTGTGATAACTGCATTTTGATCCTTGTGCATGAGTAGTGTGGAGTTCCAGAAGTTTGGTGTGTATTAAGTGTTCACAACCAGCAGCTGAGGTAACAGGGAAGGAGTCTCATGAGCAATATCTGCAGCAGCAGATGTTAAGATCTGATAATAATATCTGTCAGTAACTGAAAAAAATACTGTTCCTTAAGCCTTTTGTAAAACTGCTGTTTGGACTAATGAAAAGCATCAGTCAGTTGACTGCTAGTTGCTACCCCAACATTTGTTTCTTGCCCTTGTTTCCAGCAGCCCCTCCCTTTTCCATCTAGCACAGCTGCGAGATGCTTTTGTAGCTGCACGGTGTTGGTGTGTGCACAGGACTTGCCTTGATCTGCCCTCCCCAGGGGAACATCCTGTGTCACCAGCCCTGTGACCTGCTGGTCTTAGGACAAAAAGGTGCAGCATCTGGTTGAATTGTGTCATTGCTGAATTCAGTCCAGTAACTGAAGGACTGAAAATTTCAGACTGCAGTCCAAAAATCTGATGGAAGAACTTGCAGGATGCCACACAGGTTAAAGCGTGTGCCCCAGCCTCTAGGAGGTAACTGGCAGGCCAGCCCGAGACCAGCAAACATCCTGCACAGGTGGAATGGGATTTCACTGCTTCTTCCCATTTAATGACAGAACACTGTTCCAGATAACATTTTTCTAGCAGTGTGTGGTGATCATGGAAATTCTTGCTGTTATCCAACATCACACACATCATTGGGTATCTAGCATTTCCTATTACTCCACACTTTCTTCTGCCTTCACCAAAGGAAAGAATCATCACCTCCCACTCCTGCAGTCCAGTGGATTCTTTGGGTGTCTTGTGCTTCTGTGTCCTAAATCACATTTCCTTTCACAAGACTACCTATTTTAAAATCTTCTCCAGGTAGTCTTTTTTCTTCCCCAGTTTCTTTTACTACTTTATCTTCCACTTTTAGAGAGTATAGTATGTGAGTGAGTTCTTTAATTTTTCCCTCATTCAAGGAGAGGCAAACCAGACCACCGAAAACCCAGAATCAAGTTCTGTTGGTGCTGCAGTACCAGTTTCAGGAACGTGTTGACTGGTGCTGTAGTTGACTCATTTTATGCTTAACTCACCACCCAGTATTCTTACAATCCAGGATGTTAACTGCAGAACTGCAAGTGTGTAATTATTTGACAGGTTAGTGCTACTGCCTAGAACTAATATTAGTGACCCTCTGCTACTGAGGATGATGAAAATTACATCCTGTTAATATTTGTTACCAAAAATGTCCTACATCTAGTAAAATATACTTTTTCTACTACTAGTAAAAGCAAGCACAAGATATTATCTACAGCTATTCAAAAACAGAAAAGAGAACTTAGCTCTATCAATTCTTGCACTATTCTGGAACTCTTAAATAATGATCACCTTCTTAATTCTCATCACAATCCTACATGAGTTACCATTGTGAAAATAATTTATTGTATATAATAAACAGCTACATGTAAAAAATAATGCAGCATATGCATTTCTGCTTGAGATATTTGAAATGTTCAGATTTCAGCAAAACCTGAAATAAGGCGAGATGTGATTTTTTTTAACCATTTAATACAATGATTGCCCAAACTTTTTAGAGGAGAAACCTGGACCATAAAGTCTCATATAACTGAAGAATGAAGTGGGTAAAATGAGATAAGCATAATAGTTATTTTCTTATTTCTCTACAGTCGTTTCACAGTCCTGTTTCACAGGCCCTCCAATACTCAGTTTAAAGAGTGATGTATCGGATTTGTGTCATGCAGGAGGGATAATGTAAATTATCCTATTCTAGTCGAGTGATTGGCAGATTCTCACATGTTGCATCAAAATGACTGATAGCTTGTCCATGGAACATCACTAACAATCTCTAGAATATGAGAATTGTGGAGGTCCATGTTCTGATCATGAGACAGACATCAAAATTGTCATCTGCAGATGGAATAAATTGGGGAGAAGAGTGGGATAAGGCTACATATTCTGTCGGCTTTAAAAATGGGCTGAATCTGGCACTCGAGAGCTTTGTGTTTGTATAGTTGGAAGTTTCAAGCTCGGCAGGTCCAAAACTGTTTCCCTTCAACAGTATTATGTGATCCCATGGGATTTCACTGTTACATACAAAGGCACGAATAACTGTAGCACAGCGTAGGTCCACAGTGCATGCTACATCCTCACTGGTATTCAACATATACTTTGAAGGTTAGAATAAGGTGAAGCGGTGTGAACTAGAATGTGTTGTTAAAATGAAACAAACAGCGTAGTCAGACTGGGATACTAAAATGAGTCTGTCTTTGCATCAAGATGTGAGATGCCGTCTGCCTCATTTCATGTCTCCAGAGAAGTGCCACATCGTGCCAGATGCCTGGCCTGCTACAAGGCCTGAGGCTATTACAGACACAGAGTGACCTTTCAGAAGAGCATTCAGGAACTTTAAATGACAGATAAGATTTCAATCCATGTACTATTTTCTCCTGTGCACTATGTCCTGTACTACTTCTATGTGCTAGTTTGGAAACTGCTTCACGCATGAGTTGTATGTATTTACTGAATTACAATTCAATTATTTCATTTTATAAATATAGTAATATGGAAGAGATAGCAAGTTTCTCATACAAGTGATTTACAGATAAAAATATTATGTTCCCAGAACTACCAGCAGTAATTCTGTTTTTTCAACAGTGTGTGAAGGAACTTCACAGAGCCTATTGAAATAAAGGTGGTGCATGAACAGAATACGAGATGGCCCTTGTGCAGGTGATCTGTAAAACAGAATTTAACTCCGAAGAGGTTTGGTGAAGTACAATTAATCAGACTGCCAAACTAAATATAATATAGAATAAAATTATAAATGATACAGTTAAGCTTCATCTATCTCATCAGTTGTAATACAGATATAAGTTCTAGGGGAGATTTTAGAAGAGACAGAACAATATGGTCTCAGGTGACTGATGTGTCCACATTTCCTAATTTACATGGAAATGTGTGTCTGTACAGCTAAAGCATTTGCCCAGTTTTATAAGCATAGGTATTAAGTGTCAGTATGCAGTCAGTTTGGTTTTTTTTTAAATCTTCAACTTTTTTATATTGAGAGAAATTCCTCAATTTCACACAGATTAGTTCTTTAAAGTAGCTGGTGCACTGTAGTAAGGTCAAAGAAGGATCTGTGAATCAAAGATCCAGTGTCAGATATTATTACCCTTGGGCACATGTTGAACTGTTCCGGTATATTCTGTCTTCCCCCAACTCCCTCCCTTGTCTGTACTAAATAAACTTGCACAGGAAGTTAGTTGGTTTCTGCTGCTTATTAATTCTTTTAGTAGAGTACTACTGCTCTTCGGGGCTTTATGTTTTTCCTGATTATGGAATGATACTAAGAAGAATTAAGCTTAAGAAGAACCACTTCTAACTGAACCTACAAGATTTTTTTACACAATGTGGCTCAGATAACCTTTCTTGTTTGTATTTGTTTATAAATTACCAATAAAAATAACATGATGAAGTTTTGTCAGATAATCTCCTTTCAGTTTGGTTTCTTGTGCATTTGCCAGATTTGTAATACAGTGAGTTTTGTTGCTTCTTCAAAGAACTTTAGAAAAAGCTGAAAGAATTTTCAATGACAGGTCAAAAGACACAACTTTTCATTTCTCATTGACTGTAAGTGGACTCTTTCAGGGAGTCACTTTACAGAGTCTACAGAACCACTTCTCTTATCATTTGAAATTATGATTAAACTGTGCTGCAGTTTTAAAACCATAGTAAGTTGGATAGCCTAACTGCTAGTTACTTTTTTTTTTAACCAAAACATTAGAATGTATGTAATTTTACTGAGATTGAAGATACTTTATTCTTTTCAGACAGTTCATCTTATATTACAAAAATCCTTAGAGGTCATCTCGAACTCCAAAACCTGGTCCTTTGGGTGGTTCAGTCAGGGAAGTAAGGCCACCAGCTGGCTCACAAGAAAAACGTCCACTCCTGAAAAATGAAAGCAGTTTATTCATTGCCTGTATGGATAAAAATTCAGATTCAGCCTAATCACTGGATGGAAGACAGTCACAAATCCAACTTAAGGCTAAAGCTACTATTGTTTGGGGTTTTTTGAATTGTTTGTTTTTTATTGTTTGGGTTTTTTTGTTCTTCCCATTCAACATTCAAGTGTGATGTAGCTGTTAAGGTGAAAGAATTCCAAATTCAAGTATTGAAAAATAATTTCATAACTGAAATGCAAGCTAGGAACACTTTTTTTTCTTTTTTATTCGTTTACAGGTTGGCCAGGCAGCATCAAATTTTATCATTTTATCAATTTTGTTACAGATGCTCTTCTGTGTTTTTTTGAAACTGTAACTTTTTAAAGATTATTGTTCTTGTATTCAAAACATCTTTATAGAAACAACAGCCCAATTGACATAAACGTAGGTGGGCTAACAAAGAACAGTGGAAAATAACAGATAGAAAAGTTCAGCAATAACAACCCTCTCACTAACTTAAAATCTTTGGTTTTTGTCAGAAATCAAAACAACAAATCAGCCAGCCAGCCAACAAGAATTTGTTGATTTGAATGATCTAGACAACAATTCGAACAGGTGACATCATTCACATATTAAGTACTAAGACAAATCAGAATTCATGTTTTCACATTTCATGCTTCTCTGGTCGGTCATCAAGAACATGCAAATTCTCAGTTCTTTCCAGTTTGTTTTGGCTTTGAATGCATGCACTTCTGTTCAGTAAATTAATGAATGCTTTTTAGTTGTAGGCTGTGTACTCAAATCACTGGAAAAGTAATTTAGTTTCTCAGAAGAATCACCCTTCATGCAGGTGACCAATATAATACATATAATTTACAGGCAATTATATATTACAGTTTATTATAAATATAGCATACCTTGGGCCTGGTTTGGGAACTTTGCCAGCCTTCAGCTCATCAATTATGTTTTCAATATCTTTGGGTGTCAAATCTTCCTGTTAAAAAAAGAAATCAAATCATTGACAAAACAGAGAGAGTCATCAGTTACGGTAAATGCAGCACATCAGATTTAGCAGATGAGTGTGACCCTAGTGCAGGTAATTTTGATCCCATCCATTAGCACACATAGTGCCTTAAAGAGGGAGGAAAACTGAAAAGTCTACTGTTGTTTTAGTATTGAGACTTTGTTTCATGTGTAGTTACAGAAGTTATATAAAAACAAACAATGTTGGTGCAGGCCAAGGATTTGTGTTTTCAGCTTCCTGCTATTAGGGAGTTGGATTTCTGCCTACCCAGGTCACACACAAGCCATGACACTTACTGCAAAATGGTGTCGGCTGCAACAAAAAAAATTTGGGTTCAAGACAACACTTCCTAAATTAGTCCATACTTTCCAACAGACTGCTTTAAAGTGCTTTTAAAACCCTATCAAATACCTATTTAAAAATTCCAGATTTACAGGCAGACCATAATCACAAAAATGCATCAGTCCTCTTGTATAATCAAGACAGTAACTGAAATGAAAAATACACTGATACACTTGATACAAATGAACCGTTCTAGCAAGAGGCCAAGAAACTAAAAGATGCTGTAGGTAATGAGTTGTTCCTGCCAACAGGAATTAAAAAATTGACCACAACTTCACAATCTGGAACAACTGGAAAATACAGGTAAGCCAGCAAAGAAGCTCAATCTAAATTTTAAAAGGGAATGTAGTACTTACATAGTAATTGTCATTTATTTGTACCATGGGTGCGTTCACACAAGCACCTAAACATTCCACTTCTATCAGCGTGAAGAGCTTATCAGGTGTTGTTTCCCCAACTTTAATACCTAAACCAATAAATTAATTAGGGTCAGCAAGGGTTATGAACAAGGGTAATAAAGCACGAATCTAAGTACTCCATGGACATTGCATTACTTGTATTTTGGCCTTAAAAGCATTTGCAAAGTTAAACCCCCTGAAATGAGTCCAAAATGTTTCCATTAAACGGAAGTTTCTAATAAATCATTAAGTCAATTTTCAGATAACATTTTTGAGACCTTGTTTACAGGTATGATTCACTGAAAAATAACCATGACATGAAAATTCTAAGAAACACAACAGATCTACTGAAGAACATTTTCAGTAATCAATACAATAAAATGGAAAAATAGGGACACATAAAATAGCTTTTATGTGCTGATAGGAGATGCATTAATATACAGTGTTGGATATTCCCAAATTAACCAACATCCAAGCGTTGTTAGCTACAAATTCATAAACAACTTGCAAGTTTATACACAAAGGATGATTTACTGAACTGTACACATGTTTAGCATCCATGGCATGTTACTGTTCTACTGCCAGAGATACAGACCTTCCCCAGAGGCAAGTTAGTCCAAGTAACACCTCAGAGTCTGATCTCTACAAAATATTCCATTGGAGGAAGAATGCTGAAAAGCAGTTTTCCTCCATTTACTAGTAGAAAGGGGTTGGAAATAATACAAGTTGTAAGGCCTGTCTCAGTAAAAATGACAGAATCGTCTAACTGCTTTGATTTCTCAAGCTGAGAGTTTCAGTTGAAATTAAGCTATCTGTGCAGTAACAAGACATTTCATCTAAATATGCTTTTTTTCAGACAACAGAGTATATAAAATGATAGATAACAGGCAGCTGTTCTGCAGCTCTTATCACTAGTTCTTAGAAAAAGTTAATACAGATTTTCATAGAAGGGGAAGAGTTGTTGGTTGCTGATCTTACACTCTCACTCCTCGTAATCACCCAAAAAGGAGGCAAAAAACCCCAGCCCACACAGAAAACCCCTGAGTACTCCTTACATCCCATGTTGTGCCATTCTTAATTGACTTTTTCCATGGAGAACTCATAAATCATGTTAACATCATCCCCAGAGGGACCTTGACAGGCTAACGAGCTGGGCCCAGTAAACCTTACAAAGTTGAACAAGGCCATTTTTTTCTTCTACTACATGAAGAATTTTACTTCAGTATCATTAAAAAAAGGTAAAGAAAATACAAGAAGTGTATTAAAAATTTGTGTCCTACCAAGTTTCTTCTTAATGGCCTCTAAAATGCTGTCAGAGTCTCGCAGCATGCACGGCGTGGTGGTGCAGACCTGAATGTGGTACTTCCCAACAGGTTTGCGATTGTACATGGTGTAGAAGGTTGCTACTTCATAGACTCTCATGGGAGGCATGTCTAAAACTTCAGCAACCTGCGATGGGAAAAACATGCTACACTGAATTCTCAGAGGGCAGCAGTAAAGGCATTTAGCAAACCATTTCAGTGAAGTCACCTGTCCTGTTTGCAGTAACAGCTAAGTAAGAGGGTGGGGGTGGGTATCAAAGCACAAATGTATTCCAAGTGCCAAGCCTGGACACCCAAGTTCACTGACTGGCATCATCCTGCTCGAGCACAAACTCCCCTAAGCCGTGGATCAGCCCAGCAAGGAGCTCCAGTCAGCTCCCTCCAGCATCTCTTGTCCGACACAAGGGGATGTGAGGAGTCAGCTGGGTTTGGGCTTTCCTTGTCAGCTCCAGCTCACACTGCACTGGTGCCGTGTGAATGAACAAACCTGTACAAGCCTGCCCACACTAATCCATGGAAGCCTTTTGGTAAGGAATAATTGTAAGCTGGTACTGTGCTTATCTATTTCATACAGAGCAGGTCTCCCTCAGGTTCTGTGACACATCAGGGCTACATCTGCAGATTCCTGTCACAGCTAGTAAGTAGGGAGTGAAGCAGGGTCTCCATGGAGCCAGTTCTAGTGCAAGTATCCCTGACCTCATTAACCTGGAACCCTGGCAAACTGCTCAAGTTGAGAACTGGCTCTGCTTTCAAAAGAGCAACTGTTTTACTTTCCAGTTTCTCTAGCAGGCAAGTAACAAATCATGGAAAATATTTGTTCACTTAAAAGCCTTAAGATCGTTTTAAACATTTTATCAACCTGAAACTTAAATAAACAAAAATACACTGCCAGCGTTAATGGAGCTTTGAGGCTTTATGTTATGCTGTAGAAACTGTAGCAGACATAAGTTGCCTTTCTTTAAATGCTCATTTACCTCCTTCAGTCATTTCTCTCATGCTCACAATCCTTACCTTTAATTAAATTTAAAACTTTACACTTTAAAATTGATGATATGCCAGATGGTAACACAGAGTACAACAGATTTATTCATATGAATATAAACCAGATTTTTTTTTATTTATTTGTATTTGGTTACTGTCATACAGCCTCTCACTTTGGAGAAGTGTAGTTGTTTGCCTGGTTATTTTGAAACAATTTTAATAATTAACCTGACAAGCCTTCTGGGCACTTACTGTGAGGTGTTACCCAACACTCTGGACATCTACTACACTAACACTGTTCTGCAGAGTCCTTACAGACTTAGAGATTAAGTATAATCCAGGCAGTGTGTGAAATGCCATTAATCTGGGAGAAAGAAAACTCCACTGACATTACCTTTGTTTTCTTTCCCCACATTCAGCAGTGAACAAAATCAAGTTTCTGTTCCTAATTTTAAGATCATTCTGGGAGAAGAGCCTACCTGAATAGGCTTTATTTAATTTTTGATTTTGTTCTGTATGTGGTTTCTAACAATGGGCTAATATTATGTACGCAGAGCCCTGAGTTTTCTGCATTAGTTTTCTCTTTTATTTTTACAAATGCAGTCTCTCGGGGAATTCTCACAATTCTGCGCCACATGTAAATTCCCGTGTTAGCAAGCTTTCATTAATTAATGTTAATATTCTAGTAAGATATTGAAAGAAAACAATAAAACTATGCTTGAAAGATAATTAAGTACTAAATACCTTGTTCATGGCTGATATGGGCAGCCATCCGTGCTGTCTTTGGGCCAAATCCAGAACTGCCATGACAGCTGCAGACTTGTGTCCCTCTGGGTAGTTCTTTATGATGGCTTCTATTCGCTTGTTAAAGGGAAAGAAGGAAAACAAATCAGTGCTGCTCTAAAGACAAAGGCTGCATCTTGAACTTTTTTATTGTCTGCATACCTTTAGGTTTTCAGGTGTGAACTCAAATGGAGTATCTGGATTGTTTTCAGGACTATCTCTATGCTTCAAGAAAAGAAGAAAAACATGTAAAATGGGTTGTTAGGAAATTATTCAGGACATTTACTGTTGTAAAATACCTTCTTGTTGCACAGTTACAGTTGAACTGCTTGAATAAAAACTATATTCGACATAAAAATTTCATAGTACTAAAATGATTAAATATATTTGGGAAAGTTATCAAAAATATTGATACTTATTGCATCACTCTTAAAAACCATTACCTATTCCCATTATCTCCTATTAAAAATGATTTACTGAGAAATACATAAAATGATATATTGAAAAAATGCATGGTGTTGTTATCAAAATACATATTTTTAACACTGTTAATACAGTTTGACAATTATGTTCAAATTTACAATAGGCAGAGTAAAAATGCTCTGGTTAATACCTTAATAAACAAGAGACTAAAACAACAGTTCATTTTTCCCTTTACCATGAAACATTAATTACAAAAAGACTTCACAATTCATCAAGAATTTTTATGTAGAATTACAACATTTGCACATTCAAACACATTATTAATACATTTTAACCTATTATTTTGTGATGGATTTCAACATTTTATATACAATTCTGAATAAAAATGTAAGAAGCCAAATTTTGAATTAGTATTTCCAAAACAAGGTATTCTAACAAGTTATTTTTAAGGTGGTCTTCTAGGAAAACATCAAATTTAAATTAGTTCTTCTATATTCAGAAAATACAAATTTGGAGGTATTGCAAAAAGTAACATTTTCCTGTAACAAAACCCTTTTCCACCAGAAAATGTTCCTGCATAAAATTTTTAGCTGTCTCTAAGCAGCTCATTTTGGTTTTCTTTAAATACCTATAGTTAAGTTTAATTCCAAACTTCATACCATTTTCAAATTGAGAAAGTTTCAAATTAAATGGAAAGTTTGTTGGAAAATACAAGCTATACTTGAGGCTTGATGCTAAAAGTAATCTACAACTAACCAATAATAAAAGCTTTAGAAGTGTGTTTAGAACAAAGAAGCCCCCCCACTGACTTCCATCATTTTCTCCAGTAACTGAGGGTGAATTTGCAGCTGCCACACTACACACTTCTTACAAAGCAGCATTTAATGAAAAACCTTAATATTGCCAAGACACTTGCATACTGAAGTATGTATCATGAATGAAGACCTTAGAACATGTGTGGTCTACAGCTATTCTTGCATTTAAAAATTTTAATATGGAAATATTGCAAGGGCAAATACTTCAATTACATCTGTTGGTCTATCCAGGCATTGCCTCTGCATATCCCAAAGCAAACAATATGACTGCCACCATCAGTGTGAAAGCACTTGAAATACTGTACAACCTTTATTATTTTTTTCCCTTACAGACCTTCATGTCTTAGCTGCACAGATCAATTCCACGATTCATGATAAGTATTTGCATAATTTAGCTTTTCCTTCTCAAATCTGCATGCCTATTTTTCTATTATTTTGCATTCTGTAGCTATTTGATAGTTAGCAATTGTACTTTGTCGCAATTTCTTTTGCAAATAAATGTGTTTGATTTATTAAAATCTCTCTCTTTGTCTGGAGCAGCTATTCTTTTCAGTGTATCATCTCTAAACTCATATCCTTAAATGCCCTACATGTGAAAAGGAATAATAAAGACTTCATATTGGAAGATACAGGTGAAGCTGTAGCAAGGTTTCATGATATATTGTAAAGGCTACAGCAGAGGTGAGCAGTAAGTAACTCATAACACCTTTTATGTTTTTGTTTTCCCAAAAGGGCTCCATCTAATTCTGGGCCATGAAGAGTTTGATAGTTTTCATCAAGAGCTTACACAGTTCTAGGACTCCTGAGCAGTTAGGAATTTTTATGTTCTCTAGTCTTACATTTGTCTGACAATGTGCCATTTATCTGAGACTCGCATGCACTGACGTGCTCTAAATTACATGTGTGCATTTCCCCCTTTTTTTAGGATACAGATTGTAAAGAACGAGAACAGAAATAAGGACACAATATTGGAAAGAGCGCTGTGTTAAATTACAGAGTGGTTGAAGTTGGAAAGAACTTCTGGAAGTCAGCTGGGTCAAACTCCCCTGCTCAAGCAGGTACACCCAGAGCTGCTTGCCCAGGATGGTGTCCAGATGGCTTCTTCTGAATATATCCAATAATGGAGAGACTCCACAACCTCTCTGGGCAACCTCTGCCAGTGCTCTGTCACCTCGTAGTGAAAAAGTGTTTCCTGATGTTCTCTGAGGCCGTTGCCTCTGGTCTTGTCACCTGGCACCACTGAAATGAGCCTAGCTCTGTTCTCTTTGCACTTTCCCCGCGTGCAGGTCTTTCTCCAAGTTTCTTCTCATGCTCCCCAATTTCCCCAAGTCTTACATGAAGTTTTCTTTCCATTCATACATTGAATGTATAACATTTCTATTGCAAAACCTACTTAAGAAGGAACACCTTCACTGCAAAGGCTTCCCAAGCCACAGATGCCAGTGCACTCCCATGGAAGCCACTAAGGCTGCTCAATGGTCACCTCATATTCTTTTTGCTACACCGACCTGGGGCATTTTATTACAATGTTTTCTTTTTTCCCAGTGATCTAATCATCTGTCTTTCTTGACACAGAAAATTATTAAAGAGCACTGAAGAATTACCGCAGAATAATTAAAATATTTTAGTTTTCCATGCAAAAAAGTTGGCCTGAAACTTGACCTATGCCCTAAACACCAGTCCAAAGCACTGTAAACCAAAATGAGAGAACTTCTCTGCAGGGGCGAAGTTTAGGGCAATAACCTGTCCAGAATCCATATCAATTCAGCACTGAAAAAATATGTATTACTCCTCCTCTAAAAGGAAAGTACCCTACATTCACTACTCCACCAGAACTCAAGAGATACCCCCTCTTGCTTTAAGAATGGTGGAAGTGCTCTCAAACCCAAGTATCTCACTGACCAACTTCACAAGTAACTAAAACTTGAATACAGCAATTCTTCAAACTTCTGGGCTGAACCCCCCTGTGCAGCCCTATGACAAAGTCCACATTAGGGCTCTTGATGTGTTAAGGAAACTCAGTCCATGTATTGAAAACAATAAAGTAGAAGAGCTAAGTTTTAGCTGTTAAGAAAGCTAAAATCAGGTAAAAGTCAAGTACAGAGAATGCATGTTTCAATGAAGCAAGGTAATCATAATAAATGTCTCTGGAATCAGGCCTTCACTAGCCATCAAAACTTAAGAGATTTGGAGCATCGCTCTTACATTCCTACGGGCAAACAATCTACCTAATTTTGTACTTGATATCCTCTCACTGGAAGTGTGATGTGCCTGTGATGGCACCTAGTTGAATTTAATGATTGAGAGAAAGGCTCTTTCTGGGTATTTCAGAATACAAAGGCCTTTCAGCAGAAGTTCTCCTATTTCTGTGTGTTTCTGCTAACATATAACATGTTTGCAAAGGGAAGCACAGGCATGCAAATCAGAAATGCCTTTTAACATTAGATTTTATGACAACCCGCTCCCTTGCTAGCCTGTCCTCTGCTGTTACAACACAGATACACTGCATGCATTGACCTTCCTCACATGCAGATTTTATACATGAGAAGTACAAGACGCAGCAGCAACAAGTCTTGTAAAACAAACCTGAGACATTTGTGTGCAAACTCACATACTAAGAGGACCTCCACAACAGGTTTGAAATACTCCCATTAGTCCTGCACAAGCAGTTCTTGAACAAACATTTGACACTTCTGTTTGTAATTAAAAAAAAAAAGGACTTTTAAAATTGTTTTTTCCTCTACAGAAATCCAAGGGGAGTCCAATTTTCTGATTGTATATGAACACCTGGAGTTGATTAAAATAATACCTTCGTCTCAAACCAGCAGGACAAGTTTCCCTTGAAATCTGCCATTTTAAGTAACATCTGAAATTTAGTTAGGGCAAACAATTACACACACATATACAGTGACATCCAACTGTATTCTTCCCATTACCTTTTACTTCAGGGAAGAACAAATATTACCTTATTAAAAAACAACAACTGAGAAAAAAAAACCAAGAAAAACCAAACCTCCACAGAACCAAGTTCCTATGCCCCTCTAGCAAAAATTCTGCTGTGGAATAAGCATCAATGATTCTATGAAATAAACATCTGCAAAGGATTCAGCTTTTCTACTTGTTTTTCTCTGTTATCAGGCTCCCACCTGCAGCAAATAACTTAAACATCTAAATAAATCTAGAATTTACAAAGCTATCTACCTTCATATGTCAGACATCAACAGCCATTAGGGTGCCAAAGACATCTTTTGCCTGTCTTCACCAACCTCCAACTACACTTGAAATTTCCTAAATTTCCAGACTACAGCATTTCCTCTATTCCTTGCACACCAGCTCTCACCCTGTAAATCACCAATTCCTGCTCAGATTTCTGGAAAAGTACACAAAGCATATACTGAGATCCTATTAACTTCATTTTACAATTAAAGCTGTAGAGACAGCTGCAGAAAGGAAAAGGAAAACAACAATGTGTCCAAAAATCCTGAGCACCTGTTTTTAACAGCGGTCAGCTCTTTAGTAAAGGGCTGATTTTTACCAAGTGTTGGGAAAATGCCAAATTATTCAGCTGTTCAACTGCAGACCAGCTAAAGCTCTGAATGGAGCAGAATGGGACAAAATACACACTCTCTTGACATGCTTCAGGTTCTCTTCAGAGGTAGACAGACAGCACAGCTGCTTTACACACTTAAAATCAAAGGTTTTTTACTTTTTGCCATCACTACTACTGTTCATGCCTTTTATGACAGTGCCTAATGGCCTCAATTTGTATCACACAGAACATGAATAGGAACTGGACTTTTCAACTCCTGTAAACACAGCTAGGACCTGACCCACGGGTAATTCTGCAGCAAATTTCAGAAAACAAGAAACTGCACTTGCTAAAATTTTTAACAAGATTCAACTACAAACTCAACTAAAATAAATAAAGGAAACAAGAGCTGGTTTATAACGAAATGAAGGTTAAGCAAAGTCTCATCTGCAATCACATATAAATTACAGAGCATTTTCACTACATAAGGCAAGAAGCCAAAAACTAAAATAAAACGTTTTGATATTCCATTACAATTCTAGTAGAAGGTTTGACAGGAAAAAAACCCTCTTCTTTGTAAATGCCAATGGTTTCTATAACAAAGTTCTGCCCATCAGAGCTTTTAGGCAGATTTGGAAAAGCACATGCCAAACCCTTGTGACCCATCCCCCTCACAGTAAAGCAGATTATTTACCACAAATAAGGCTCCAGTGGCATTTCGCTCTGCTGTTCCATGCAGGTATCGGATCTGTCTCACCTACAAGCAAAATACAGTGTTAACAATGCACATACTGCTAGGGGCTGCTTTCAGGAGCAGCCTGATTTCCATTCTAACTGTAAGCCATTAACTCTACTGCCATCACTAATAACTCAAAATAAGGCAAGAAGAGGCTATGAAGGACTCTCCTGTACTATCAGGAGAGCAAATGTCTCAACTCCTGCCTTGACCAATTCACACAACATAAAAATTAAAGGATTTAACTCTGCTACTGCTTAATTTAAGTGCCTTGAACACAAATTCTCATCCAACATTTCAGGAAGAATGTCTCAATTTGTGACTTTATATCCTATATGCTATAAAGTTTGCAGAAACCACCACTACTACTGAAGTTCTTCTGCAGTAAGCATTTACATGCTTCTTCAGCCTTTATTGAACCAAACGCTGAGAGATGGAATAAGAGGGCAAATGTAAACACAAACCTGAAGAATGAACAGAACACAGACCCATATGCAAGTTCTGTTCAACTATTCTCTGTACTCTCTGGCATGCCAGAACAGATCAAGATTTCTAGATTCTGGCCGGTATCAGTAAGATTTGATAATTTTTCCGAAAGTATTTATTCTATTAAAAATTAATTTTATATTAAATTACATTTATTTTTATACTTAATTCTTGAGCAATTTTGAGATTTCTTAAAGTAGAATCACAGAACGGTTCGGAGTGGAAGGGACCTAAAGATCACCGTTCCAATCCCCTGCTACGGGCGGGGACACCTTCCACTAGACCAGGCTGCTCAGAGTCCCCTCCAACCTGGCCCGGAAAGCTCCCAGGGATGGAACACGTCACATGACAGGGAAAGGCTGCAACCATCCTGTGACACTACACTGCAGATGCCCCTGCCTGATCCGCTGCTACAAAGACCGAGCTGAGCAGGCCGTCTTTGCATTAGAGGCGGGACTGCGGGTCCGTGGTCCATAGACTGGGATTCCAGGCACCGACCTACCCCCAGGCCGCCCTTCCCCACGCCCCGCCGCGGCCTCCCCGCTCTCCCGCGGCCTCTGCGACTCCGGGCGGGCGGGGGCAGGGAGCCCTTACCGAGCGTGCGGCCGCGGCGCGCAGGGCAGCGCACAGGAGCATGGCGAAGACGGGGACGGGAGCGCCGATCCCCGCTCCTGCTGCTCCTCCTTGTCCCGATCCCTCTCCTTGAGGCCCGGGCTCGCCCTCCTCCGAGCAGCGCCAAGGAGACGCGCAGCGCGCATGCGCCGGGGCGCGCCCGCCCCGCGCGTGCCCGCTCTGGGAGCTGAGGTTGTCCTGGCTGTCCCGGCCCGCGGCGCTCCCGGACCGCCGGGAAACCCGGCCCCGGGGTCTGCCTGAGGGTGGCCACGGGGATTTCAGCTTCTCGTGGAAACAAGAGCTGGTAACAGCGGAAAATCACAGGAAGCTAGTGAGGTTTTTTCAGCCCTGTGTTTTCCGCCTTCCTACCCACTTGTTGTTTGGGGTTTTAATGTTTGAGCTGCTTGCGCCTATATTTTGTCGTCCTTCAGGAAAAACAATAAACATCGATTGTCTTTTTGGCCTCTGATAAGCATTCTCTTATGACACCGTAATCCACTTAATACAGTACAAGCGCTGGAACTGACGATCGCAGGATGGTTTGGGTTGGAAGGGAACTCGAGCATCATCTGGTTCCAACAACTAGCAATGGCAGTGACACCCCCACTGGAGCAGGCTGCTCAGAGCCCCATCCAGCCTGGGCTGGAACACTGCCGGCAATGGGGCATCCACAATTCATCTGGGCTAGGTGTGAGTAACAGGCTCTTCCTTAGATACAACTGGTTCTTAGGAACACAGTCCATCCTTGTGCAGAGCCCGGATCGTTCTGGTTTTGTGATGAGGACTGCAAATGAACCTTTTTCACTGTCAAATAAATTCACATTTTTTTGAATAGCAGCTAAGAAAGAAGTCTTATTCCAATGAGTCCTCAGCATTCCAGATTGGCAAAGCATCACCTGATGTTAGAACATGTCTTGCCATACCCTCCTTCTCTCCAAGGAGGAATCTCCCCTGCAGTCCCCACCCTCTCATCTACCCTGGCTTTCAATGGGGCAGCCTAATTAATTTCATTCATTTCACACTGAAAATCTATCCATGCATATTTTATTTTTACAAAATCTCTTATGATTTGCTAGTTGAGACCCTGAGTAACAATTCCTTCTAGTAAATACACAGTAGAACAAAAATTCAGCTTTATTTATGGTGTTTTCCTTCATCCAAAGCATTAATTTACTTTTTCATCTGCTTACTTATGTTGAGAGACCCTCCTTTATTTTGTATAAACTTTCAAAAAGGCAGGATTAACTACGCTACAGCAAACTGAATTTTATTAAAAAGGTTTCATGATTATGGTATGAATTTGTACTGATTAAATGATCCATCAGGGCACTTGTTGGGACAAAAGGCCAGGTTAGCAAGAACCACAGTGGCCATGCCTATGTAGGTGCACCTGGAAAAGAAAGGTTTCCTGTAAAGAATGCCATGATGCAGCCCAACAGATAGCTCTAGAGAAAACACAAAACATTGCACATATTAGGACATTTTAGTATTAGGACATTTTAGTATATTTATTACTCTTTCAGATAAATGTATGTATCCCTATAGGGATATGTATATATGTGCACAGATATACTTGGGAGCTGTTTTTGTTATAACAATATTATATATATATATAAAATATAATATATAATTCTGTTATAACAGAATACTTTTCATTTGCACAGAGGGTCAGTCAAGATGTGGTACTAGCTCTAGCTCTGTTTAGGTTGCTGCCCTTTACATTTGGGTTCACTGCAGTAGTGGTTGTGTTCCTGCTGCTTATTCATCATTTCCTCAATGCTGACAGATAAGATCAGCATTTGTAATTTAAGTACCACTACCAGTATTTGATATTTTCATTGACTTGTTTTCACTGTTTACTTGGTCATAAACTATGTTTTTCTACTTGCAATCAAATAATTATTTTCTGTGTCATTGGATTTCCTTATTAGTATGCATTATGCCAAATAATTGCTTTCAGGCTGTTAACTTAAATGTAAATAATAGTAGGGATATTTAATGGTTGTTGCATTACTCTCCATTTTGAAATACAAAAATAAACAAATAAGCTTTCATTAATCTTTAATCCATTATTCATGTACTCATGTACAGGCATTCAGTGTATATTTTCTGACATTCAAAAGTAGTATTTTCAGCCATAGCAGTACAAATAATATTAACCAATAATACATGAAAATTTTAGATTTGTGTTATTTTAGAATCATAAAATCATAGCACAGTTAGAAGGGACCTTAAAGATCATCTAGTTCCAACCCCCCTTCAATGAGCAGCAACACCTTTCACTAGGCCAGGTTGCTCAGAGCCCCATCCAACCAGGCCTGGAAGACCTCCAGGGATGGGGCATCCACAAATACATGCTCCAACATTAATTAATATTGATAGTATGTAATTTGTAATGTGGGGTGTGTGAATGTTGGCAAGCCATTTGAAGAGATTCTTTTGAAAGCAAGTCATCTGGAGAGAACTTAAAATCTATCAAATGGTATCAGAGGCTTTTAATCCCATTAAAACACCTCTGCTGTCAACCATTAAAGCTCTGCTGTCAACTATGTAAAAGAGAAAAAATAAAGGCTATTAAGATCTCTCTGGTCTTTCCAAAATATTTTTTCTTTTTTTTATACATTAGTATGTTCATATTTAACCACTACAGAGATCTACTTTAGGAAGTGTAAAAAGACAGGGGACAAGCACAAGAGATCATACTAAATAATTAAGACCATAAAATGTTGGAAAACAAAACATTCTCAGTTGCAATCTTCTGTTCCAGCACTATACAGAAAACTGACCTCTATACTCAGAAATATTTCAGATGAAAAAGTGTTGTTTTCCTTTTGATAGATTAGCTTTAATTGATAAAAAAATTGTCCGTACTAAGAGCAAAATTAGTGTAAAATATGACCTGAAACCCATTTCTCTAAGCAAAGTAGAGACAAAGCAGGCAATGAAGTGCCTGCTTGTGTAACACACTCGCCCAAGAACTGTAAAAATTGGAATGGGTATTCATTAGCATCACAGAAGAACTCCTCCAACAAGAGATGACTGCATGGGTAGTGTAGGGATTGTACATGGAACAACTTCCGCAGAATATTTTTCTTAAGAGAAATAACTACAAGAGGACAGAGACTGAAAAGAAAATGACAAGGCATGTGGAACATGGAATAAAACCAATACACAATAGCTTTTGTTAACTATTTGCCCAAAGGTACTGTACACTTTTATAAATCCTTTGATTGTATTTGGGCTTTCTGCAAATGCAGTTGTTTCAATATGCTGTAGCAGTTTAAATTTAGCTTTTATGTGAAAGTACATTTCATATTATGGATGAAAGTGTAAATGCACTTAAAGTTTAAAAATAATCCTCATTTAAGCTACTACTCAGATTATTTAGAAATATGAAATGATAACTTAAATGTACCCATACAGATAGATACTTGTGCTGGGAATAAAATAATCATAGTATGTAATTAAAACTTTGTTACCCAAAGCTGAAGATTTCTTTTAAAATGTGATTAGGAATTACTGCATTTATTTTGCAGATAGAAAAATGTGAGGAAAATGTGTACTGACCCCCAGTAAACCACAAGAAGTCACCAAGAACTGGAAAAGAACACAAGCCCATTAATTCTGTGGGCATCCTATTCCGTGGGCTGTGTTTTTCTCCTAATCTGTGAGAAATTCAGTTCATGGTGTTCAAGCGTTCATAATCCCTGATTTGCAGCATAGGAAGGGCACTTGGAACAAATTCTTCTCAATGAATAGAGAGGGATGAGGAAGTAAATACATTCACACACTTAGCTTTAAACACTTAAATGCCCAGGCTGGGGACTTGCACTCTTTCTGGAGTTAACTGACCCTTGTGCTGCCTATGTACAGAGCCTGCAGAGCTACTTTCCTAAATTAGTCTCCCAAGTCAGGTAGCAAAAGCTGTAAGGAAGAACTTCTTCCAGCTAGTGTACACAATTTAATTTTAATTCTTATATTGTTTCTGTATTCAGGCTAAATATAAACGTAAGCTGAAGAATGTTTTGATGTGTAAATAAACTGGTGTTAGGGACACTCCCTCTCTCTTCAACAAGGCTGTGACAAGCTGGTGTGGCTTCCACTGGCATCTCCTCACTTTTTCATGTTAATAATCTGTGAAGTTCAAACACCATTCAGAAAAGGGATCAGCCTCTTTTTGCAGCAGATTTGAACTTTCTTTATTCAAAAGGGCAACTAGAACTATAATTAGGTACAGCTTATTGTCATTATTTAGCTCATTTATTATTTATATCTTCCTCCCACCGTGCCTGTGAACCTCACATCTTGTGTTGGCAGAGATAGGAGTCTGAATATTGCTTTCACAAGCCCCAAGTAACACAGTAGTCCCTGTGGCGTGGCCCTGGATTTGTAATCTGGGCTTTAGGGTACTGACCTAACGCAACCAGTGATGTTGCAGCCTGTAGCATCCCACGCTCAGAATTTACTGAGGCAATCTCTCTTCACCTTTCAGGCAATCAGAGACGAACCCTCCTGTAGACAGCTACTCCCTGCGTGTACTCTAACTCTTGTCAATCCCTCACTGAGGTCTCCCCCCACCTTATGCTGGGTGAATTGTTGTTTTGACGTTTTGTGAGTTATTGTAGTACCAAATTCTGAAAGTCTTCTGGGCGGTGGGAGAAGAGTTAACTGTAATTTTCAGTGGAGACAAATACGGGAAGGCCATAATTGAATGGAGTTTTAGGCAGTTTCCTTTTAAACTCCTGATGGTCAATAACACACTGTCTTTTTACAAAAACCCTGCATGACCAGAATGGTGACTGCTTTAGGAGCAAGTTGCATTGCTTTGTCATGGTCTTTAAGAACAAGTTTCCTCTATTCTGCAGTATGCAGATTAATCTTTCTGGGATGCCTTCTTCCCCAAATCCTTCTCTGTGAAGGACTAGCAGATGGAAAAGCAAGAACTTGAGAACAGCCTGGTGGGTATTGAGTGGGTGAGGTTAAAGTCGAATACAGTAGAATTGCCAAAATAGATTTGAAATTTCTGTGGAGCTTTTTCCCCTGCCCCCCCCCCCCCATCTTCCTCCCCATTTCAAAAAGGATAAATAAAATTTTAGACTACAAATTGTTTTAGAAAGAGGGCAGTGCAGAAAAGGAAAACCAGTGACCTACTTAAAGAGAAATTAAAATGCATTACACCTCTTGGGGTTGAGGTTACAAAAAAAATAGTAACAAAAAAATGCAACACAATGAATGCGTGCGTGAAAGGAGACAACATCTTCATTTTGCCCCTAAAGGCAGCAGAATTATACCAGGAGTTAATTTGACTTCTGGTCAAATTATTATGCAGGTTTTATTATTATGCTGTTTAAAGGGTTGCTTTTACTTTGCCTAGTAAGACTTTTAGGGCACTGACTTTCTAATGCATTAGTATCTTGTCTAAAAACAAATGCTGCTCGTTCTGTCAGATATCCTTGGGCACAATAAGTGTCTGCCCTCCTTGTCTCTTATTCTGTCTATTATAATAATTATACTGTGTTTCAGTAACTTTTTCTTTTTCTCCTGAGTGATTACATAGACACCATCCTAGATGACCAGAAGCTGTTTTTCATTTGTTCTTTAATCTTTGATCTGTTCACCTTGGATGGTCCTGGCAGGACTTTATGCTTCTGTCGGCATAGCTCTTGCTATCACTGGGTCAGATCTGCCTTTCTCTTGCATCAAAGTGGATCCTCAGGGAAGGAATCTATTTTACCTGATGTAAACCAAAACATGCGTTCCTACTCAGAGCTACCTTCATAGCTCTGTGGGTAGTAATTACAAACACAGGAATTAAGTTTGTCTCATATCCAAAGCCTGGAGACTGATTAAGTGTGTTGGGAACAGACGTGCTGATTTGATACCTTAGTGATCCAATAGGATCCAGCTGTTCCACACTTCTGATACCTGTGGTGAAACAAATACTGCCAAGCTGACAGGAGCATCCTGGTGCACAGATCCTGCTTGCAACATGAGAGCCTCCCATAGCTGTGTCTCCTACACACTCACACCTTTCTGGTGCCCAGCACCCAGCCTGGGTGCCAACAGCGTGACTGCCAGAGCCTGGGCCCGGCTTTCTCATGAAAGCTGACACAGTGATACATGCTCACACTGCAGAGCGTGATAAGAGACTGAGGAGAGTTCCAGACCCAAAAACACATATGCCCTTATTTGCCTGCAGCTTGCTATTCCTGCCATGATAGACAGTGAGATTTCATGTTTCCTGTTTGTCTTTCTCTTCTGACCATGTTCCTAAGAACTTAACTTCATCTTGTCTTTTAGTTTCTGTTCCCCACTTATTGCACTGTCTTTAATCATCGTGAGCCCTTCTAGTCACTCTTCTTTGGGTTGTCTTCTTCACAGATCCAGGCATGATTCAACCCCTCCCATCTTAAAACAGGGTCCTTGAACTCACCCACCTTTCCTGTTTAGTCCTTTATCATCTTTTCTCTTTACATCTCTCAGCATACAATTCCTATCTGGGGTTTCATCAGATAGGAATGAATTTCATTCAGCTTCTACCCTTGTGCTTTGCTGACTTCTAAGTCTATTATGTGTTTCTGTCACTCTCACATTCTTTTCTCTCTCCTGAACAAATGTCCCAGTGATTTCAATCTTTCCCCATTCACAGCCATTCAGAATATTGCTGCAAACACTCTTTCCCTAAATTTGGCCACAAAATACAGGGAAGTTCTTTATTCTCCAAAGGATTGGTTTTGCTTTCAGGACAAGCTGCATTTGGAACAGTTTCTTCTATTTAACCCCTGTAATTATTTTGTTGCAATTGTACAACAGCTATCTTGTGTCAGAAACTGGGTGACATCATGAACTATGGGACCAGCAAAGACACCAGGTATTGTTTTGCATCCTGAACCCTCCCTGACTAAATCTGTGGTTCAAATCTGCACTACATTTGCTAACTGTCCATCACTCCTCAAAGGTGAGCAAGGACCTACCTTGGCACTAACTGGATAGAAATGCCTGTCTCCACTGCAGGTGCTGTCATACATCTTGGACACTGTCCTTGTGCAGTGGCAAGACATCACCTGGCTTTGAATTGCCAGCTCATGTTTGGCATCAATTCAGCCACCTGGGCTGCAGAATGGTGAGTTCATGAACAAAAACCAAGTGCATGGCATTTCCTGGGCAGGCCCTTGTGCAGATCTGATTGAGGGGGGTTCTGTGGAAAATCTACTACAATATGCATTGGCCAATTATTTCATGTTTGCTCTGTGCTGCCCACTAGGAAGAAATTTCCTTTGTGTATGAATATCTAATACAACCTTTAAATTCCTTGTTAAAGTTCTTTGCTCTGATGACAGCACCTAAGACTGCTGGAACTGATAGCAGACACACTGATGGGTACTGATGTGTCACATTCTTGCACTTCCCCATCTGTCTTCTCCTGTTTAATGCTTTGATTTAACCTCCTGGAGACAACATAGGATGTCAGAGAGGCTTTACTCAGAGGAATTGTTCCAGTGACCAAAGTAGTTGTAACAAAAAAGCTATATTGGAAATTACTGTAAAGACTTGAGTGGAAGAGTGATGTAAAGGAAAGGAGAACCAAATCCCAGTTTTGGCAGATGCATTCTCCTCTCTCACAGTTTCTCCTCCATTTGTGGTGTGGATGATTCTAAACTGCCAAATATAATATTTATTATCTCAAAATCTGCTCAAATCAGTAGATGTTCACTGCTTGGAATGCTGTCTTTCCTATTTTGCATAATCTAACTGCAATTGGTGTTAAGTTATTCTTATTTATTATGGAAATACAAAATGTGTTACTGTGCTCTTAATCTGCATAGACTGAAACCATCTGCTGTGGTTCACAGTTGAAGAACAGGAGATTATAAATTCCCTCTAGTATTTGTATCCAGCACTCATTAAACAAGTAATCATTACTGTTACTAAGTTGTAAGTCAGAAGTGCACAATCATCATCTTAACATTTAAGTATATGAATGACCTATTCCTTTTTATAGAAACCCAATATTTACATGCACATTTAGCTTTTGACTGATAGGAGAAGGCAGCTTGCAGTGGCTCAGGTAGAGGAGGAGTAGAGAGTGTTCTCAGATGAGTCAGTGAGTAGCTCCATGCTGAGTAAAAGGTGATTTGACAAAAAAAAAAGGAAAGTCACGCTGCACTCAGTTGCAGGATGGCCTAGTTTACCTCCAGAATGTCAGGCAGCAAGACTCAGTGAGGATAACTTTGCAGTGAGAAGACCTTTTTGAGAAATATATTTTGTTTGTGTTGTACTCAAATGCTTCAAGTCTGCTTGAGTTAAAGCAGAAACATGAGGCGTCCTGCCTGCCTTGTACCCAGACATATCACAAAACTGTTTGACTTAAGAAGTGAAATATTGTGTAGTACCGTTTGCTCAGCATAGTTACACAAAAATAGTAGAGCTGAGATAATTGTACCCAGACAGCAATGACCTGATTCAGATGGTCAGCATGCAGTCTGCAAAACACCCACCTGGAGAGGCTGGACTGGACCTGCACACAGAAGGGTGTAAAATCTGTCTGGCAGACAGAACAGACTGGCTCTGACCTAGAGAAAGAGGAAGCAAACCTCAACCAAGATGCTGGTTTTGCTGGTCTTGATCCACAGGAAAGCTATGTGTAAACAGAAGTGATACACAGGGGAGATTGGGGAAGGGAGAGTATGTATGCCCCCTTTAGTTCTGGCTTCCCATGGAGAAGTTGGAGAGCTGTCAAACTCAGCCACCACTGCCTTGGAAGCTAAGAATTGTCAGATGATGTAACTATCAGAAACCACAATTCAGCATTAGTGTCACGGTACTGTAGATCTTCATGTTTAGGTCTGTATGTTTAAACACCCCTTGATTTTTGTTTGCTGAAAGAAGGTTTGCCTAAAAGCTGAGCATAAACAGATGCCTTCTTGAAGTATTGACTGGCTCACCCTCTCAGAGCTCTTCCATTACAGTCGTCCCCAGGGCTCAGTTGCAAAGTTGGCAAAAAACAAATTCTGGTACAACATCAGTTTACCAGGCTTTGCAGGACCTGAGAAGGAACTCCTGCCAACTCCCTGTGGGGATGTAGTACCACACAGAAGCTGAGGACAGGAATAGGAAATCTGTGAGTCCAGTAGACCAGGTCTCCTGTGCAAGTAAATACTGGATTGTTTTCATCCAGGTATTGAACACTAAGTATTCTTACTGGTTCTGGATATTCAATATATATAGATAGAATTGTATCCTGCACTTTATCCATGCCCACTCTGTGTAATCCTCTGGCAATGGAAATAGTGATTCAGTCTTGGTCTTAAATCAGCTGAGTTAAACCAGAGGTGAATTTGGTTCTGTCTGATTGATAAATAGATTTTTCTTCTGTTCTAAATTAAATAGAGAAAGGAATAAGAGCAGCAAAGCTAAATTTGTTAGAACAGATTTGAATCCTTATTTAGCTTTTTTCCCCTTGATGCAAGTCTTCAGCTCACTATCTACCCGTATGTTTCCTAGAACATTTTTTGGATGATGATGCCGCAATCTTCCTGGAACTGTTTACTCAATGTATTTGTTGTGTTTGCGCAACATTTTACAAACAAGGTAGGCCAAATTTTTTCCGTGTTGACATAATTCAACAGGCTTCACATAGGTTCTGCTGGAAGGAATGTGGTCCGATTAGTTTTGTTTACAGATTTATTCAAAATTGATTTTTAACTCTAGGTCTGCACCTAGCTTTCTGGCTGACCTTAGGATGGGAAATTTCAAGGCCCATTTTTCACTTGTTAAAAATGACACTTGTGAATAAATGTAAGAAACATCCAGGCCTTTATCATTAGATTTTAATTGCATTTTCTATACAAAAACTTCCAATCACTGGTCTTTAAACTGTTTTCCAAAGAAAAGTTCTTTTTCCTATCCATTTAGGGCAGCAAGTTCACTCATGATTACCCTGGCCTGACTTCTAGAGGAAGAAATACACTAAGATCTAAGCTGTCAAAAGGAGGAACCACAGAGTTTCTTGATGGATTTAGTCTAGAGTCAGTTCAAAGAGGCTGAACCTTTTGCCGACTTCAAATATACAACATGTATTTTGTATCATAGAAAAAGCTTTAGAAGAAGGAGATGATACAAGGCAGTGTTATGACCCTGTGTGTGCCTCAGAGAGTTTTAAACAGTGTAAGTTAACAGGCAGAGCTCCTCAGGCACAGACACCCTCAGAACTGGGTAGGTGTAAAGCTATCTTCACATATAAAGATCTTGTAAGATGACTCAAGCAAGGCACAGAATCTCACCTCAGTGCTTTATCACCGTACTTCCCATATGTCATTGTGATTATAACACTTCTCCCTCAGTCTGGAAAGGCCTGAAAAATGAGTTTTATCCTCACAGCATCTTTATGCCTGGATAAACATTGTGCTAGTTTGGTTCTGAAGGTCATAGCCTTTGTAGCTGAGCCTTATAGGTGTTGTAATCACCTGATTCCAGAGAAGATATAAAAATAATTGTGATCCCTTTGATCACATATGATGCAAATAGCACATGTAAGTCTGTTTGGTTAGGCAGTCCTCCCATCTGATTTAAAACTGTCAAACTTCTCTTCTTGTGTCTAACACATACTTACATCCAGCAATATTTTTTTTGCTCAAAACAAACAGAAATTGACCCCTTTTCAAGCAATGTGTACTGAAATGTGGAACACCTTGTCATGCAGAGTGTCTAAAGGCAAATTGTTTGCATGTTGAGAAAATAGAAGTGAAACAAATTCACTATTTGTTCTGCCACCAAATAAAAAAAAAAGCCACCAAAAGCTATGAAGCACAAACATCACCTCTGTGTGAGTGCCTGAGCTACAGGCTGCGAGGAACTACGAGGATTTGTCGTCAGTATTTGGTCACTCCATTAAAATGTGAGGTACTACTGGCCACTGCTGGACTGGATGGATCTTCAGCGTGACCTCCTGCAGCCAATTCCATGTTCACACACTGTTTTTTAACATACAAGTGGAAAACAAAAGCCTATGCTCATGCCATGTTTTAGCAGGCAAATTCATAAGCACTCAGTCCTTGTGAGGGTTTTTTCAGATACTCAGCTCACTTCAAGCGAGTCCACTTCACAAAAAAAGCTAAAAACTTTTAAAGAAAGATTTTTTAAGATTAGTGCTTGTTAAAGGACTAGATTTGAGTCTTGAAGAATGCACACGGTCTTGAAACGTTGGCATTTGTGAGGCTGCACTATTACTTGCCTTTGTTTCTTCATGGTGAGTGCTGTATATTAAACTAGGTTTGGTCAACAACTGCATCAGAGCTTCTTCGAGAAGGTTTGACAGGTTGATTTATTCTGAGTTGTTATCATGAAACAAAAGGATGAACTAAAGGTCAGGCTTTGATATGAGAGATGGACTGCCGTGAGCAAAGTGCTGATGGCTGTTGGGGCAGTGCCTTGTTCTGTCGCAGCTGCTGTCCCCATCCTGTGATCCAAACGCACCGAGAGGAGCACAGTGCTGCACTTGCCAATTTAAAGGCCAAGCTGATGGAAAACATCCAGCTGTGGTTCTGATACAGAAGAGGGAGTGGAGCAGCGCCTCGTAAAGCTTAGGGAGGACATGGAGCGGGGCGCGCACACGGCGCTCGCTCCACGCCTGGTTATTGAGTGCCACCCAGTGGACTGGCGTCTGCTCCGGCTGTTTGTGCGGGAATGGAGCCGGGAATATACGGGTGCCGGCAGGGTCGAAGCACACGGGGTTGGTAGAGCATTTTTTCTTTTAGTTTGGTGTGGTTTGTTTTTTGGGGTTTTTTTTCCTAGTTAAACAAAAAACTCAGGACTTCTTATTTTCATATGAAATATATCAAAGGGAGTGTCTGGAAGCTGTTACTGTGTAAAGATTCTGTTTGCATTCATCTGTGATTTTCTCCAGTGATTTCTATTTTTGGGTTAATTATGGCCTTGTATACAGCCTTTTAAAACTATTGGTAATGAAGTATTTCCACTTTAACCATAATAGCATAAAGTCTCCAGACATATGTAAGATATACTGTTTGTATATTTTGAATAAATAAAGCATGTTGGAGCAGAGTTCTGTAATTTGTTACGTTACCCCTAAATTTTTGTTAGGTAGCTACTAAATAAAACACTAGAGAGGACCAAAGTCATTACCTAACATTTGGAAGAAAGTCCTGTATGGCTTTCTAGATCACAGTGCTTAATAGATAAAAGAATCACACTTGGGAGCTGTGGGGGTTAGGTCTTTTCCATCTCAACAATGTATCTGTGAAGTATGGCACTTGCCAAAATAAAAACTTGTGAACAGTGCTGGTGTTCAGGAGGTGGCACATAAACTCCCAAAGCATTGTGAATGTCAGAAAGGAGACATTACTGCACCCCCCAATCAATAGATGGCTTTATTCTCGGCCACTTAGAGCAGTGTTTTGAGAAGGACCTCCATTCAGGCTGTCCATTCCTCTGTACTTGGGAAAGATTGGTAAAAAGTGAGAATTGTCACAATGCAAAAATCCATTTACATGAATTTTAGATCATGTCCTGACATGCAAAACACACGCCTGCAGTAGACAATGTACAGTATTCCCAAGCTACAGAACATGTGACACAGAGGAAAGATGAAGACTGAGGATAATGTTTTTCTTAACAAATCTGGAATACATCCTGGAAAATCTTTGTTTACAAATTTATCCTCTGTTGATGGCATGCAAGATAAAGTTGAACAGATACCAGATGCTCTATGCTTGATCTTGTGGCTCCCTTTATCAGAATAATTTTCATTATTTACAATGGTTCCTTTAATGGAAATGTTAGAAAAAAAAATCCCTCCTGAAAAATTAAGTCCTATTCACACAGGTTAAATGTAGCCATGGAAATTAACTTCCTTTTGGTTATCCTATATCCAATGGAATGAAATAACTTTTTCTACCATCTGCAACAGCTGAAGTATTGTGTAAATGAAGTATAAAAGCAGCCCTTGGAAATTAGAGCCCTGAAAAAGAGCTAAGAATATCACTGACTATTACAATCAAATTCACAACTTTAAAGAAAAATGTGTGCATGCTGCTCTGACCCTGCAAAGGTCTGGCACGAAATTTTATGCTCAGGAAGAGCTTAAGGAAGTGCTGTGCCTCATATACATATCTGTTTGCCAAGCATGTTCTTTCCCTTTTGTTGCCTTGTGACCAGGAAGATGATTTCCAACAGTTCTTTGAGAAGAGCGTGCACTTCTTCACACTGCTTAGCCAACAAAAGGGCAATTTGAGATTTTGTGGGACAATTACACTTTACATGCCTGAACAATCCGATATGCCTTGGGTAGCTCAGGGACTGCAATGATGCAGCAATGTTTTTGGCCAGCATATGATGTTCAGGTGTCTTAGTTTCCCAAATATGGAGTAAATTTCTACCATTTTTATTAGCCTAAAGGAGAAAACAGATCAGGCAATATACTATTTATATTATATTAATTAATGTGCACAAATCTTTCCAGGAAACTGAGGCCTATAATTTGATACAAAGCATACTTATGTATTTACCCTTAGTAACAACAATTTTCATGCAAATAACAGATATCAAAATATGCACCTACAAGGACAGCTTTGGGATTTGCACATGTAAACACAGATGTACACCTATGGAGCTTCCCTCATTGAAAATGTGGTCCAGCTAATGCTCTGGTTCATATGGGAGGAAGAATTAAGAGGCACTAATTTGTATGTAAAATTCTAGGTATGTGCAGGATCATGTAATAAAAGTTTGAATCAACAATAGGAACATATTGTCATGGTGTGTAAGTCCTATATCACCAGATTAACTCCTAGACATTTTCTTCATCATTGTAACATGTTAATGACTTCCACAGCAGCTGAATACACCCATACAACATCAGAAAACGTAGTGATTTATAAGTTTACAAAAATTCTTTTCTACTTGACTTTTATATTCTGAAAAACAAAGTGTTGCCAGAAAACTGTAAAACCTGGCCAAGTAAGGACCTCAATGTTACCTGCTGCCACAATCCTTTATTAAGGATGATGATGATTATTATTATTATTGATAATCCTGTGTAATCCATGGAAGAACAGCCACTGGCAGGACAAGATCTCTACACAGATGTTGGATATCTGATTTTTCCAAATTAACTTGTCAACCAAGAACAAGCACTTCACTCATTTCTTTAGTGCTGTGTCCTGACTATCCTTGGAAGATCCCTCAGAGGAAGTACTGAAAACTAACATTTTGTAAGACAAATGGAAGAATTTTAAGCAATTTTTCTATCTTCACAGCCCTTAGAGTTTCCTAAAAATCTGCAAGCAAAGCTAAGTGAAAAAAGTTATTTTTTTCAGAGCTCAGCAATTCCTCTTATTTACATACGTGTGATGACACCCTCTTAGTCTTAAGATATCTTGATGTAACTGAATCTTCATCCCCAAAATGGCAATGAAGAACACTGCCTAAGTCAGCACATGTTTTTATAAGCTAACCTTTGCAAGGCAGTGACTTGTGAATAGCAATTTCTCATCTCCCCTGCTATGCTGCAATTTAGTCCTCTGGAAAGATATTTGAGGTAAATTTACCAAAGACAAATGTAATGATGATATATTCGAAGCTCCCAAGCTGGTTAATTTTCAGAGGCAATGAAAATTTATTGAGAGCAGTAGAACAACCTGTGCTAGCCTCTGGTCACAAGATAAAAAAGTGTTTATTTTTAAAAACCCGAGTGAGGATTGAGTGTCATAATCTATTTTCCACACTATTGCACCCAGGTCAAGGAACCTTTAGTGTTGTGCAGGGAAAATGCAGGAGCCTGGATGCCCAGTGCTCCCCAAACACCAGCAGCAGAGTTTCAGAGCCAGAACTTAAAGAAAAATCAGTAAGGTGAGCCAGTGGGTAACTGTTCCTCTGAGATGCCTGTATTCAGGATTGTCATGTGGATGCCATACACACTGTCTACCCATCTCATTTCCTGGGGTATCAAAAGATATAACAGCTTATGTGATAGTGAGTTTGTATTTCACACACTTTTTTTTTTTTTAATCAACTTGTTTAAGGATTGTTTTCTCTGAGAAAGTTTTAATCTGTGTTAGTTTAATTATATCACTGACAGTGAGTTAATTTTAGTCTTCTTGTGAACCTTTATGTGCTTTTAAGCTTGTTTTTATTTTGGCTTGGAGTTCTTTTGAAGAGAGATTGATTTGGAAAGAGATATTCCAAATCATGAGAGAAATTATCTACAGAAGCTATCACACAGTGTCAAAAGTATCAGTGTGACTATAACTGTATTCCTATATCTATATGGATAGTTTCACTTCACAAGCAAGTTTCTGCTTTGTAGCAGTGACTCTATGTCCAAAAATACTCCCATTTCATTTCCCTGGGGTAGCAGTGGTCGGAAGTTCTGCTATGACTTGTGAGCTGAGGAGGGAGAGGAGTCTTCATCCAGCACTTAGTGGAAAGCTATGGTGGCTATATAAGTAATTTCAGTAATGGAACATAAATTTTCACTAATGGATTCCCACCAGAAATATTTTAATAGGCAGCAGCTTCTTCATAGTACACCATTTCTGGCTGTGAACAGTTGCAAATTACAGCGGGGCTGGATAATACAGCAGAACAACTGATTCTGATTCTCTTTCAGCTCAAAGATACCCAGTGCAGTTACTATATATAAAAAGACCTGAAAATAGGTAAAATAAAACATAATCTACCTTTAGACAGAGCCTTTACTCCACCAGAGTGATATAAGCAGCCTCAGAGCAGGGAGGACAATGTTCAGAGTAGCAATGGCTGCAGATAGAGAAAATATGGAATTACTCGGGAAAGTGCCAGCAATTGAGAAATGAAAAGATGTAACCCAGGAGTTGAACTCAATACATTAAAAGGATTGAACATTGACATATATTCTCATATTGTTGTAATGCTATTTGCCCATGAGGTAGATAACTCTAATAGACGTAACAATTGGGCGTATGAAAAAGGATCAGTATTTGATAAATATAATTACTGCTTCAAGAATTGTGAAGAACACCCTGAAAATATGAAGCATTTTATTGTAAACACTAGTTTAATGCCAGAAAAGACAGAAATCAAAAATATCTCATCAAAAAACTTTCAAGCATCACAATTTTTAAGCAGAGAGACAATCTCCTAACCCAGACCTCTGCTAAGTTCAGGAAGAAAAGAAGTATCAGAAGAATGTACCTGGAAAAAGGCTTATTTTACTGCCTCTGGTTTGTGATTGAGGATTCAATATATGCATATAAATACATAAAATAAGATGCAAAAATATGGATATTCTTATTTACAATTACTTTAAAATCAATTTATACTTTACAATTATACTTTACAATCAAAGTATAGCAACATCAAGACAATGTTACTACTGAAACATCCAGCTTCAGTAACGGCTTTGGTATCTATGTATATAAATACATTTGTACATGGAGCTCTATCTTCTGGAAATCTGGTGTTGACAAAATTCTTGGTCAGGTGGGAGGAAGGACAAGAGAGGCACCAAGTCTGCCTGTAAAATCCTAGAGAAATACAGCCCCTAATAACATTAATATGGACTGTACTGCAAACAAGTGTAGTTGCAAAAATTAGGGTGACTGCAGGCTACCAATACAGCTGTTTTTTATCACAGCTGGAAGTTTAACTGTGGTAGCTTCAAATTTAAACAGTCCAGAGACTTTGTTGCTATGGTAGCATCAGCCCTCCAGAAGTCTAAATATATGTGATGCCATTCAAGTGCTTCCACATGTACCCATTTTATTTCACAATATAATGTTGGAGAACCAGCATTTAACCACACTAACACAACCACTGTGTTGAGTAGAGTTAAGGGTATTGCTCTTAGGAAATACTTTAATTTAATTTTAATTTAGCTTGATGACAAGAGCCATGACTCATTACACTGAAGAATGTTTTCATGGCTAATAATAGGCTGCAATTAATATTTTTCCTGTGAAACAGTTTCTGCTGTTACATAAGTCTGCAGATGATCTCAGGGACTACAATGATATTTTTATTCCAATCACTCAGATGGTAGAATATTCTATAAAATGGAAGTGGGTGTTATTTATACTTACATGAGCCTTATTACTGGAGGTGCACCTTTTGTCTTCAGTGTATTCATCCCCTCTCTGTTCCTGAGAGTCAGAACAATGTTAACTAAAAGCTCTTGTAAAATTGTGGACATTTCTTGCCAACCTCTGAAATATTTCTGCAAAGCATGGCATTGATACATGTGACATCCATGCATGTATATTGGCTCAGCCAAGGATAATAGTCTTTCTTTTTTTCAGATTTTCACACTATTCACTTGTTTTCCTCTGTCAGGGAACTCACAGATGTAGATTATAAGAGATTTTCATGGATGCCTGCAATCAGGAAATTTTCTTCCTGGTTTCTCAGTTTTCCATTTAGTGCTTTCAATTTTAGATACTCCTGTGTATGTTTTACTCTGAATGAGGACTACAGAGTAGCCATACATAATTTGTACACCCTTACAAGCATCCTGGAAACATCTCTTAATTTCTCAATCAGTAACTCACCAGATCCTTTACTTTTAGACCATATTTTAGTATGTATTTGGGGTTTTAACTTTATATAATGAAATTTGTTGCCAGGACTTTGTAAATACAGCAATGAAGACATGGGCTTCTCAGTATGTTGATATCAAGACTGTACTGCACTTTATTCCTGTCAATTTCCATGAGAGAAAAATGGCATTTGGCTTCATGTTCTGGTGGAAAGAAAGGCTTGCAACCCTCCACCCAAGACTGGAATTGCTAAAGGGAAAAGAAATCTCTATGTGCAGACTTTATTGAGGAAGTATTCATCTACCACATACAAGATCTGAGATCCAAAAGAAGCTGAAGGCAAAGTAGAAGAGTCATGGAATCATAGAATGGTTGGATTGGAAGGGACCTTGAAGATCATCTAGTTATAACCTCCCTACCATGGACAAGGACACCTCCCACCAACCAGTTGCTCAAAGCTCCATCTGACTTGGCCTTGAACACTTCCAGGGACAGGGCATCCACAGCTTCTCTGGGAAACATTTTCTGTGCCTCGCCACTCTAATAGTAAAGAATTTCTTCCTAATATTTCTTCTAAACCTATCCTATATCAGTTTAAAGCCATTTCCCCTTGTCCTATCCCTCTGTGCCCTTGTAAAAAGTCCCTCTCCATCTTTCTTTTAGGCTCCCTTCAGGTACTGACTGGAAGGCTGCTATAAGATCTCCCCAGATTGCTGAAATTACTGTTTGTAAAGTGTCTACTTGAACTGTTTTCCAGTCATTAAGTATATATTACTGATTAATTGATCATTTATATCCTTAATCCTAGACATTTTTTTAAATTAATAAAAAGGGTAAGAAAGTTGCAGCCAGGATACTGAAGGACTTTCTTTTTTCCATTAAAAATAAAAGCAAATGCTGCAGCAACCTTCAAAAGAGCTACAGAATTTGTTCTGAGGACAGTATAGCTGGTATCAAGCAAACTTGTAGGGACTATAAGAGAGAATAAAATCAGACGGTGAGCAAAGTGTAAATATCAGATATAGGGGAAACACCAGCTCAGATTTCTTTTTAGCTGCAAGTTTACTGCAGTATTTTGAAGGTGTTAATGAGCAGATGATTACAGTTGTTCATACATTTTTGTATACATACATATTTTCAAAAATATTTAAAAAGATTTCTTACCAAAGGCATGTAAACCTATCCTGAGCTAAACCAGAAGGTCTTTTTGGGATGAATATCATGCTGAAAAATAGGAAACAAATGTAGGAGTTAACATCCTATTTTCACAAATATATTTCATAGGTAATTAAATCCTTGCTGTTGATCTAGGCAGGCTTTTACTTGAGCTGGAAAGGGTGCTGATAAGAATAGCAACATTGATCTGCAAAATGGAGCTACTCCCACAGAAAAAGAGTTAGCTATCTCAAGACCATCTACTTGGAAAACACACTGTGGGAGGGAAGGGGGAGAGATGCCTTAAAATTTATAATACCGTAAGTAATACGAAGAAGGGAGTTGAGGAACAGGTGTTCACTATTTCCCACTGGGCTGAAAGAGGGTAGATACAAACTAGATATAAGGATTTTTTTTTTTAAAATTTTTTTATTTTTTACTGTTGGCGTGGTAAACACTGAAGCAGGTTGCCTAGAGAAGTGATAGGTTCTCAAGGTAGGTCTTCAAGGTAAGGTTGGATGGGGTCTTGAGCAACTTGATCTAGTTGAAGATGTCCCTGCTCACTGCAGGGGAATTGGGCTGGATGACCTTAAAAGTCCCTTGTGACCATTCAGTGATTCTAAGACACTGTCACCTCAGTGAACACCTATAAGTGAGCAGACTCCAGTGATTTGCTTTGCTTGAGAAATGTGAAGGCCCTTACAGACTTTTTGAGTCATTATTTGTGTTTTATTGCTGTGAATAAGTAAATACATGCCTCTTGCTCAGCTTAATTCCACAGGCATCTTTCCATGCAGCTACATATGATACGTAGGATGGATTCCAGGTTTTGTTTTGCTGTGTGCATGAAACATTGCAGATTAGCAAGTTCCTTTTGAGAGACTCAGAGCAGATGTTTTTAGTGGCTAGAGAGCCAAACCGAGTATAAGAATCACTCTGAAAGGTTGAGGCTAGGAATGTGCGTGAAAAGAAAGACAGGCTTCTTTCATCCACTCTGCCTCTGTTTTCCCTTCTTCCCTAAGTCAGTCCAAGAAGATACTTTTACAGTTTATTCATTTGTGAGACCTAAGGTGGAAAAAAAGCTGGCACTAAATTCCTGATGATGAGCTGCTAATGCGATCAATCTCCTGCAGTAAACAGTGCTGGGCTCAGCATCATTCTGCATTCAGTCTTATCAGCCCGCTGAAGTTTGGTCCCTCTTGCAAATCCACAGGGTAAAGGTATCATCTAATATTGGCAACACTCCCTCCTGTGTAGTGGGTCGTGTCTAAATGCATCCAAATGCACCATCTGGCTTTTGAGTATAACAGCAGATATTGGCTTCCTCTGAAGAGAAAGAATTCAGTCTAAAAAACAGCCAGCACTTTGCTTGTTTTGGGGTAAAACTGAGGTAAATCCACAGATTTAACCTAATGACTAATGAGTATTGGCAAATGAAAACAAAAGACAACAATGCTTGGAGTAGGCTTAATCTATCTTGTGCAGTGTGTACATTAGGTCTCTAGAATGATATTTTCAAGGGTGTATTTCTTATACGTTTGTGAAATACAGATAGATCTCTGGTTTTGACTGGTTTCCACCTGAACTCAGACTTACTCTTCTCTCTGCTTATTTTCAGTCTGGCTTTCCTCTCTTGTAGCAGAATCATGCTTTACTCTTTCCCTTCTAAACATCTATTCTTGACCTTATTTTTAACACAAACTGTTCCCCATCTTATTTCATCTCACTACAAGCAATTCCATGCTCTAGATCTTATTATTTTCCATCTCCTTTGCAACTCCTGGCTTGTGGAGGGTTTGTCCAGCCCACTGCCTTCATTATTCCAACTCACATCTCAGAACCAGTGCTCCTTCATTTTTTTCAGCCCGGTCTAGGGAGGTAGACTGAATTTCATAATGGTTGGGTTGTACACCCAAGTACAGGGGAAGGAGGAAGAGAAAAGCATCCACATTCAGAGTGTGAAGGCTGCTCCCAGAACCAGCCATCATACTTATGGGTGTAGCTACAACCTCCTAAAGGACTAGCGTCTGATGTATACCCCAAGATCCTGGCATGGGATTTGTGGAAGATCTTAGAGTGAGTTTGTGCCAAGGAGCTACAGGGTGATCAGGCAAGATTTTTAACCACTGGGACAAATTTCATTCAACTGTCACATTCTACAATTGCTTAGAAGATGCAATAAATGCACAGTGGGAAGCAGGTGGGCTGGAGAGGTGGATCAGTATCCCTTTTAATGTTTGTTCTGTCATTAAACTGTGAGTGTTATCAGTAAATGAGGAGTATTTTGTAAAGGCTGAAAACCTACCTGTTCTAATAACCTCTGAAATACTGAGATTAGCATCTAACACTTGGGGAAAGGGAGGGAGAGTAACCTTATTTTGCTTTGTAAATCAGAGTAAATGTAGAACCTATTGCAGAGTAGCTATTGTAGAACAGCAATCTCCTCTTTTTATCTTTTTATCTTTTTAGTCACTGCTTAGGGTGTCACTGACATTTTGAAAGCTGCTACATAGCTATCTGGTTGTGGTGGTTGTTTTTGGGGTTTTTTTTGGTGGGTTTTTTTTTTTTCCCCCCAGAAAGTCACCNTGTTTCCAGAAAGTCACCAGTTTTTAAATGTATTTTTTAAATGCATTCACGTATTCGTCTCTCCACAGATGTTTTATTCTTTCTGCAGTGTGAGAGCATATGCAGACACAAGCAGAAATATCCTGAGTTCCCTGGAGAAGAGGTGGCCATACTTGTTTATCACCTGTGACCCAGAAAGAGAGAAACCTGCCTTCTGCACAGCTTGAAGCAGGGACAGACCTGGTCCCCGAGTGACTAGCAAATGTAGCTGTAAACACTGCTGCAGTGCAGAGATTATGGTCCTGAAGCCTGAGTAACCATCATCACGACACGACACCAAATTGGGAATGAGAGACTTTGCAGAGGAGGAAGAGGGAAGATGTCATTATTTGGGGATCAGAATTGGAATCCTAATCCTCCCCCTCAACTGTTTCACTGCTTTACTTCTCAAGGGGCTTTTAAGGTTGAACGTGTATTTGATGTAGTTGTTAGTGCTGAGAAAATAGCAAAAGTGGTTGAAGTGTCATGCTGTCCTGCAGGTATTATATTAACTCACCTAGAAGATTTTAAAACAAAATTCCTTACGTTTTCATCTTGAACAAAGGTGACTCAGATGAGATCTTTACCCTTGGGCTGCAGATTACATTTCAGGCTGCCAGCCTGCAGGGAACATAAGAACTGATTATTCCTTTTACCGGAACCATTAAGACTAATGTGCAAGGTAAGAGCTGAAATGTCATCCTAAAGACAGGCTAGGAGCTGTTATAGCTCCTTCCCCTTGAGCTATTAATCCATAGGGTAGATACCCAGCTAATCCCTTGGTCAATTATGCTAATCTCAGGATAGGTCTGACTAGCCACATATTTTATAGAATCATAGAATCATAGCAGGACTTTGCCTGAAAGGGATCTCTAAAGGTCATCTAGTTCCAAACTACCTGCCTTGGTCAAGGATGCCATTCTCCAGATCAGGTTGCTCAAAACCCTATCCAGCCTGGCCTTGAACACTTACAGGGATGAGGTAGCCACAATTTCTCTGGGCAAACCTCCTCCAGTGTCTTATGACCCTTAAAGTTAAGATTTCCTTCCTTATGACTAATCTAAATCTATCCTCTTTCAGTTTAAAACCATTTCCCCTCGTTCTATCACGTAGGACTTGGTAAAAATTGTCCCTCTCCTCAAGCCTGTCAAGATCCCTCTGGATGGCACCCCTTTCCTAAAGTGCATCTGTTTTACCACTCAGCCTGGTGCTGTCTGCAAATTAGCTGAGGGTGCACTCAGTGTCACTGTCCATGTCATTGGTGAAGAGATTCAATGGCACTGGTACTGGTATGGACCCCGGAGGAACAGCACTTATCATGTTTTTTCACCTGAATATTCAGGCATTGCCTGGAACTCTGGACACAACCATCCAGCCAGATCCTTGTCCATCATGCATCAAACCTGTATCTCTTCAATTCAGAGATAATAGAGTTGGGGAGGACCATATCAAAGGCCTTAAGATGTTCAGGTAGGTGACATCTGTAGCCCTTCTCTTGTCCATTGATGCAGCCAGGCCACAAAATTAGTCAGGCATGATTTGTCCTTGGAGAGACCATATTGGTCGTCTTTAATTAATTCCCGGTCTTCCATATGTTTCATGTCTTGCAGCAATTCTTCCAGGAGGATCTGTTCCATGACCTTACTGCACACTGGGTGAGTCTGAATGGTCAGTAATTTCCAGGGTCCTCCTTTCACCCATCATTCCTGGGACTTCACTTAACTACCATGACTTTTGAAATATGATGGAGGGTGGCTCAGCAACTACATCAGTCGATTCCCTCAGTACCCTGGGGTGCATCTCATCAGGTCCCATGGATTTAGGTGTAGTCAGGTTCTGCAGGTGCTCTTGAACCTGATTGTCACATAACCAGGGGTTCTTAATCAGCTTTTGAGGAAATAAACTACTTTTTAAACTTGGAATTTGCTCCCAGCTCTGATAAGCTCCTGAATTATTAATAAAAAAATCTTTATAGTTTTCAGAGAGCAGGAGCATCAGGCCAAAACTATAATTCTCTCTTACTCAGAAAACAGTAGTTTTCTGAGTCTGATTTCCTATTTTCTTAGTATATTTAAGTCAGTATTCTATCAAAATCTATGATCTGTTGAAATCTGAGAAGATAACTCCTTTTAATTTTCATCTCTTAACTGTACTATATGTCTAAAAAAGTAAAATGAGAGAAAAAAGAACCAATTCTTAAAAAGTAATGGTAAAAATACTTTTTCATTATTTTTTCATTGTTTTATGCCGGTATTTTTCAAAAAAGAGCTCCAGCTGAGATCTGATTAAAATCAAGTGTGTCAAATTGAGCAATACCAAAGAAATTGTAACATGCATTAGCTTGAGCAATTGGGAATAAAGTCAGTATTCATATAAAAATATGGCCATCAAAATGTATCATACCTTTAAAAAATAACAAAGAAGCTTGTTAGTCTCATCATTTAGCCATAGGGAAAAATATAAAGAGAAAATTAAAAAGAGTTTAAGTCAGTTGATAGAGGGCAATCTTGTCTTTTTTTCTGACCTCATTTCACTGAAAGATTATGGCTGTAATCTAAGCCAATGAAAGCTAACACCCCCCTGTAACTAACAAACATAATTTTTCCGTGCTAAACCTCAGTTTTACTGGAGGGAAAATCTAAAAATCAAAATACAGTTTTCGGTGTGAAAAACCCCAGGTGCAAACATGTCGTCTTAAGCATCTCACGCAATGTGATTTCACCATGCTGAGAACACTTTCACAGAACGTGATGTTTATTTGTAATTCTTGTGTGATAAGAATGGATTTTTTTTTTCTTTCTGTAGTTTAAATCTTTCTTCCACAGTGTCTTTTTAAGTACTTTTCAAATAGCTCTTCTTTCACTGGTATTTTTATCCTTCCTAGGTGAGACTGTGAAAAACTCTCAAACTTGGCTTATTGCTGTTCTTACCAGAGTCAGTACCCAGAGCACTCGGTGTTACAGCTTTTTGTCCCTTGAAGTCAGTGGATGTGACTCCCTGCCTGACAGGTGCAGTGGAAAATCTGCACTGTCCTTTTTGGATTCAATTTTGTGTGGAAATTTACAACTGCTCACATTTCTGGCAAACTGAAGCAGCAGGGAAAAAAAAGGAGCTCGCACTTGGATGCAGAAAATTTACTGTGACCTTATTTTGGAATTTCAAATGTAATGACACAATCTTGGCCAAAAAAATTGCAACAGCCTGCATCTGCATTCCTTCCATACAGTTTCATAAGCAGCACATACATTCTTTCCCACTGTGAGAGCAAGGCCAACATATACACTGAGCCGAGTAATTATTATTCTCCTCCAGAGTGCCACAGTTGATTTTCAGTCAGCACAACCTATCCCAACACCATGCATAATTTAGTAATTTTAAAGGTATTGAGCGAGCTCTAATAGGTTCACTTCCAAGTAAGTAGTTAGATTACTTCTATGCATTCTGAGTTCAGCCCTCTCTGAACTCTGCCTGAGAATTAAGCTATTAAGAATTAAGCCATTACCATAAAAATAATGATCTAGACTTCCAAGGAACCCTCTCTCTGAGATGGGGACAGCTTGCTTATTCACACTGGCTTCAAAAGTCTTATTTGTGCCGTTAAAAAGGATTGTGTCTAAAATAGAGAGGATGTAGTGAATTGATACAAAATATGTGATCCAAGAATCTGGTTCAATGAATATAAAGCACCTGATTCCCAGTGAACAGCTTAGTTCAATCAATGGTATACTCCTGTGACTAATACTCTGCATCTTTTTCTGTGTGCAAACTCAAAGCCTTCTCTTTAGAAAGTCATACTAATTGAATGAATCCTTGTTAACAAAGCATGAAATTTCTTTCTTTCTTGTATTTTGTGTTTAAGTTCTTGACAAATGAAAACAATACAGGATTTTACTTCTATGACCATGAAAATGTATGTATACCTTAAATTATATGCTAAAATGACCAGTTTCTGATCATTTAAAGAGGAACACAGATTTTTCCATTACTTCGGATAATGGCCAAAATATTGGCCAGATGCTAAGAATCCCTTTTTACACTGTCTTCAGGAGGGAATGAGAAATCCATTACAATTGTCTGAACCAATAAACAATGTACAGTGGCTCTGAAGGCACACAGAGAATTCAAGAACTCTGCTCTCCCAGGAATTTGGTGCCACTTATTCCAGTGCTACCTTGATGACCGTCCTAAGCGCTTCCATGGTCCATTAGCAGTTTTATATTCAAGTGCCACTTTTGGAGCACAGGTGATCTGGGGCCTCTTTTGGAAGTAAAGGAACAAGATATAAATCTCGTGGTGCTGACTGGGTTTAGATGCCCCTCAGCCTCTTCCCTCACCACCACACTAGTGGCCTGTGTGTTGAAAGCCAGCCCTGATGTGGTGTAACTGGGATACACAGGGATAACACAGCCCTGTGTGTATCCCAGGACCAGGAAGCTGTGAAAAGAGCTCTGTGGGAAAGCCATGAGAAGCCTTGTCAAGGGCTTTCCTCTCCATGGCTCAAGAGCTGCATAAAGTTCAGGCACTCAGCCCTGGTCGTTGCCTGAGCTACTCTGCACGTCAGTGCCTGGTTACCTGGTACAAGCAGGAACAAAAAAAACCCCTGTCTGTGATGTCAGTCTTCACAAGGATCTCACTCTAGTCCTTTAAACTAATGCCAGGCACACCGGGCAGAAGTCTGGCAATGAAATTTGTGGCAGCTGAAGCCTTGGTTTTGCTGGAAAGAAGCCTGTATTTAAAATATCCATGCTAGGAAGTTGTGTCAAAGCCAACATTATTATACCCGGTTGTGTCTGGAAAAGGAGAGGAAGACAGATATGTACATAAGAAACAGGAGCCATGAGCTAAGAAAGAAGACCCATAATGAGTTCAAATTAGATTAAATTAAGGAAAGCAAAGTAATGCTTTGGAGAAAAAGAATCCTACCTATGCTTGTACAATGATAGGTTTTTAATTACCTATTACCACCAGGGAAAGGCATCCTGCAGTCTCTGCATTTACTGCTTTGAAAACATTAGTGGAAAGCAAAAGGCAAATCTAATGACAGGATTTATTATGGAAGGAAGAACTAGTGAAATAGGAAGCATCATTATGCTCCAACATAAATCTATTAATAGTCTCTCTAAGAGGAGAGACTGTAACAAAAAAAAAAAAAAAAGAAAAGGAAAAAAGATTATTTTTTTCTTGCATTAGCCTTGGTATGGTAGCAAACAACTTACATGCTTTCTGTCAATGGCCTGGAGAAAACAGCTTTTTAGCTGTTTCAATCCCTTTGAAGCTGGCTGTTGTAGCTGTGAGTGGCACTTCGTGTTGACTTTCCAGCATTTGGGCTCTTTCTCTCCAGGCCATTAGATAACAGTTCTTACAGTACTCTTAAGGCGATTCTTACTAGACTGAGTTATGATTAGTACTAATTTTGGAAAAAGAAAATCAAACATATAGCTGGGAAATGGTTGCAACTGTCTGTGGCGTGTCAGCTGCATAAATAGATTTTCCATTTTTATTTTCTTTTACTAGCAAAACACCACCAGGATACAAACTCCTCCTATTTCATGGCAAAATTTCCAAGCCCTTCTAGATAGCAAAAATTTCTCAGAAACTCTCCTGAACCAAGGAGGAAATGAGCTTGCAAGCCCGCAAATATTGGAGTTGCAGCGTCTGCAAAGTTTCTGCACCAGTACAGTCGAATATTTAAAACATGAAGCAGCAGGGCTAGTTGTTTACCTGTCTGTAGGCTGCTGGCTGGCTTGTTCCTACTTGTTAGAAAACTCAACAGAAATACAGTGCCTCTCTTGCCAGAGATGTAGCTTACAAGAAACAGTATCACACATGGCTGGAAAGCAAGATTAGCAGATAAAGGCAAAGCTGGGATGGGCATTTCCTCTCATACTATCCCTCCAATACATGGACAGCATCTGGGCTCTCCAAATGCTGAGTGTTACCACACAGACTTGTATGCCCTGTGTGGGCACTCCCATGCAGAACAGAAAAGGAGGCTGCTTGAGTTACCAAGGATATGCAGCACAATTGCAACAACAATCCCTTCTGTTGTATGGAATTTCTGATTTCATCGCAAGGCAAGTGTACTCAAACTAATGTATTCATGCACTTTATTAATATTTTAAGTAAATACAGACTAATAGTAGTTGTTCCTTTTTTTACTAGATTTTTCTCATTCACCCAGATCAGGAGTCTGATCTCACATTTTTAAAACAGGGTAAGTTCTTTCTTTTAAATTTTAAGTCAGTTCCTGATTTATACAAGAGCACCAGAGGCAAGAACTAAGCCTCACATTTCCAGCTGGAGGTCTTTTTATTAAAGTTGTCATTCTATCTTTCTCATTCTCTGTCTGTAAATTTACTTGCAGCAGTTGCAATATTAGTCCTTATAAATGTTTTCACAGTATTGGGGAAGCTTCCAATAATGAGCTACCAAGAAAAAGAAAAGCATGTTCCATTTTCTAATGTGCCGCCTGTAACCACTCCATTAAGCAGGTCAGATTTTTTCATCATCTGCCATGCTCCAATGCACAGCAACTCTGGAGAGAATTCTAGCAGCCAAAAATGGGTATTTCTGACAGTCAAAAACCAGGTAGATTTAAAAATAATCCAGGGAAAGTATTCTGTGAAGACTTCACTCTGGTGATACATGGCAGATGGATCCTTTTTTATTTATCACCAGGTGAGGTGCCTGCCTACACATCCCCAGTGTTATAATCAGCTTGTAGCAGTAATCAAGAAGCAGAGATACCTGTGAAATGGAAAGTAAACAAGATCTTTATTTTTGGCTTGGCCAAGGCAAATTTTCATGGCATATTAATATAATTTGTACTTTGTTGGGACACTTAATGCATACTCAAGAGTACATCCCCTTCCTTTGAGGATGTCATCTCTTAGCAAGATGCTAAAAATGTCTTGAGAGAGGATCTAGCATCACTACTGCACTATTTTTTCCTCTCTGTGTATGTATGTGTGAAAACTTTGGCAGCTGCCTTGGAAAATCCACTGTACATTTTTCCTCCAAATTATCTTCCCCCACCTTTCCCCTGATTTTTTAGAACCATGGTTTTCAGACAAAATTAGCTCCACACAGGGCAATTGCCTGTGTGGGTTCAGCTGAAATAATACTGAGAAAGCAGGTTTTTTCTGCTTATTTCTATTGTTACTGAAAGTGCCAAATTCTACTTCCTCTGCTACTCTTAGCTCAGCAAATGGCCCCAGGCATTTTCAGACATTGAGGGGGTCACCAAATTTGACTTTGTGAACTATAATAGTGCAAACTGGAAAGCATGCAAATCAGTGGCAAAGACTGAGGGGCAGGACTCTCAAAAAGATTTAAACCTCATTTTCAGATGTCAAACCTAGGTATTACTGGATATATATTTAAAAAATTTCCCTGTGAATGCATGGTTTAGATGGGAATTCTGTCCTATTCTGAAGATGGTGTTACACCATGGAAGAGATACAGATTTAGGTCCAAAATAATAATACCACAGTTTTAGAAAAATCGAAGTGGAAGCAATCTAATAGAAAACCTTTTTAAAAGCAATAAAAATATTTTCTAAAAATTCTGTGAAAACTATTACAGGTCTAAAATCTCTGGTTTTTGAAGAAAAAAGAAGAGGGTGGGGGTAAATAGGACAGATCTGAACTGTGAGAAGATCAGAAAAAGTATCTAAAAATAGCCATCCACTATTAGCAGTTGCCAAACATGCCTTTGAACTGTAATATAATTCTGCCTGACCTGGAAAAGAGCTCTCCCTGCAAATCAGAGTCCCCAGGTGCCAAGGTAATAATGAGAAATGTTAAAAATTGTATAAAAATAAAAAAGTCAGATGATACCATGGGCACACTGAGCAGGTGCAGAATTAATGGCACTCGGAGGGCTCCATCTCAGGATACTCTCTCCCGACCAGAGAACCCTCTGAAACCTGTACCCAGTGAACCAGGTATTCACCACCTTTTATCCATTTTCAGGAAGATTTGGTTGAATCAGTAAGGCAGGGAAAACTTGGGAATTCAGTAGCTGGAGAGGCTTATATGAGTTCTTGAAGAGATTTGGAAGTCATTAAAGGGATGGGAGTGGGGGAAAAAAATTAAGGTTTTTGTTCCTTATGCCACTGTGATCCTGGGTGTTGCAGGGAAGTTGACATAGCAAACAGGAATTTGCTCAGGGGCAGTTTGTATGACAATAGATTTGCTCAGCCACAAACAAACAAACAAACAAACAAGCTTATTATTCTCTCAATAGTGAGATATATTTTAGTTACTGCCTGTAATTAAAGTCATTGTAACTTGTGGGTTTGGATGGGATCCACCCAAGGGTACTGAAGGAAGTGCTCACTGAGCCACTTTCCATCATTTGTCAGCAGCCCAGGCTTACCAGGGAGGTCCCAGCTGACTGGAGGTGAGCAAATGTGATGCCCATCTACCAGAAGGGTGGAAAGAGGATCCAGGGAACTCCAGTCCTGTCAGTCTGACCTTCATGCCAGGGAAAGTCCTGGAGCAGATCATCCTGAGTACCATCATGCAGCACATACAGGACAATGAGGGCATCAGGTCCAGCCAGCACAGGTTGCTCTTTACAACTTCCTTTACAATGAGAGGGAGGTGCTGGTCTCTTCCCCTCTGGTCTCTGCTGATAAGGATGCATGGAAATGACTTAAATCATCAGGGGAAACTTCAGATGGAATATTAGGAATAGTTCATCAATGAGAGGGTGGTCAGTCACACGAACAAGTGCCCCAGGGAAGAGGTCATGATCCCAAACCTGGTGCTTGTGAAACATTTGGACAACACTTTTAGATATATGGTTAAATTCTAGGTTGCCCTGTGTGGAGTAAGTAGCTAGATTCAACGATCCCTGTGGATCTCTTACTTTGTATATTCTGTGATTTGATTCTATGGTTCAATGGTCATATTTCAGCATAACTGGGGGAAGGAGCTGAGATAAATGTGCCATAGTGGTAGACACAAAGTAAGGGAACAGCCTGTAATCTGAAATGTTACAGCATTGCAGGCCATGGGCAGAGCAGGAAGTGAAGATCCCAGTTCAGGCTTGAACAAGGAACTTCTACAGGGTATCAGTAGGTGAGTTTTGTGGTGAGGGTGGTGTTATAACCAATGTGGGCTACTGCAGGATTCAGTTGCCTAAAAATGGGCTTCTGGAGCTACATGAGATGTCTCGTTGTCTCTGGAACATCCGTGCAGAGTGTGTGTGACGTAGGACCCTCAGGGGACATTTAATCCTCTGGAACAGCAGCAGGATACCAGGCAAGATAAGATACTTCTGGTGCAAACACAAGACCAGTGTCTATGAATCCTCTCCATATCTCCTGGGGAGCCTGCCCCTGCAGTGGATGGATCTAGAGGATTATTGAATGGATGTCAATGTGTGCATTCCCAGCTGCATTGACTAGAGGTGTGATCCATTTGCCTGGACAAGGACATACACATCACCATTTGGTCACCCTCAAATAGTTATCGTGTGCCAGTTGAGGTGGCCAGGGTGTCTTGCATATTTATCTGTCATTTCAGGTGGGCACATGTCCCCCGGATGTCCTCTATGCTATCTCTTAGCCTTGTGCCCACCTTGGATTTCCTAGAGCATCTCAAATGGCAGTGGACTCCCAGGTGTGAGAGAGTAAACAGGGCCCCTAACCCAAGGTCATCCTGCCTGGTCTCTAGCAGAATCTTTGCCTTGCAGCAGGACTCAAATTCTCTGTGAGCTTTCTGTGTTAGCTGCCCTTGAGAGTCTCAAATAGCACAGGACACCTATGATGCACAGGACACCTATGATTTAGGAAGCTGAACTGACCCTTCAGCCTCCTTTATGTATAATGATGACACAGACAGCTGCCTCATCATAGACAACTACACCGTTCACGCCTAAATTTAGGTGCCTGAATCACATTTTATAAACAGATTCTAATCCCATCACTAATGAATGTTACCTTCTTTAGTGAGAGCACCTCACTGCTCCATCTCAGTTTCAGTAGCTGTGTATCACCACTGTTACATAAACAATGCCGAGCTCCACTTCATCTCATTAGTCCAACAGTCTGCTTGGGAACTGTATGAAGGCACACAGGGAGCACAAGAAGGAATTTGGAAGAGAGTCTCAGAGCCAGTCTGTGAGTGCGTGATTGGAAAGCTATCTGCAATCAAAGAAATTGAGGAAATATTTCTCCTTGCTAAAAAAAGGCAGCCTTTTCCTTGTATTGTCCCACACAGCTCATGAAACAAACAAATGGGAGGAGCTCTGTATGACTAACTTGCAGGGCAATAATACGTTGAGATGTGAGTTGGTGCACAAGATTCTTTGAACTTTTAGGAAGTATTTTGAAAGTACTTGTTATTATTCAGGCATGAGAGAAGGATTTATCTTACCTGGCACTCTATGCTTCCTTCCCTAAGGATGCCTAAGGATCTGTTGGACAGTCACATATCCCAGCTGCCCTCATTAGCAAGCAGCCTGTGACCACAGTGCCATATTTCAGCTTAAAACTGTAGGTGGTGCTTTTGGGAAGCCCTGTTTCTGCTGCTGGAGGGACTCGTATCTCTCATAGACAGGAAGGGCTCTTGTTGAGACACCAAGAACTTGCCTGCCATGGGTTGAGGAGAAAGTTGCCACATCAGTTTCTGCACTTCAAGAAGTGTTAGCTTTCACAGCAACTTACACAGTAGCATGAATTGACAGAGAAATGATTGAATATTTATCTCCATCACCTCAACACCACATGGTCAGGTGTAGCTACACATGGGACTGCTCACGTATACAGGAACACTCCAACTTGGGCCCTGTGCTATGGGAGGTATCTGGGCCCTCCTAATACAGCAAGAGATTTCTTAGTACCCCAGCTTCCTCTCCAAGCAGAAGAATGAAGTTAGTCAATCTAATTAGCTTTAGCAGCAGTGAGGAAGACTTGGTTCAATGAAATATGTGCTTGGAACTGCTCTCCTGCCTTGGTGCCACTCACCAGAGCTGGATGACCAACACAGGTGCAGTCCCTGGCAGCAGATCTTACACTCCCAAAAGCTGGTCTGACTACAAGGAGAGGTTTTGATGGTGGGTATCTGGTACCATTCCCCTCGCCTCCAGACAGTGTGGAGTGGAGCAGGAACTGTCTACTATCCAAAGCTGCACAATGAGTTCTGCAGTGCTGAGATAAGGGCACCTCTGAAGTCCTTATGGCAGCCTTGTGTTGATGAAGGGAGCAGAGGAAAGCCTTGTTGGGTGGCAGAATCTGGCCCTTTCTATTGACTTGTCCAGGTATAATATGTAATGCTTCCCTAGTGTCTGGATAGCATGTTTATTCTCTCCTTAACCTGTCCCTTTTAGTGTTATGAAGTACTCCTCAAGATAGGAGATCACAAACGTACACTGCCAAGATATGTGTACTTCTTCACAGAAATCCAAAATTTGCCTAGCTGGAATATCTGTGGTGAGTTCTGGAAAAGGCAGAATGATTTTGTCCGTGTTGCTGCAGGTGTCTATTACAGCAGTCTAAAGCAAAGTAAATTTATTGAAATTCTGTTCTTAAACATAAAAGACTTTTGGCTCAGTGTGCCTCAGATCTTTTTGACATTTTTTCATTAATTATTTCTGTTTATTGTTTTAAGACTCTAACTGCCAATAGGGCCCTTTTTATTACAAAATCATAAAGAAAATGTCTCTTCTCTGAAAAACGTACAGTTCAAATAGGTGAAGAAGACAAGTGTTGTATATTTTCTCTGTATTTTCTCTAAATATATGATCTGTTGCAAATTTAGAACGACTCAGTAGATGGGGCTGGAATTATTTGCAGTTAAACTAAAAGTCCAGTCAGACGCCATAAACCCAGTCAGCAATATCTTTGTAGGAAACTATTTTTAGAGGGGTATTTGGAACTACTTGCTCTGTTGTGGAGATGATTCTGTCATGGAATACTGCTGGACTTGATTTGAACACAGACTATGGAAGATTTTTATCCGTGCTTGGGCTCTGAGTGATTTCTGGATGACAAATGAGCTTATCTGAATAATGTGATGAAAGGATAACCTGCAGCTGTCCTGTTAATATTTACATAACAGCTCCTTCAACCACTGTGCTGAATAGCACAACAAGTTAAATGATTTATGTGAAAGTGCAATTCTGAAAGCTTCATGTTCAATTAACTTATTCATAACTTAAAAAAATTTCTCATGGAATAATTAACATTGTAAAAATATTTATAATTTTTATTTATAAATAATATAATATTATTTATAAAAATATTTTAACAGAGCTATCTGGGAGATGAATTACCCAGTGCATACAGTATGCAAATTTTTGGAATTGTAGTTTAGTATAAAACAGGGTGCATGTGATGAAAAAATGAAACTGTTTCTCGCTTTTGAACAGGGAAAAAACCCAAAGATCTGTAAATTCTGTTGCATCTATGCCAGGATCATTTAACTATTTCTCAAAATGTTCTTAATGCTTGCAATTTCTCCCTACCTCCTGTGTTTCTCAGCCATTTCTGTGGTGGGGCCTTACAGGAGAAGAGCAATAGTCCTCATACTGCAGCCATCAGACTTACAGTTATTATCCTTTCTCAGGTTTTTACACAGATCTATTGTTGCCTGCCTTTTTTTTCTTTTTTTTTAGCAAACTGCTCGTTGTCATGCAAATGTAGAAATAATGAGGTTAATATGTAGGTCAGATTCAACGCTGAAGAGGAAAGCTGTATACATTTCCTGACAGTATAAATTCCCAGGACCTTTGGACAGCTGGCTGGAGCATGGCACAACAGAGAAATGGGGACAGGAATAAAGAGAGCAGTGACAAGGTCTGGCCACTGCTGTCTCCCCTGGGAGCAGTTTTGGGCTCCCTGGGCACAAATGCTGCCATTTTTGCCTAACTTGAGGCAAAAGGAGGACATGACTCCTGTCTACATGAGGGTTTTGTTATGCACGAAGCCTGATGTGTGAGAAGACAGGGCTACATTTTCTCTCTGCAATTTTTCTGTAAGACTTGAAGAAACTCACCATAGGTAACTGGATTGTTAAAAAGAATCACACATCAAACAGACATGACACAACTGGATTTGTCCCTCTGTGAATTTTCTTCTGTGCTGAAGTTGAACAAGTCATGGAGAAAAGTTCTGACAACAATGCAGGACCTGTACTTCAGGCTCCAAAAATTTCAGCACAAACAAATTATATTTAGGTCGGTATTTCAAGCCTTGTCCTCTCAAATGTGGTCCTGATTTGTAAGACAGACAGATAGAAGGGCTTGGGATTTATTTACTATCGCTAATGAACATTTAAAAAATTTTAATTATTTTTTAGAGGTTATTTATTAAGTTTTTGTCAATAGAGCTTGTTTGCCCTACTGTTACAATAAAGCTTGCTTTTTCTTTCATTGAGCTTTATGAAGAAATGTAATTTTCTATATATTTTTATACTCTTTGTGTTATGCTAGAAATCAATTTTCAACCTTTTCTTCCAAGTTTCACGAAGGCTTAGACACCTTAATACCGTCAAAGTTGCCAGATGGTGTTTCTGCCAGTACTATTTACAAGTCCCATTTAAATGACAGTCTATTCAGACTTTAAAGAAATGAATCTTTTAATTGGGCTGTACCTGTTTTTCAAAGCCACGTTGAGTTTCATAACATAGCAAAGCCACTGAAATTCTCCCTTTAACTCATTCAGCCCAAATTTTGGAAAAGCTCCTCTAAGAATATGTGTAAGGACCATGACGAATAAAGGCAGACTGAAGCAAGTGAACAAATGTTTTCCCAGAATTGGGCCTGTTCTCTAATAAAATCCCTTTTAGGGCTCATTCTATGACTGCATCCCACAACCCCCCAAACAAGCTCCCAGAGTATGTTGCAATGTAAATTATAACGTGACTAATTATGAGCAACTTGCCTTTAAATTTTATATTTGCTTTTAAATGGATGATTGCCAAAATTGGTAACAGTTTTAAAATTGGTGTATGAAAGCCAGGAATCTTCCAAATAGACATGCTCATACGTGCATTGAGATAAACACAGAACAGTTATTAAAATGTGAGGTTCTGTCAATTAGGGTTCTAAACCACATGTTTCAATTTCCACTGAAATAAAAAACAACAAAACAATGGTGTGCCATAAATAGGAATTTTGGAAAAACTTTTGGCATCCAGGATTACTTGATTTAGCCTCTAATTTCCAACATCTGCTTTAGATTATTAGCAAAGATATTCAATATTAATTATTTTGAGGTTTAGCCGTCATGCAAAACGTATCTGTGAATCTTGATAATTTCATGGCTCCTAGACTTCAACTTCTGATCTTTTCATAACCACAAGGCATTTGGTTAACACTTGGTGCTTTATAAAGTTTAAAGAGTATGCAGATTTGGGACAATCTTTTGACTTTCCTCCTGATTTCTTTCAATTCTATTGTTGTACAGTTTGCATTAGTTTACCCAGCAGTGGGGTTTTTTTTTTTTGGGTTTGTTCTTTTTTTTGGCGCTGGTGACCTGGATGAAAACCAACCTCACAGAACTCTCTGTGAAGTTGACATTGAGTCCTCCGGGCAAAATGACAATGGTGCCCTACAAGGGCACAATGACATTGGTGCCAATGACAGCATTCACCAGACTGGAGGCAAGGTGAATTTATAAGTTGTATGGCTTTTTGCCAGCTGCAAATGTAAGCTTTTGTAGGACTAATTCCATATGTATGAATGTGGAATGAAACAGCAAAATGATTCCCCTCCTGGGTCTCAGATAGAGCAGAAACAATACGTGATCAGTGTATCAGTGCAAAAACTGGCAGTAGGAGGTAAAAGTAGCAAAGTTCCTAGGCATGTCAGAACACCCTTCTTGAACAAGTACTTCTCAAAGTAAAGAGAAGCGTTGGTTGCTCCGTGTGGGTCACCTCCTGGTGAAGTACTGAGGAGCAGACCCTCCTGTTCACGCTCAAGTTCAGCGACGTATCTTGATTCTAGTGATCATCTCCATATAGAAACGGCAGATACAAACTTGCAAATCCTGTTTCTCAAAGGAAGTCCTGGAACACGGAAGGGTTCTCACAACAGAAGCATTCTTGTGAACAACAAGTCACATCCTTGTCCTCAGTATGGCTGGTGATGAAAGAAGCTATTTAGGACTTCCCCTGTAGCTGGAAGTGTTATGGAATATGGATTCAAATTCTGCTTTCATCTGACCTTGAGAACTGGGCTTAGGAAGCTTTTTAGCATCATTGCCTTTAAAATCATCAGAGATGGGTATGACAGAGGCTGACTTCAGGTCAAGAGTCCTAAGAACTTACAGGACTCAAAGCTCCTCTGTGAAGAACAGTGTAAACCACACTCTGAAGGGAAAAGTGGTTGTGTGGGAAAAAACTTTTTCTGGGTGAAGTAGTCTATGGTGCTCAAATACAAGCATCACCACATATGTAGAAACTGCAGCTAGAGAGAGAAATAACCAGAAATAAGAAATCTAATAATTATACTATATATAACTGTGACATTCAATAGAATATTGCAACTCCTCGCAGAAAATGATGTCTTCAGCCTGATTACAAAATTAAAAGAGAAAATATTTTAACTGAACTGAAAGCCCTTATATATATATACACATACACATGCATATATATATATATATAATTTTTTAAATGCATCCTTCCTTGCTGATTAAGACTGTACTCTCATCTTAAACATAGCAAAAACAGAGGGAAAGTATAAATAGATATCATGGAGCTGTGATTGTTTCTAATTCATTGGACTGGCTAGCTGTCAGCAAGATCAATGAATCATCCATAGATAATTAATATTGTCATATTTATGTGAGTGGGAATGAAAAAAGAAAAGAAGTCAATAAAAATTAAATTGAAAATGAAAATACTGCTGCAGTACATTTTTCCATATGCACGTGACAATTGAAAATAGACGTGATAAAAAGTGAAATGTGAAATATTTTAGGGTTTTTTACTATTGTTTGTATGTTTTAATACTTTATTGTTTATATGCCAAGCATTGTCTCAGCAGATGGGCTCATGAATTTCATCTGTTTCTTATTTAGACACAAGATGAGTGACATAGGTACAAAACGGGTAGATTTTCCAAATAACATTTATTAGCACTAGTAGCAATGGAGAAACAAATTCAAATTGAAGCAAGATACAGTCAGGAATTCATTTAGGCATTTACACCACACATTCTGGGAAAAAAGAATCCCATCTCCTCAAGAGAGCAAGTGGGAGGGTGAACCAGAGATGATCGAAGTATCAGACTGAAAGACGCTGGGGAGACATGTGATGAACCAGCCTCATCAGAAGGGAATAAAGTTCCCATTCTTGAGCAACAAAAAATATCCCAACTTCCCTTTCCCTCCAGTGACATGAAAGAAACACAGACAAGCCTTGTGCATTGCCACACTGGATGTACTGTGTGTGTCAAATCTCTTTGACCAGTTTTCCTTTTTTTATTCTTAGCAGTTTTGTTCTAACACCGAAGTGGAATCCCAGTTTGAAAGGCTTGAGACGTTACAGCCACAGAAGAAATGTTAATCAGATATTAGAAAATAACATCTGTTGTACTGTACATTTCTGAGTGGATATTTGTGTTGAAGACTCAGGAACTAGGATGTCTGAAGTGTGGGGTGAAAAATAAAAAATGCTGAACAAGCTCCAAATATCCATCACTTTGTGTAAGTACCTCTATAGCCCAGCAGCCACCTAATCAATGGCGCTGAGGCCAGAGGAAGCAGCAGGGAGGGTGTTACATTATATTGCAGTCCAACACACATGAGCTCTGGAGGACAGGGTGTAGATAATCTGAACACAAAACCCACCAGTCAATAAAAGAACTTTAAACCATCCTGATACCAATATCCCTCTGTGTGGATGAATCACACAATACCAGAATTTTGGGGGGAGTGGGAACATCTACTGGGTAGCCTCCCAAATTATCAATATAATGCTAAATTAAATTGTTTCAAAATCATATATCTTTATATAAAGAGTACTGCCTCTTCTAAAAATAAGAGACCTGACTCTGGTCCCATTCATAGCTCAATGAATCGAGGACACTCCTAGCAAGATCCACAGAATTTCTTTAGTCAGTGACAGACTGCATTCTGGATGGATCCTGGGGGGCTGAGCATGTGACCCACAGCTGAGTCTTATACTGTAATTGTAAATGGCTTTTTGAAATCCATTTAAGTCTATTAGCGCTCCCAGAAAATTGTGCAGTCATTCATTTTTTCTCAAAACAAATATCCTGGACTTAATGGAGTGTAGAGTCCTTTCACTACCAGTACCGAAGAACTCAAATTATGCATTATTAAGCTATTAAACTGAACTGAACAAGAAGAACTGGCACTTACTGGCAAGACCACTGTTCTAAAATGCGTGGTGATAAGCTATGGAAACATTAGCAAGCGGTTATAAAAGTGCCATCTCCTACCAGCTGCTATAATTTTGTTTCCTCTAACAGTTAGAACATATTTATGAGCACATCTTATGCACACACATATCTACAGAGGGAAAGGCACATGCAGGGCTCTACCTGTGCTGTCACACACTGAGGTGGCAGGGGATTTCAGCAAGCCAGCTCACTCTTGAGCATGTTGCAAGCTGATTCCTGCAGCATTTCTCTCATAAAGACAGTGTTCCCTCCAAGTAATCTCTAAAATACCCTCTGAAATCAGAGAGCTTCACAGACTTCAGGATGTAAAGCAAAAAACCTTTCTGAGCCCTCAGATAGCAAGTGACATATTTTGATGACAAATCAATCATCACCTGAGCTTCTTTGTATTTATTGTTCCATTTGCTATGCAGGGAATATGGAAGGGGAAAGATCAGACATTGTAACAGAAATTGTCACAAACTTTCTAGGTGATATGATGCATAAACTTGATATTTTCAAATAAAAAGCAGATGGCAAAACTACAAGAGGCTTCAGGGGTGTGCAAATATCACAAAGGATCATTTAATGTTTCATCTGTTTGAAAAATATAGCAAAACTAAAACATTTTTGACTTCAGTACTAACCTATTCAGTCACTAGCTCTATGCCTTTTACTTAGGGTGCTGTTCAAGACTCACATGCAACCTCCATGATCTTTGCTTCACACTAGACTTATGGTAAAGCACTGCCTTCATTGCTTTGTCTGCAGTGCTGACACCCATTATCACATATTTCATTTATTTTATCACTCTTTCTATTTTTATTCTCTGACATCAATTTTATAGGTGACAAACATTCCCTTGAGTTATGACTGAGTTGCCTCCTTACTCTTGCCCTAGCACTTGCATTAAAACCACATGCTTGGATCTGCTTGCTCAAAATTGCCACAGTATGGAGTGAAAAGAGAAAATAATAAAAGTTAATTAGTTTTGCGGAGCTGTTGCTGGAGCTAAGCCAGAGCTACTACTCCTCTCTACTTTGAGCAGGAATTTTATCATCAATGAGCCCAAGAAGAAAATACATTCTCTTGAAAGGGTATAATAAAATATAAGTTTATACAGTACCATATAAAGTTGTAAGGAGTTCACAATGACTGTGCTGATTCCATCAATAAGTAGTTAGAGATTTATGACTGCAAATAATGTTTTTCCACTCAGAGATGAGCTCAGCACCTGTTTTATGGAACGCTGATATGGGCCATTACAGCCCAGTACAATGACCTAAGGCAGAATCTGTTCACCTGCCAGATTGATGGAAAAGCACTGAACCCTTTCATGCATCATCATGCAAGGGATGTGGCCAGAGCTACAATTTCCAAAGCATCACCCCTAAGATTTGATACCTGAATCTCTGCTGCATGCTTTAAATATAAGTAGTCTGATCACATATTTGCTGAGCACTTACAGTCTCTGCCAGCACTGAAATGAAACTGCTTTCGCTCACATTTCTTCACGTATGTGGTCAGCACATCTGGATTTATATCTGAGGCTTCAGGCATTTGGTTGGTTGGTGCCATTCTGGGATAGGGTAGGAATGCTGGCTTGTGAGGGGAGCATCAAAAAGGAGACCCATCTGGGCCTCTTATCTTGTTCCAGCAGTTTTTTTTTCTTTCTTTTCAAACACAGAGTCAGGAAATACATTTGATACTTTTCAAAGCAGAAACTCATGATAATCATAACCAGAGTATCACATAGTAATGGAAATTATGTTTTGGAACAAGGCTAAATGCACATTCACTTGTTGAGGAATGTGGATTTATTGTTCCATTTTATCAGCCATTAACATTAGGAAAGGAGAAACCCTCTCCTAAGAGTAAAAAACACACAGATGTTCAAGTGAACTTTATATTTAATAGTTAGTTCAGCTGGAGGCAAGCAGGCATTTACTTTTAGATTGCAATAATTCTGGGACATTATAAAATTATGTACATTTTTGTTGTATACTTTGTACAAATAAGTACACTCTATTATTTATTGAGGTAATAAATTCCCCAAATTTGCTCATTGAGTTCTGATTAATTGATGTTTGACAAAGTGTTTAGTGTCATAGATGTTTGAAAATAACAGAAGAAGAAAGCTGTATGTCATGAGCTCTCCTGAGGAGAATTTAATTGTGTAGGAATTAGATGCTCAGGATCAGTTTATTGTAAATATACTCTTTCACCTTCTGTGTATTTTTGTTCATCCTTTCCCAAACCTTCTTTAGCCTTCCCTTGGAGGGATGTAGGAGACAAATATATCCAAAGGCTAGTGGCATTAAAGAAGTGTTTTTTTGAGATAACTTGTAAAAATGAGAAAATAATACTATAACTAAAGTGCATTTTCAGTCATATTAGTATAAGCCTTCACCTTTTCTGTCGGATAGTGATTTACCCTTTCATTTTTAACTCTTCCCTCTTGTAGATACTTCTGTGCTTCTAAGTTTCTTATTTTCTTAGTTTCATTTTGGTCCCTACAATGTTTTTCCATTTAATGGGCATTTAATTCCATGCTTCAAGGGGTATTTCTCTCTGTTCTTTAGAACCAGAAATCTACATGGACTGATTAACTTTTGCTTCTCTGTGCTTCTTTTTTTTCCGTCCAAGCACTTTTCAGAGCTCTGAGGAGAAATGCCAATTGGAGGATCATTAGTTTCCTGTGCAGCTTTTGACACTGCTAACCCACTTCTTCAATTCCTCCTTTCTTTGTTGTAGCACCACTGAAGACCCCACTACATCTCTACCTTGAATCTTGTGCAGATGCTTATGGTCTGGAAAAAAATATTTGCTTACAACAAATGAAAAATGCTGACCAAAAACATTTCTTGAAAAAACAAACCCCAACAAAACAGAACCAAACAGGTGGAAAGGTGGAAAAAAAATGCTCTCCAGTGAAAATGTTGTTCCTTATACCTGGCTTCTGGAACTGTAGCACTTAAGACCTTGCTGGATATTGGACAATGCAGATCCTGGGTACTGCAGAGGTGCCACAGAGGTGTCCTGACAGAGCATCCATACTGTTTCTAGAAATCATAAGGAGTATGGAGCACAGTAGCCTATCACCTCCATGGAGTACATTTGTGTTCATCTCTTGGGCCATATTTTTGGGTTGAGTGAAAAGACAGAACCATTTTCAGAAAACTAGCCCTCCTCACAGCAAAATCTCTGTCCCCATCCCTACACTTCCCCTGGGTCCATCCTCAGTCAAGCACTTTAGTCACCCTCCTCTCTTTGGCCAGGTCTTTGGGAAACGGGAAAACTGTATCATCAGAGGGTATCCAAAAAAGCAGAGCTTGCCACTGAGACAGGGCAGCCTGCCCGCAGCCAGAGAGCCCTCGGCGGGCTCTGTCCCTGCGGCTCTGCCCTTCCCACCTGTGGAGCCCGGCACCTCATTCCCTCTCAGCGCCCAGACTCGGCCCGACACTCGCCCCACCGCCTTGCACTGCCCCGTCCCGGTGTCCCGGCGCCCCGGTGTCCCGGCGTCCCGGCGTCCCGGAGTCCCGGCGTCCCGGTGTCCCGGCGTCCCGGTGTCCCGGCGTCCCGGTGTCCCGGTGCCGACACACGATGGCGCCGCAGCCCCCGTGGTGTCGCCGGACGCTGCCGGGCGGCGGCGGCCGTGGCCAGCGGAGGCTTTCCCGCTGGGAGAGATGCGAAAGCCAGGCGACGCAAACATCCCCACCTTTGAGTGACCGTCAGGGTGCTGGCAAAGCGAGGCACGGGCACATGGATGTCCCCCGCTGTGTTCCGTGCCCCTCAGCTGCTCCCGGGGCAGTCGGATGTCTCACACAGCGGCTGAGCCCACCAGCTCGGGGACTGGGGAGTCAGACTTGCAAAAAGAAGAGTGGGGGATGAGGTTTTTTCCCCTCCCTGAGGCAAATTTTCATGAGGGTCTGGGCTTGGAGAGGGTGTTGGAGGAGTTTTGTAGCAGAAATGTCTGTGGGTTCCCTGCCTGTCCTGTTCTCTTGGGATTCACCCGTAGTATAAGAGACACATGGGTGGGAAGGTGGCACAAAGTTGTGTTAGTTGAAATGCACTTGCTGGACTGCAGAGCAGAATAAAAGCAGTCAGCATTATGTGTGTATAGTACACACACACATTATATATATGTATACATATAAGTAATGTAGTCTAAGGACATCACTGAGATTTAAATACAGGGAAAAAAAAGACTCAGTTCCTTTTTTTTACAAGTCTTTGACTTCATAAGCTTCTGTGCCTTCAAACACATGCAAAGTAAGGCCTAGCAAAATCTCTTGCTGCAAGCAAAAACGGAGGAGCACTCTGAATGAACCTCTGTGCTTCCCTGCTCTATTTGCTTTTCTTAGCCGTGTTAGGTAAAAACTCAGCAGAATTTGCTGTTGTGCCTCTGTTTCTCCAAAATCTATTACCACTGTGGAAAGAGGGAAGAAGTGAAGGGGAGAAGGGGCCGTGTAATGCTTCATATGGCAAAGAATTCAGTAGGGGCAGTCTGGGGTGCAGAATGAAGGTGGCTGTGTCTTTATCCGAATGATTTTGTAGTGCCCCACTGTTAGGAAGCAAGAAGCAGATATGCCCTGGATGTGAGCTGAGGAGGATCAACACCATCTTTCCGGCTGCTGAGTCTCTGCCTAGCCATGTCTGGCACTGGGAGACAGGCACCAGGGCAGGACGTGTATAAATAAACTCACCAGTGACTCCGTGGATGTGCACGACTTCGATAACAGCGTGGCTGAAGCTGTTGTCCTAAAGGCCTTATGCCAACAATATCAGAGGATGGGGATTTGGGTGTAGTCTGGAGATAAGAATGCAGTATTTTGGTGGGGAAAGGCCGCCATTAGCTGAAATTTGGCATAAGCATTTCATTGCCATTTTCAGAAAGAGCTTATTTGATAATAAGGTACTTTTCTTCCCCACCCTTTCCTTAAGTACAAAAATATCCTGTGCAGCTGTGCCGATCTCCAAACTGAAGTCAAGCCGGGAGGAGCTGTGGGAGTTGCTGATACGTTCTCATTTGGCAAGGGTGGGGCAACATCCAGAGCTGGATTATTGTCAGTCAGGCTGACAAAGCAGAACGGAGCATCACCACAACAAAACCCTCTGACCCATGTTATGTAAAGCATTGTTTGTTCGTGACTGCTGGGCTTCTGGTGAAGAGAAAATCCTAAGATAAACGGGTTTTTTTCAGCCCTGCAAGTTATTTACATTAACAGGCTACTTGTACATGTTGAAACTTGCTTAACAGTAAGTTGTTTTATGTTGCTGAAAAAGGAGTATGTAAAGACCTACATTTTTTAAAGGGCTTGTGAGAGGCAGCTGGATATAGTTATGTGGGACAGAATTATGCTAAACAACAAGACCAACAAGAATTTAAACAGTGAATGAAGCAGGATTTCATCTGGAGCCCTGTGTCTGGTGTACTGCCAAGCAGCCCTCTTTTCAGCTCTCCCTACCCCATGAGCTTCTGTTCCAGTCACAGGCAAAAACAGGGAAAAAAACCTTGGTTTTTTCTTTCAAGACATCATCAGACTTTCACTACATTGTCAAAGGGGGGCAGTCTCAAGCAAAGCAAAAGACTTAAAAAACCCCTGTGAACCTGAATGTTTTTGGAAAATTCTGAGAAAGGTGCTTCATTTGATGCTGAGAAGTCTCCCTTGGTGCAAGCCACAGTTGCATTTTTCATAGCCACAGGATCAAAAGTGCTGTCCCCTCTGAGTGCTTTTACAGGAGATGGTGAAACAGCGATGCAAAATCATAATGATTAAATGCAATGCATAGCAGACAGCAGAAATGAGCTGATAGTCTGGTGAAAAAAACCAGTAAATAATAAACAAGACTATTGAGAAATATGAAAAATTCAGTCTATTCTGTAGATAATAGATAACAATGACAGTACCCTGAGGATAAGGGTAGGAGAATGCAATGAGTCTTTTCATAGCAGTGTATCCTTTGTAGAATAAGAGGCAACAATATTCAATGAAAAGCCCTTAGAAGACAAGTTGTCTCTATGTGTTATTAATGCAGGAGGAAGAATTGAAAGTGTCTTTGGCCCCAGAGAGAGATGTGTGTGCATCACTTGTCTGCCCAGAATAAGGGTGAAAAGGCAAAGCGCTGCATAGTGAAAGAAATAATGGATGATCAAAAAACCCAGACATAAATCTGTTAGTAGGATGAATAATGAGGCAGTAGTGGCAACTGGATAAAATTAAACCAGTGAATCTGAACATTAAATGCTTCTCTGGCACACCTTATTTGTTTCACTGGGAATACACAGGAGATGCAGTTGACAAATGTTTTTTATTAATAAGCTAATATACTGGATTTGAACACTGAGAGGGAAATATAGCAAATGATTGACGGCACTGAACATTTTATCTTGATAGTTTCTGTAGGACACAGAGCCATAGTATGTGCATCCCTCTCAGGCAGGTTGCTCAGGTCACCAAATGCTTCATGCCAAGAGGCAGCAAACCCATCCACTCTTCCAGCTCATCTCAGCAGCAATGTGCCTGCCCTAGGGAGCAGTTGCTAGAACTGTGCCAGATTTTTGGTGCCTGCTGCACTATGCCACCCAGTGACTACCTCAGTTTACACTGCAGTGACCTCTAGGACCAGAAGACCTCAAACAATTTGAACACCACCAAATAAATGTTATATTGTAGGCAAGCTTTGTTTATCCAGTTAGTGCTTTTATTGATATCTATGAATTTATGTTAAAATAAATGTTTTATTTAGGCTAGAGGAGAACGCAAATTAAAAAGAATATAGTGCATGTATAGAAAGCAAAAAAGCCTGAGAAAACCTCCAAATGCAAGATGTTAAACTCTGACAGTAATTCACCTCTTTGTTTAAGAAAAATATGTAAATAGTTAAAGTCTGCAGTAGATGTGTACAGTGTCATACTGCTCAGGGAGGCGCCTCTCTTCTTGTATTGTTTCTGACAAAGATGACTTTCTGAGGCATGACACCAAACCAAACCCTTTGTCACTGAGGATGACCGTGTTCTTACAACCACACCTGCTTGTAGAAGCCGTGAGAGTGGAATCTGTATTTCTTCTTATGTGGGAACACTCTAGAGCTGGCTGAGTACCGATTGGTTTCCATTTTAAAAACTCCCCCAGACCTGAGTGATGCTTTTCTGAGCTGTCTGAATGCAGAAGAGCTTTCGTGACATTTTGCCCTCTTCCTCTGTATCTTTTACATAGCGAGGCAAAGTTTTCTGCACTGGCTTCCACATCACAAGAGACCTGGAAAACAGGAGCTGTAGGCAAATCTCCAGCAATCTAGAGATACTGTCCCTCTGGAGTCTCACCTGTAAATGGCCATTTTTTTGTGTGTGAATAGCCCACTTTTTAGGGTTTTTTAATACCAGAAGCCTCAGGCTTTCATAAATAGTTTGTCAGAGATCCAACCAGAGCATGAGAGTGGTTCCATAGCTGGGTGCACTTTCTGGATTCCTGACTTCCTCTCACCACCCCAAGTGTCTGTCTCTGCTCAGTACTCATGTTCAGGCATTTCCAAAACATTTTCAGAGCTTTCATACTTCTTGTCCAACCATTTAAAGGTTTTTGATCTCTATCTTCTGGGCATCTGCAACTGTTTGGGTAGACCAAAAATGAGTGTTAGTTCAGCTGGAGCTAACCAGGCATTTCCTTCCAGATTGCAAATAATTTTGGGACATTATAAAATAGTTTGCATTTTTGTTATATTTTCTCAAACATGAGAAGCTGTTTCATCTGCAGCTGTTTTGTCTCCCTGTATATGTACAATCTGTGATATTCACAAGTATTTGAAACATGAAGAGGCCTACAGGGTGCCTTAGATCTGTTGCAACACCTTGAACTCAGTGGAGAGCTGAGAATCTTAGCCACAATGTGAGTAGGATGCATTTTTGTACATTCATTCAGTTGCTTATTACATCTGTGATGAAACAGAAGCACTGAATTAAAGGGGTGAAAATGTGAATCTGCAGAACATATGTACCACTCTTATAAATTCTGCTTAACACTTGCTTTGTCTTTAACAGTACAGCTTCTGAGCTCGCTCTAAGTCTTCATATGTTTGTCCCCACAAACCTCTGAGTGCACTGCCATTGTCCACATCCTACAGGATGTTCAGGAACATGCAGATTAGGTGAAGTACTTGATGACAACCAGGTCTTGTAAGTTCCAGTCCAGTGTGTGGACTTGAGAATAATTTTCTATGCCCGATATTAATTGTTTTAATAAAGGGCCCCGGGATACAATTTAAGACTTCTTGAAGCTAGGTTGTGAAGAAGGTGAACAAATAAATTTCTCCTGCCTCATTCCCCACTGATGGTGTGCAAGGGGCCTTCTCCATCTCTCAGGCTAATTGTCTTTTCACCTCTAATTCATTCTCCCACATCAGATGTCTGAGACAATGATTTAATATGATGATAAAAGAAAATCCAGAGAGAAAAAGAGGTTTGGTTCTACACACTGTAACTATTCACGAAATTGGCTATCATCTCTATAATTACATTTTGTCCAAAAGCCAGATCAAACTAAACTCACTGGGGAACATGCTATCAAAAATTAATAAACTTATTTTAGGAACAAAATTTCAGGTATTGTTTTGAGAGAACAAAAATAAAATATTATTTTTATGGTGTTTTATGTTTTTTTATAATGATGGGCAAGAAAAGGTGTGGTGTCAGGTGTCAAACACTACATTTCAGAGGGATGTTGTGATTATCCCATTTCCATTTTGCAGTGGAGTGAGAGTGAACATATCCTGTACTTTGTCTCATATTATCATATTAGTAAGAGACTCAGTGAACCTTCCATGAATCTCTCTTTTTTTTTTTTTTTGGTTGCTCTCTACATTGCCACGGGTGACAATTTATAGGAATTCTCTGTAAAATGTCCGCTCTCTGAAAAGTTTCTCTTAAAAGAGAGTAGTCCCATCTCTTCAGAAGTGGGCTAGCTGGAACTTATGATTGAAGCTTTCAGTGGGAAGTTGAAATTTGCCACTGGTGAATTTTATCTCTGAGTAAAGCCACCAGAGCAATCTGCAGTGCAGGGCCAGTCCTCTGCTGCAGTGGGTTCTGCCTTTTCCTGTGCAAGCAAAGGGCAGGGCCTGGGCTGCCCAGGGTGGGCTCCCAGGCTGGAATTCAGGTAGGTTATAGAGCCCTTTGAGTTTAGCACAAAGGAAAGGAATAAAAATTATCCTGTGCATAAAGGAAGGAAGCTTGATCTCAAGAGATATGGGGAACACGAGCACCTCAGAAGACACTGAAGTAAGTGAAAACTGATCTCTGGAAGTTCAGGGGGACATGCATGTTACCATGAGAAGTCTTCTGAGTAAATCTATGGAGTTGCATAAAAAAAAAAATCTGGTGGGGAAATTGTAATGTTACCCTGTGAAAATTAGCTATTAATTAAACAGCACCATGGCTCCTTACCCATTCCCCATATAAGATTTATTGATTTCTAAACTGAGTAATTTATGAGACTGGAAGGAAGAATTAGCAAGTGCCAGTCAGACAAATTGTATTGGTGGGTTTCAACAGGAGAGCAGACAGTGAATTGTTGTGACTCCGTGCAGTGCTGTGAGTAGATGTAAATTGCCAACCCATCCATACTTCAGAGTCATTAAGTGCCAACACTTATTGATTAGTATGCGCTTTTTTCCTGCTAATGGCACCAATTTCTGAACAGCCAGGGTATGATTCTGACATTCATTATGCTTTCAGTGTCTAGAAGGGGACTCAGCTGCTTTTGCCCTTGACTTCTGTAAAAATCCTGCCTAGTGTCACTAATGTTCTGTAGATCTGAGTTACAAACACAGTGAGGAGAAGCTAAGATCAAGGCTGCTGCAAGCCACCACACTGAAAACAGGACCAGCAGTGGTGTGTAATAAGCTGTGCATGTTTGTGTGTAGTTGGAGAGCTGGGTCAATAGCAAGAAAGAAGGAGGAATAAATGCTGATGAAGATTCTTCCTGCCCTGTCCTCTCCCAAACCCACACAAGCTTCGTTTTATATTCCCTTTTGTACTTAGCTGTCAGCCAGCATCTTACCCTGCAAAATCCTCAAAGAAGACAGATTTCACCTTTCTGTTCCCTGGGAAAGGATCCTATTGATTCCCTATCACTAATGATTAACATATTGAATATGCTAAAATACACAGTCATACCTCCCCTCAAATCTGTTAGCCGAAATCAGAAACAGTCTCTCCGGGTCCTGCCAGCAACAAATCTTGTCCTGGGGTCAGCCACATCTCCTCTTTTCCTGGCAGAGGATGGGCTTGCAGAAGCATGTCCTGAAAGCATAAAGTCCCAAAGGAAGTTTTGTCTCAGCTCCCAGGTATATTTATGCCAAAAGCTTAATCTGAAAGGCAGTGTCAGAGACACCAACTAGGCAGAGCTATTTCTACAGAATGGGAGAAGGATTTGGATGGGCAGGAGGCTGGTGAAATGAAGAGAAGCTAAGCAGTTCCTCCTGACTGCTGTAATGGGAATCCTCTGGGCTGCTGCATACAGAAGACAGGTATTTCTTCAGACCATGCCCTGGCCATTTATGTCAGCTTCTGAAGCCCACAGGTTTGTTGAGTGGAGAAAGGGGAAAACCTCTGTTAAGAAGGGAGGAATCTTTAAAGCACAATTGTTAAAAACAACCAATAACAGCCACAAGGTGCTAGACTATGTGAGCAGCTGGTATAACACCTACATACATGGGAAACAGATAGCAGTTCCTCTTCTGGCACTTTAAAAATTCTTCTGTAACTATCAGTTAAATTTGTCACACACAAAGGTCAAACAGATCTCATTCTGTCATTTACTGCAGCCATCTCGTCAAACAGCCAGGGTTTCTTTCAGAGTAAAGGACTTCACTCACTCTTTACAGAAGTTCAAGTAAAACTAGAAGAAAAGAAAAACATTTGTTTTCACTTGTCATCGCTCAAGACTTGCATGAGCCTGAATTTCCACTAACTTCCTCACCCCAACAAATATAAACAGAAATTTTTTTGTGTTGAAGTGAAATAGACATTCTGGAGGGAACGGAGAAGAAAAGATTGGTTTTACCTTTGTGATTAACGCTGTCACTCCTTCCCAAAATTTGTTCCTTTAAAATATGTCGGAATGGTGGGGCTACACAGAGAGTTCAGAGACAGATGAACAGTGAAAGAGTGAGACAAGGATCCAGAAATCTCATTTTGTCACAATCTGCAGTTTCATAAGCATATCTCACCATGTTCCTAGTGGAGAGGAATCATAGGTTTTTTAGAAAAATTATACAACCCTGCCATAAACTTTGTAGAATGAGAACATGAGGAAGAAAGGAATAAGAGTGCAGTTACAATAGCAGACGTTCTCCTTAGAGCTTGCCAACTAATGGCTGATACCAGCTTACAGAGAAATTGAGTCTCCACAGGTGCTCAGAACTCAGCTGCATCTTCCACAAAGTACATGGGAAGAATGTAGTTCAGTTTTTTAATATGCAAGGACATCTCCTGGGGGAAACAATGGCCTTAATGATGAAGGTTTGAAGGAGTGAAAAAAATTCATTAGTCATAAAGAAATCTTGGTGAGACACCCAGTCACTCAGGAATTTAAGATGGTTCTTGTTCCCATTAACAATGCATATGGCTTTCAAAAACATCTAAGAAGAATGAAGTGCTGCAAGAACTGGCTGAAGGAGCGAGTAAACAAAGGGAATTAACCTTTGGATTTTTAAAGTGAGTTAAATCCCCCAGAACCAGAAATCTGACAACTGAGTAGTATGACAAATCAATGTGTCTGCCTTTCAAAGCCTGTTTTCCATCTTCTTTTGGTTAGTCCCAAAGAAAGATGCAAAGCAGACTATGCAAAATACTTCCCAAACTGAAGTGCAGCCTGGCCACAGGACCCACTTGTCACATTGTGATTGCTGGATAATGTAGTTCCCAAGTCACAATGCTGTGCCTGCTCCCATGTGCACATTTTGTTCAGCTTTTGATTCATCTCTTTGTTCAGGCAACTTGAATTGCTCAGCACGTCTGTTTGGGCTTTTCAGAGCAGGCTGGTTCCTTGCTGGAAGATAAATGGTGGATATACAGTTTGAGGACATTCATTCTTAGTTTACTTTAATCAGAGCCAGCCAAACTCAGGAAAGTGTTCTTCAGAGAAACATGTAATTATTTTGACATTTGGGTTTGTTCAAGTTTGAAATGAAATAAGTTTTGTCAAAATTTTTAGAAGAAATTCTCTATGAGGAAATAAATCACACAGCAAATGCCAACAACATGATATTTTTGCAGTGCAGTACACCTCCTCAAGAGGTAGGCATGCAGAGACATTTGTTAAACAAATGTGCAGATGCTGGTGCTCCATACTTGGCATAGTCTGGAATGAGATCTTCCATGGATCCAAAAGTCCATCTCATCGAACTGGGGCTCCAAAGGGTTTTGGGCCTCTCAAAAAAACCCCCAAAAACTATGAGGGGTTTTGGGCTTCCAGGACAGAAAATGTGGAAGTGGTGGTGAGGCAGTCCTGCCCTGTGGCACAGTGAGAAACAGCTGAGAGCTGCTTTACCACACTGCTGCTGGCTCATGAGGCAGATAGAAATTGGAATTTGATTTAGCTGAAGTCCCAGTGAGCAAAAACACCACATCATTCATGAGCTTTGAGAATCAAGATAATTTTATTGAATTTTGTCCAATAATTATTAGCCAGTAACTTGTAATTGCTCTCTCTACCTGCTTGTACAGAGACCCCCCTTCACTCTGAACAGAGGTAGCAAATGGATGTGTTCATTCTTCTGTCAGAGCAAAGCCAAAATTTGCATCACTTGGTAGTTCCCTGCAGCCATGATGTTAAGTTAGTTTCCTCATCCCATGCTGATCCCATCTGCTCTGTGTAAGAGGCCTCTGTATCTGAAACACACCTCTCCACCTGGGCCCGCGGCTTCCTTTTGCTGAGCCTGGCTGTCAACAGGCAGCCTGGAGCACTGGGACATGGGGCTTTTGAGTCAGGGTGGGTACACAGCAGAGAGCAGTTCTCACACCCTTCCCAAGGCAAATAAAACACAAAATAAAGGAAAGGGATTGAAGTAGGGTTGTTTCAGGGCCAATTCTCTGCACAAGTTTTAATGATGGTCTTTTTTTTTCAATTTTTCAAACCAAACTCTGCAGTCAGAAGACTGCAGGATTCAGAAGGCGGTTGAGAGAGCTCATCAATGCACTTGGCCTTGTTGGGATCGTTTGTCAAACTGGCTTGGTAGTACAGAGTGAGATGAGTGTTATGTACCTTTGAAAATGCTTGCATTGCTTTTTCTAGAATATCCATGTCTAGACATCTATGGAGTATGCGGTTTTCTCTTGGTTAGTATATTCTGCTAAATGCTGCTATGGTATTTCAGAAATGGCCAAAAATTTTGCTGAAGTAATTTTCCTCCTCACCTGGAAAGAAAATGTAACCTAGGAGGTAATAATTGTGTATGTGCTGTAATGTTTGAATTCATATATAGCTTACATCAAAACTTATGTAAGCTAGCCTTAAGTTCTGGGTTATTGTATTATTTTTTAGAGTGGGGAGGTTTGCAGGGGAGGAAGATTATACTGGTGTCTGTAGTCAAGAATATATCAGTGTGACTTCAGACTTTATTTGGGAAAAGAGAGAAAGGGAAGGGTGAGGATGAAGGTGATTTTCAGCACTGTGGTTTGCATAAGGCTACAACCTGTGCTTCATTAGACACTAATGAATTTAAACCCTGTTCATGATTAAGTAGCTTTGGATTTTTGAGGAGACACAAGGGAAAAGTTGATGTGAATATGTTTTATGTTGCTTTAGGTAATGGATAAAGTGAAGTGGTTGTATTGAGGCTCTTTGGTCACACTAAACATACTGTGATACTATACTAATATACAGAATGGCAGTCCTCTTAAACTATATTTATAGATGTAAATATAATATGTAAAAATATATATATATAATGTAAATTATATATATAAATACAAGCACGCACATAAATATAGATATATAACATGTAAACATTAATTTACATATTATAGAAAAGAGTATTAAGGGGAATGAAAACCTGCCAGATTATCCACCCCATTTACCAACACATTGAGTGTCGATGTTTGTCAGTTATACATAATGCACAGAAACCATGATGCATTCACTGTTACTCTGTCCATTAGATACTTGAGTAATGAGATTTCAAAAGCTTTTTGAGGGCTTGGCATTAACCTGGGAGATCTCCTATCCACTCTTTGTCTGCTGGAGATAGCACACTTCTTTTAATTTGCAAAATGATTTAATGCACTGGGGCTTTGAAAGAGATGGACTAGCCATCAGTAATGCCAGGGAGAACTGCAAACTGCAGATAGCAAGAAGCATTGAAAGCATTTCTGTTACACAACTTGCCAGGTTTATTTTTTAAAACATTATTAGTCAAACCTACCACATTAGACAATCTATTCTGTAAATTTTCAATTTTAAGCAGCACATGTCAAAAAACATTCAAAGTTTTCCAAATGCAAGAAGAAGAAGATATATTGTTATGATTTTATTTAACTTGCCAGTTGTGGAAGAACCAAATAATGACAGCACAGCACCCTTACATCCATTTGCAGTAGATCACCAGAACAGGTAGAAGGCACTTAACTCTCTCTGCTGTGACAGAGAATGTCTGGGACCTTTCTGCAGTGTCTTAGGAGATTAGGGCTCACAGGCCTGCCCTGCCTGCCCTTCCATGGCAGATAGATGACTGTAAACAAAATAGTGCTGATACCTGCCTGCTGAGCCCAAACGGGATCTCCAAGATCTTGTGTTGTAATGGAGGTGTGTAAATGCTCCAGTGGTTCTTTTACTCTGAGGTGTTGTGAAGAAGAAGCAAGAGGGTCATAAGATGAAAAGATCTCAAATAGTCCCAGTTCTTGATTGTTCCCGTGTAAAATGTCAGTCAGTTGGAGCTTTATGTTAGGATCTGAATTTGGGTACAGGGCTGTTGTTATTTCCAAGGGAGTTAGAATAATGCTTGAGGGTGGAACGCGACCATATGTCCACTCCAAGTTACACTTCGGTCTCCTCTCTCTCAAAGTGGTTGTTCTGGTGTTTCCTGTTTTCATTTCCATCCTTTTCATGGTTACTTACAAAGCTGTTTCATCTCTTTGGTTTGCCATTGTTATCACAATGCATATGACTGACCCAGTAAGGTACAAGTGAGATATTTAATATAGACTAAATCTGGACCTTTCCTCCCTCAGCAGTATTCAACATTCAGGCTAGAAATATTTGACAAAGCTCTAGGCCTATTTATCTTGGGGTACAGCCAACTGATTACAGGGGTATTCAAAAATGCACTTCAGTTGCTGGGAGTTAATCTGTGCATTATTAGAACCAGGCAGACAGAGCAATGGGTAAAATTAGTCCTTGACTATTAATTCAGTTTAAATTTGGCAAATATTCTATTTCATTACAGGAATAATCTTAGAATGGGATATCCAGAATTGGGTCTGTGCACAGCAGGTATACAGCCCTCACTGCAGCCCAGGGGCAGGAACAATCTTGCAGGGTCTTCCTCAGCAGCCACGCCTTGGGTCTACCTTAGGAGAACCATTAGTGGTGAGCTATAAGGAAAGATGGTTAGCAAAGACTGAAAATGAATCAGGACCTTTTGGGTTATTTGTGTCTGGAGAGATTAATGAGCAGCCATATAAGCAATTTATTATACCGTAAACACGGGAAACGGTGGACGTAAGGAAGTCTGGTTTTCTTTAAGTCCATGTTTAATTTCCAGCCTTGACCTCACTGCAATAATTGGAGCCTTTTATGAGTGTCCTGTCATTCCTGCAGTTTCCTCTCCACTTAATCTTAAGCCTCTTCACAGTATCTCCAGGCCCTTCCCTGCCCACAAGTACCAGTGTGAAAGAGGCAGCACCCAGCTGCGGCCAGCTCTGAACCGCCACTTAAAATATGACAGGTAAAAGTCCAGTTTTACTCTGTGGCCATTAACACAGCAGAAAATGGAATAACAAAAAACTTATTGGGATTTAGGACAAGATTTTGGTGCATTTTTAGACATTTATGTCACTGCCTGAAGCTGGTGTCCTGCTCTAGAGGCCTGCACATGGGACTGGAGCTAACATACAAAATCAATTGAAGGCCTGCACCTCCCTCGAGCAGCAGATGGAGGATTCATGTGGGCATCTAAAATAGCTCTAGATGTTTGTCTGAGCAATTGAATTGTCTCCCATTATCTATTAAAGCCTCCAAGTGTCAGATTTGATTTAAGTCAGCCAAGTATTGCTGAGTTGGACAAAGAGATAGACCTCCCAATGATACAGAATAGGCTTCATTTCCTCAGTAAATGGAGCTAAAAATGGTACTGGGTAGGCACAGAAAGCAAACATTTGTGCTACTGAAGTGTATCATTGCTTGGTAATTAGTTAGTGAAGAATAGTAGCTGGCTCTGCATGTCACTGCGAGCTGCTTCAAAAGTGTAGTCTATTTGCAGTGAGGTACTTGAAAAGGATCCCTCTATCATTCTTCATTTTTTTCCACACTCCAGCCTAATAACTTTTCTCCCTGAGACTTCTGACAAAATATAGGTGTGTTAATACTGTCTCCAGAATGGACACATCTCCAGACAACTAGATGGGGAACATTAATGTTCAGGGTGAAATGAAACCAAGATAACAACTTTTAGTCTTAAACTTAGCAAAATCATAAAATCGCAAAATGTTTTAGGTTGGAAGAGACCTTAAAGATCATTTAATTCCAGCCTTCCTACCATTGTGCAGTTTGGCCAAAGCTCTATCCAACTTGGCTTTCTCTTGAGCACTTCCAGGGATGAAGTATCCATGACTTTTCAGGGCCACCTGTGCCAGCGTGTCATCACCTTCACAGTAAAGAATTTCTTCCTAATATCCAGTCTAAACCTGCCCTCTTTCAGTTTGAAGCTGTTTCCCCTTGTTGTATCACTTTCTGCCCTCGTTAAAAGTCCCTCTCCTGGTCTTTTGTAGGCCCCATTCAGGTACTGGAAGGCTGCTGTAAGGTCTCCCCTGTGCCTTCTCTCTTCCAGGATGAGCAACCCCAGCTCTCTCAGAAAGTGTCCATAGGAGAGGTGCTCCATCCCTCTGAGCCTTTTAATACCCTTTTTCTGGACTTACCCTAACAGATCTATGTATGCACATATGCAGGCATGTATACATATAAATGCATTATTACATATTAGCATAAGTCTTTTCCACCTATTATATGTTGCACTCCATTTGTGGATATTGTAATGCTTCTCTCTTTTAAAATTAGAAACAGCATCTGTCTCAATGCTGCTGGAGTTCCAGAGGGCCTCTTAGGTTCTATATCATTACAGACAACTTTTTTAAAAACTGTAGTAATGATTTGCCTTAAGATAACATGGAACATGGAGAAATGGAGCATGTCCAAGCAATGAGGCTTTTCCCTTATTTCAGTAAGATACTTGAAACTTTCTTTCACTAGTAGATAAGATATCACTACCATGACAAAGCATTTAGGGAATATTAGCATTGATAATATCTCATCCAAAGGTAAAAAAAAACCCCAAAAAACAAAAACACCAAAACAACAAACCTCAAACAAGCACCTTAAAAACTCCCCACTATATTTGTTACAGGGCTCTCAAGAGAAAATATTTTGAGACAGAACATTCTGTAAAGCAGAGTGAACACTGCACACTAAAATTTAACAAGTAAAATACAGCTGGCCAAAGATAAGAAATTTCCCAGGTTTCTATAAAGAATTCACTCTCCTAGGAGACTATGCTTCAAATATTACACTAGTTTAGCAGGACTGAATTGGAATGTCTGTACCATACAACTCTTTTGTGGTGGTAGAAAGAAAAGTCATCCTTAAACCAAAACTGAATGGAATTACTAGTGAGGCATTGTTGTTCCAGCCATTATACTACATCTGTAAGCCAGAAAGGGAGCCAGATTTAGGCTCTTAACCATAAGTGTTATTCTAAAAGGCTTTCAGTTTCTCGTAGTCTTCATATGCTTGGGGATTCAAATCCTGCATGGACACCGCAAATGGTTTGACAAAGAACAGAGCAAAGAACACCAGATCAAGAGAAAGATCCATGCCAGACCAAGATTCAATTTTACCTAAAATATCATCATATGTGCCCACGATGGCTACAACAGCTGCATCTATGTACTGTCTCCTGGGCAGATGTTGCCCAGCAGTATTTTTGACACAATTTTGCAATGAGTGAGAAGACAGTGAAAGATCCGATAAACTATCTCCATGCCATAATCACCTTCATATCATACCACAGAAACGCAAGCCTGCTTCTGTGCCTTGTAGTGCACTCAGGAAACACTATAGAATACATCATTTGGGCAGTGAGCTGCCACTTTTCAGTGCCTTTCCTGGGTGAATGTGTCACCAGTCTCTGCTCCTTCAGATATCAATGCCAGTGCCCCAAAGACTCTCAGAGCAGACATGGAAAGGATTACAGATCCTGTAGACTTCCTGTTCATGTATGAGAGCAACACATTTAGGGATGCAGTAAGTCAAAGGAGAAGAATACACATGGAATTATATTTTTTCCAGGGACCTCTGTTGTCAGCATTTAGCAATGGTCTGGTGTGAGAAGGATTTGCTTTATTTAGAGAAGTCTGACTGGGTGTGATAGAATCTGGTAAATAAGATATTTCCTTTGCTCAAGTTTCCATCTGCATATTTACTTGGGATTTTACAATGTTACTTACTCCACTGTTGCTCACATCCTTGGAAAGAGTGAGGAAACCAACTGAATTTCAAGTCTGAATGAAGGCAGTGATGGTCAGCAGAATCTTCTACCCCTAATTGCCCAGGGGGAAGCACTTTTCTCCCTCAGATGTGGGTTTCTTTACAGCTGCTTGTACTACTAAGGGACCCATGAAACTTAAAGGGTTACTCTTTAATACATGACCCCTTCTGAGTGCTCACTAAGGGATAAGTTTGGTTTTAGCCCTAACATGTATGTTTTGAGTGTTGCATTAGCTTAATGACTGAGATCATGAGGTGATTTCATCATGGTAGTGGCAGTCCTTGAAATGCTGCCTCATCTGGAAGCCAGTTAATTGGAATAAAAAGTCTTTTTCTGCTGCCACAATAGAAAGCAGCACAAACATTTGGGATTCGGAGAATACAATTTTTTCATGGATGTTCTAGCAAGAACATTTCAAATTGAAGACTATTGAATGGAATTTCTTGCAAAGAGCTTAAGAAATTTTGTCTCATCTCAAGAGTATTTAATAAGTTGAGCTGAGCACAAATGGGATTTTATTATCAAGTCAAACAAATCCAGCCTAATTGGAAACATTTAAAAACCCCAAATCTTAAAACATTTATGTTTTTTACAGAAATATTAAACTTCTTATAGGAAATGGATGCAACATCTTTTTAATACATTGTACATGCTCAGCTGTACTGTTATAGATGGCATATAATGTAGTATTTGCTGCATGCTGCAGAAACTGCCAAATGTTTTTCGTAACCCTTCTTTTTATTAAAATATTTCAGATACATCTGTACTTCACTAAATCCTATGCTGCTATTTGTCATGAACTGTATCTTCAGACTGTTCTGCAGAGTTAAACTGTGCCAAGACTGAAGTATTGATTGCTACTTATTGTACACTGCATACTAATAAATCCCAGCTTGGTGTCCTAGCCAGCCATATAATATATACACAGCCCTGGAGGAATTGCCTGTGCATTTTAATAGTGCTGTCCTAATGGAACAAGGCACTAACAAGTACCTTTCAGGATTCTGTGAGATGAAGGAATTGATCCAGCTGAGCCATTAGCATACACACAGCGAGCAAAAGCAACCAGCTGCCACGTCTTCAGTTTAGCTCATGGTGCTGGAACAGGGATGTCTCCACCTAGGCTGGAGGCTACAACCAAGAGAAAGAGTGAAGCTTAAATAGACAGAGGTTAAATTTCTCCACTGTCCTATGAGAAGGACAGACTTTGTATTGTAGTGTTCACACCATCTTTTCATGTAAATTTTTATGCTATGCTTTAGCATGCTCTGACTTCTTTTTTCCCTGAGCGTTATCATTCTTACTGATCCTATGATTTCAGGGGCAATTTAAAAGAAGTGTTATTGCACACTAGATTTTAAAATTATAGATATGTGCTTATGTGAAAACTGATTCATAAATCTGTAAATGCAGAGACCTTGCAGTTAGATCACCCTGCCTCTATGCAAATGCTAATTTTTAAATATAAATAATAAATTTTCTATAGTATATATATATGAATGTTAAAAATGCCGAAAAACTGAGACATGTAGATCCGGCACTTATGACCATGGTTTAGTGGTGACCACAGCAGTGCCATGTTTATGGTTGGACTTGATGATGTTAGAGGTCTTTTCCAGCCTAAATGATTCTCTGATTCTGTGGCTGTATGGTTCTATATGCACTCTGTACTGGAGCATGTACCAGCAAGAATTTGATAACATCCTCTCATTTTCATATAAAAAGCCTTCTGGGCCTGGAGCAGCCCCTCTCAGTCCTTATCCTGGTATTACTTGAGGTCTTTTCTGGTGGAAGTAGCTGGAGTGGGTCTGCACAGTAGCTGTGGAAGAAAATGACCAAATATTAGTGGGAAATTCATGTTCATTTTTCCCATTAGCAATCAGTGGTAAGGGTGATGTAAGTGATGAAGTGAAGGAAGCCCGGAGGATGATTCAGTAGATACAAAGGACTGTCTCTCAGAAAGCAGAGTAGAGCTGGAGTGAGTAGGAATTATGAGGAAGAGAGACTTGTATTTGGTGAAAGAGGACAGGGGAGGGATGGAATGACTGAACCCAGGCACAAGGCTTTCAGAGGGGGAATGAATGGAAAGAGGAACATGAAATAATCAAGAACTGAGCTAAAACGCCCAGCTGGGGCCCTTCTACCTGTGCAAACATAGACAGAAGGTAGGACTCTTCTGGAGGTAGAATTTCACAATCTTGGTAGCTTAGGGTAATGAGGGCAATCAGGAGGAGTACCATGCTGGTAAGAACAGAGTATTAACTGAGCCACAAAATCTGCTTTTAAAAAAGCTTATACTGGAATCTGTGCTCTTTCAGGCCTTGGAAAAAAGCCCTGAGAGAGATGCTAACTAGATACTGGAGTAACATACATGAAAACAAGGTTGAGGAAATCCATTTGCATACTGAATATGAAGCAAATTTTTATGATCCTGTTGTATCTGTGCTTCTGTTGATTATTACTCTGCATTATTTTTCTGAAATGTCACCATGAATACAATCATAACAACTCTTCTGGCTGTGGGAGGCTCTTTGGGATGCTTGACTCAGCAGTATCTATAGTTACTCAGAGTATAAGCTACTTAATAGTCAAATCTTCCTGGGAGCAGAAAATTGCATAAGGATTCTATTAATGGCATGGAAAAAACAAGGTATTTTTGTGTAATGGGCACTGAACAGAAGTGTCTTGCCTCGCTCTGTGCACTGTAGCACTTCTGTTCTGGGCTCACTAGCAATTAAGTCACAGTAAACAGAACAATGCCAGAGAACATTTCTTGTCAGTGAGATTTGGTCTTTTATGCTATTACAGATTTAAATTTCTCCCTATCACAGTGGTGATCCAAGCTAACTAGCATTCCCCACCCCCCTGTTCCTAATTATCTTGGGTAGGAACATTCCCCACAGGACTATCCTGCTCCAAGGGCTCTCACTCTTGGAGTGTGTGGGCGCAGTCACAGTTAGAAGTAAAAAAAAAAAATAGAAAGAAAAAAAAAAGTTGCAGGATGGTCCTGGGGACACGTCACTGTTCCTGGCTGGAGTACTCTTACCAGTTCATTTATTTCGGTGCACTGGCACTCCCTTTAAATTAAGAGCATCTTAAATGTATGGATGATATCAGCAGTGATAATTCTAGTCCATTTGTTCATCTGAGCAGGTGTCAGACTCATTAAGGCCTCAGTGCACGTACTCACCACAATGCACACAGATGGATGTGGAAGGTACCCAGCAATTAGGCTAGTGCAGAATTAAATGAAGCTGTGCTTGACCGTTGTGTACATGTGGAGATAAAAGACAGTCCAAAATAGTTCTTTAATTGTCCTATTCTTAATATTTTATTTCCATAAAGAGCCTAAAATTATTTGATTTAGGAGACCTGGTACCTTTGCGTAGGAAAAGAGAACATTCGGTGCTATCAATAATAGAGCTGTGTATAGTGTGCATCTTAAAATGCTCTGCTTGTGTCAGGTTGCTAAGCCCTGCAAAGCTGCTGTGAGGAAGGACAGCATTTCTGAGAAGTATTGCTAGATGCAGGCATCAAAGCTGAAATGTCCCAAACAATTTTAAATCAGTAGTGAAATTAAAGCTTTTAGTCCTGATACTGAACCCACCAGAAAAGTAACTTTCTTTCACTTGGCAACCCTAACCCAGAACTTCTTCCCCTGATATGCAGCTTTAAAGGCTGGAGGATGGTAAAGTTTGTGCAAAGAGCTCTAATAAAAGTGGTTTGAGATGGTACAACTGCAGGAGCAGGTGTGGGTTTTTGGGTCAGAGTTTTACCTCAGGATTTTTTTTTTCCCTCCCTTTATCACGTGCATAATCCATTTTCAGGACCTGGTAAATGTAGCAGCAGATTTTCTTCTTCCCATCACTACAATCAACAACAAAGGTGATTATTGATTATTAAGACTATACTTTGGTTTGGGAGCTGTACTGTTTTGAAGTATTTTGTGTTCCTGTAAACCTTAGTCAAATAAGCATTCCTCAAAGATTAAACAGAAGCTATTGAATTTGAATTTTTATACTGGAAATTGATTTTCTTAAAGGGCTTTCACAGGCTCTTGTCCTGGTACAAATTTCCAGCTTTGATCTTGCCAAAAGACATATCGTGTTTTATTTCAGGTACAGTGGGAGTGAGATCCTGAACGAAGTGCAGTCAGTGTAAGGAAAGATTAACAATGGGATAGATGAAGAGGCATTTTTTTTAAAAGTTATATAAGGCTTGTTTTATGGATTTATCTTTTTTAATATTATACAATCCTGATAGCCCAGGGAAGCAGTAATTCTCTCCAGAGCACCTGCACATTATGCAGTTCCTTCGCTGATTTCAGGGTGCTGCTTACTCATCCAAAGCCCTTGTGTATCCAGAGGGAGAATGTGGATTATGGTCATTTCATCCAGGGTATGTGAAAATAACTGCAAGCAATGCTGGTGGGCAAATGTCCATTGCTGAGCCCATTGGCTTTTTCCACCTTGCCAATGAACAGAAGGTCACCAATTGAAGATCCATTAATCTATCCTTCCTTAGATGGATGAGAGTGTTTGAAATAGAAATAGCAGAGCTTAAAAAAAGGCAGAAGAAAAGGTCAAAAGGTTTTAAAGATACTGAAGGTTGCCCAGGCCAGGCCTGATCCTCAGAATCACCTCGACATTTGCGCTGTGGACAGGGGAAAGGAGGGGGTGCTACTGAAAATAGAGCGAGTCTCCTGCATTTGAGGTGACCAAATATTTTCCTCTTGTACTGTTTCCTTGCAGACTACAGGAAGCTTGTCAGGGAGGCCCTGGATGAAGCTGCCTCCCAGAGTTCCTGATGTTTGTTCAGGAAAAGTTCTGAGATACTTCAAGGTCTTCAGTTCTGTTGACTTTGGGCATCTCATGGCCGCTGAGGAAGCAAAAAGTTTTGCAATCCCTTGTGTGTAGGCAGGTGTGCCTGTTCTCTTGAAACTGCCTTGCTATGGAGATTGTTTACACATCTTACAAAAATGAAACCTAAACTTCTTTCTTATAATTTCAGTCCACCAGCAGACACTCATGTGAGAGCTATATTTATAGCAAATCTTATTCCTTTTTTGTTCGATCTGCAAAGTGTATGCATTTCTTTTACATACACATAGAGATATGTAACATTCTCTATCCTAAATCATCTTATTTTTGTGGGTTTGGGTGTGTTCTCCAGGCATGTAATATGATTTGTTTATTTACAAGTGGAAGAACACACAGTGTGATTTTCCATGGCATTGTCTCCCAAGGAATACAACATTACTTAGAGAAAAACCTTAGATAAGATTTTAAGAATCAAATTTAATCATTAACAGGCATTTTACTAAGGACCTTTTTCCACATGAGTGGCCTTTCCCTTAGGATCTTAGGCTATAGAAGAGGAAGGACCCTTCTGTTTATTAAGCCTAGGCCCCCGCTTTATTGTGCAAACTTGCCATGTAATACCATGCCCAAATTTTAATCAAATAGTGCTTCTCATGCAAATAGCATCAAGTGCAGTTGGAACACACAGGAATATAGGACGGATCCGAGCCTTAATCTTTCCCTGAGTGTTTAACATAACAAAAGCAAACTGGTTGGGTAAGCTGGTGGAGAACCATGTGTTTAGTGAGAAGAGAAGGGAGACAAAGAGCAAAGTCTTCCAGCACACGGTGTGATCCTGCATCATTCAGCAGAACAGCTCCTGTTCAGGAAGACAGAGTATCTCATACTTTACAGAGTTTAAAACTGTTTTTAAAAGACAATCCTTATAGTACATGACTCTATTACATACAGAATGACTCTTTTTGTATAGCAAAGGTCTAAAGCAGATTGCTTGAAAATGTGTCTTCAAAATGAAAGTCTATATTTCACTGGGGGAGGGAGCAATTTTTTTTTTTGAGAGGCACTTCACTGAAAAGCATGAAATAGGAGTTTTGAGCAGATAGATTAGTCTTTGAAGAAGTTGCTCAATGTACACAGGATTGAAATTGAACTTTCTGAAGGTCGAATAGAGGGGTATTTTGGTTAGATCACGGTGATTTCATTTTATTTATTTTTAATATTACATGTTGAGCTATAGGAGCCAATTCACACTGAATGATACAAAAAACAGAGACTTTTTAAAAGTGCCTTGTCTGTTCATTTTAGCAAAATAAAGTACTTGCTGAGCCTGTATTGTTAAATTCATTGAGGCATTATTGAAAGTAATGACAGTGAACTTAAGAGGTTTCTCAACCTCCTGGCTTAGCTCTGTATTTGTGTGTCACTAGAAATCATAAACCAGATTGCCCTTTGCAGTAAGATCACTGACTTTTACCATGTGGGAATGCCCAGCTAGCACAAATATCTCAACAAGACATTGTGCTGTTCCTTTTTTGAACAAGTTTATTAGCCTGGCCAAAGAGTTTTGCTTCCAGCTCTAAGCTAGCTCCCCATGCAGCAGCTAACGTGTACCTGCCCTGTGCTGCTTTGTGCTGCATAAATATGCCTCAAGCACAGTTTGAACTGAAAACTGAACTAAACCCATGTTTTAAAAATCCATATTCTCTTAAGGCCTATATAAACATATTTAGTTCAATTTTAAGTTTTCTTCTGTCACTTTTGGAGATGTCTCTTGCTGAAGCAGGCTAAAACAATGTAAAACAGTTTTAAAGCTGCACACACACACACGCACCCTTTAAGCTTTGCATTTTTTAACTTAAAGGGTGTTTTTAAACCAGTTTAGTTAAATGGCTACAATCTTTGTGTTTTGACAGGCAGAGAGATTTTGGTGCTTTGAAGTTTGCTGGACCTTTGCCAATGTAGTCAGGATTATTTAAGGTCTTTACACTGTGCCAGGGCTTGGAAGTGCGATATAGAGAAAAGTTACAATCTCAAAAGGGTCTGAATGAACATTGTCAACAAGCTACTTGTGTCTTTACAGTAATTAAAATCTGTAATAAAAGGGTGCTCTCATTTTAGAATTCACAGAGTCGTTAAACTCCTTCAAGTGCTGCTTCCCTGTGAGCATCTGACAAAAACATCTAAACTCCTAAAAGAGAACTAAAAAAATCTAAACCCCGAACCTCAGGAAAATCAAAACAGTCAAACTTAATGGGAAAAAAACCCAGTCCAGAACAAAATAAGCCATCTGCCAGTAAATCGTTGATCTGGACATGGATAAACCACAGGGAAAGAATAAAATATTCATAGTAATTAGTGGGATAGACAGAATAGAAACCTCTTCTTTGCACTTGCCGTTGTTATGGTGATTCTTCCTCCAAACACTCTCTCCTCCCCCAAAATGACATTGGCTCTCTCCATGGCTTTCCATCTGGCTCTTGCTTTCTTGTTTATCCCAATGAAATTAGCTCGACTGCTCATTTGTCACCTTGGAGGTGTATTGGCTGTGAACATGTGCGGTGCGAGAGAGCAGGACAAGCAGATGGTACTTGAGAATAGACAAACAGACAGATGCATTAAAGAGACAGCAAAATTGTTGGTATGAAATAGCGTCTGGAGGATGATGAATTGGGTTTGTGTTTGGGAAGGCACGGCCAAGTCTCGCATGCAAAGAAGCATCCTTCCCTCCTCCTTGTTTTTGTTTTGGTTGCTGGCACACGCTGTGGGCTCTCCAAATTGCTGAAGCTCCTGGATAAGAAGAAACAGGGATACCATGTTTCAGATTGTACACCGAGGTTTCATGTGAATTGCTGGAAAATGTGACACATTTTCTTGTCTGCTACTCCTTAACAAAATTAAAAACACAGCTCCATAAATCTGTGTAAATAATTTCTGGTTTGAATGTCTGCTCTTTTCCTAGAAATAGCTCAAATCAGGGCGCCATTTATGATATCTGTGGTATCTTATTTATGTCTAATAAGTGTGTGTACAGGAAAAATGGTAATTTCATTATATATTAAATGCATGGTCTGGATTTATGTCAGGGATCAAAATCTTTTGTCCAGAAAGGTACAATGTGAGTTATCCTAGAAAACTGGCATCTAATTAAGGATGCAGCAGAGGGGCAGCCTAAGGTGCAGACAGAACAGGGAAATAAGAGGCATCATCTATAAAAATGTGGCCTAGTTGGACCTTTCTGCTAGGCCCAAACTGATCTTTTGGCCAAATAAGATTTTTAAAGATAATGAGTATGGCATGCTTATGTGTGTGACACAGGAAAATAGGAGACAAAAGCAGGATAATGTTTACTTTCAGAAATCAGCACTACATTTGTCTAGTTACTGAGGTCAAATTTCTGTTTCCTGTTGGATACTAAGGCCCAACAGCTAACAAACCTTACTCCATGGAGATCTTCCAGCAAGGTTGCCAAGTTGCAGCTGTCTAGACTTCTACACAAAGAGTCACACATATACACACAGCCTGGATTAATGAAAAGGCAACTGTTTAAAGAGGCTGATGAGCAAAAGGAGGATATGGAAGAAAAGGAGNGAGGAGAGGAGAGCTAAAAAGGATGAAAAATACCAGTCTCTCTGCATAAATGAAAAAACATTGCCTAGAATCAGTAGCTGATGATACAGATAAAACACATCAGCGATATTTTTCATTTAAGCAGTTATTTCTTGCCTGTAAACACTGGCATAATTAAATATGCTCCGAAAGCTCCAGGAAATTCAGAAGTCTCAGAAGCTGATGGGACTCAGTAGCTTACTCAGTTCCCCTGCTAAAAAACCAGTGTGTGTGTGTGCCATACTCCAGGGCTGGTACAGCAGTCAGCACGGGGACAAGACCACAGCCAGGATAGGAGCACACTTATGAAAATGAGAATCTTTATCTTGACTTTTTTGCTCTTTGACACTTAGTCATGGAAAGCCTGCCCAGAGCTAGGTTACAGCAGCCTCTGTATGTTCTCCAGACCACAGAAATTTTAGATGGAGGCTTTGTTTTCCTTGGGCCAGGAATGCTAATCCTGCGTATATTTCAAAGCACCATGTTCTCAGAATACAAGTGAAATTCCACATGAATGGTCTCATTTAATCTTCATTTGTCATTTCAGGGATAAGTATACACTGCTCCTCTGACCTCTGTCGTGACACAAGAAAAGTGCAGACTAAAGATAGTTGATCTGCAGCTTTTATCCCTGTGACTGATTTCTTTCCTGTCTTTGTTTCAGATTTCAGGGAACTAAGGTGAATTTGTCTATATTTGAGCCATGCTGGTTTCTGTTTCCCTGGCAGGAAATAGATTCCCTGTTGATTTGGTACTGGAGATAAAAGATTTTGCTGCAGGAGGCATGCTTGTGTTCATCTCACTTGCAAAATGTATCTCAGTTTCATAGAACAAAAATAACTGATGTAGGCAGGAATTGGATAGACTTGATTTAGGGCTAATCTATTGGTTCAGAGACAGTACCTTAGTAGCCTGGACACTTTGAGCATCAGGTGGGTTATTTTTGTCCTCATATCAGTGTTGTGTAATTCCAGCAAGTCTCACTCCTATCCTGAGGTATGAGCATATTCCACAAACTGATGTACCCGAGTCAGTCACGCTGTAAGGCGTGGGTTACCTCCCATGTCAGAACAGGATCTACAAATGAAGGGCAGAGTCCAGCTGCCCACCATACCCTGTTGGGAGATGGCTTAGGTACTGTCCTCCTCACCTTCTCTGTGTGCTTCAAAATCAGAGCACAGCAAGTTTTGTCTCCTTGAGAGGCTTTGCTTTAGATCAGAGCTGGTGTTTTCACTGTGCTCCTGACACCACCCTTGCCGAGGGGAGGAACTGGAGGGTATCTCCCGCTTCTCTTCAATTTTGCAGGGAAACTTTGTTTGCAGAAAACATTTGAGGACCAAGTTAAGAATTTCTGAGCTAAGAGTTTTGGTTTGCAGATGTATGAGAACAAACCTACCTCTGGGTAATCAGAAGAGGTGTGTTTAAAACTCATGGGCCGTAGCTGAATTGTTTGGGGTTGTTTGAGATTGTAATTGAATGATAGAAGGCCAGTATGCTTCAGACATCTGGCATGCAAAAGGAAAAAGGAAGCTCAGTAAGCTAAATCCAGAGTTTGTTTTAAAATGCAAATGTAGCCAAGCTCTCTTGAAATTCCAGTTTGTCCTTCTCTGTTAAGGGTGTGGCATAAAGAGATGTTTTTCATACATTGCATACACTGATTTCCTTTGTAAAACAGAGATTAAAACAGTTAGAAAAAAAGAATATACTAAAAGGAATTGCATATAACACAGCTGCCTGAGTGGGTTTACTGGCTCACAAAGAGCAAGTGAGGTCACCTAGCACTCAGGCAATCCAAAGCACTGGACAGCAAGTGCATCATGTTGATGCATTCCATTTTGGAAGTGAAAAGATGAACTTTTATTTGTCATTTTTTTCCTAAGGAATCACAAGGACATAGTAAATGGGATGGAAAGGAGCAAGGAAATGTTCAGGAAGAGCACTCCTTTGATCACAGTTTGCTGCAGGGTGTAAAATGATATCCAGAATTTCCAATATTCTGTCAGATGTTCCAGGAGAAAGAGACCTCATATTTTAGAATGAATTTCCATATTTGTATATAAATACATGTTTCCTACAAATACCCCTGGCTATGGCAAATATGTAAAGAGTAGAAAAACCATTTCAATATGAATTTAGAATCTTAGTCTCCAATAAACCAAAAATTACTAAACCTTCAATTAAAGAGATATTAACTGATGTTAGTAGCACATGCTAAACTTTTAGGTCAGACACATGATGGAAGTGTTAGTTACTTCATAAAAACAGGTAAAGCTTCATCAGGGAAAGGCAGATGAGGTGTTTCCCTTTACCCTTCTGACGATCCTTAAGGACAGACTACCATGCTTACCATGGTGTGATGGTCCCACTTCTGTATGCCAAACAGAACAAGAAATACTTTCAGTGCAACTAAGGTGAATCTTACTTAATATATTTTACCCTAGGTAGTATGAAGTAGAGGACTAACATAATTATAAGCATGAGAAATGAAACCATTTTTTACCCATCTCATTTTAGGAGAAAACAAACCCTTGCAAAACAAAATTTCTTGAGGAATATTGCCTACCTTGAGGAATACTAGCATTCAAATGGCTACTGATTCAACTTTCAAATCAACAATTTTCACTGCAACAGGAAGTTCTCCAGGAAACTCATGTCTTACTGTCTTATTTTCCTGCTACTGTATACCATGCTTGATCCTATAGAGGGTGTAAATAAATTTACATAGTTAGTTGCACACAGATAGTGTGAAGTCAAAGAAAAGTCCATCAGTCAAGACTTAATCCAAGCTTTTGGATGTTCTCTCTCTCCCTTAAAGAGAATGTTTTTTTTTCAGTGTCTTTAATGTGGCTGAGCATGTGAGGAAAGGCCATGTCCTGCAATGATTCTACGCCTCCTGATATTAAACAGATTGCTCCATGCTCCTAATTGCTTCAAAACTCAATGGCATTTGGAAAAAAACCCAGTATTTGCTTTAAAATTCTGACATTTAAGATCTTGACATTCCTCAGGTACAAGCTCATTCTTGTACTGGTGTGTTACTTTTCTTTAAATTGCATGCCAGGTTGAATTTGCTACATGAGTATGAAAACCAAGAGGATGTGGAGAGCCATGTACCAGGGAGAGCAGAGTCACAGGAGCAGCCTAATAGCAACTGTCAGGCCCAGGGGTCAGAGTCACATCCTCTTATCATCCACAATTTGCATGTCTTCCTAGCCTTTTCATCTTCTGAAGAGAGAACTGACAACATCTGGCAACTGCTGGGAAACATGAACTTTGTCACACCAGATAAGACAGTTTATCTGTTTGCAACTAGCCAGACTCTCTGCAGCACATATGTCAGCTCTTGAACAGCATCCCAAACCTCATGCATCATGGGTTGGGAGTGTTCTGTAAGGCCTCTGTGGAATCTGATGAAATGGTGAGGTCTTTACTGGCATTGCTGAGAGATGACAGACTCTAACAAACCAACCCAGTGATTTCAGCTGTTGAATAGCTGCTCACTGTTGTCAGAAAAGGCTTCCAGTTTCACATTTCTTGCTGGTTGCTCCTTGTTAAATCTTCCAGGTGAGTTTGTATGGTGCTGGTGTTCTGACAGCTCTCTGTGGAACAAGCAGAAAGAACAAAATGGACAATCCTGAGGCATATGAGTATTTTTAGACTGTTTGATCAAGGGCTTACTGCAGCAGTTCCTTACAGCACTGCCAAGTCACCCAAAAGATGGGAATGATATATTAAATGAGAAGTTACTTAGCCACAGTCTTTACATCTATAGAAGATGATTTTAAGATGACTGCCCTTTTTAATGAATAGGTGTGATGCTAGAGCCTGAAGGTACTGTAAGAATTTAAAACCACAAGAGTGAGTCCAAGACGAGAGAAAAATCTAACTGGGAGAATGAGGAAGGAGGTTTCATTTCTGCCATGCCAAGGGCTTTCTTCTATGCAGAGAGTGGGAAGCTAGAACGAGGCCAAGGACTGCCTAGTCTTAGTAGCTCTGTGTGGAGTGCCCTCACCTCCAGTCCTTGCACTATTACTGTCCAGTGAAACCACAATTTTATGAGTTACTGAGGCAGCATTTACTTCTTGGATTTCTTTTCATCCAGTCAGCAGAGTAGGAATGAATGAGTGGGGCCAATTGAGATGAAGGCTAACATTGAAGTGTCAGCCAAGTAGACTTGGCTAAGAGTAGGGCGCAACGAGGTAGGAAAATTTTCTAAGCCCACTTTCAGTAAATAAATTTGCTTACTGTCTTTTGCAGTTTAGAAGTTTTGCTAAACTCTCTTTTCTTGGCAAACACTTAGCTGTAAGGTGGGAACTAAATTTTTGATGATATCTATGCTTGACCAGATTGGACCCTTATATTTGTTCTTTTGGCCATCTTCAGGGTAGATTGCTGAAACACAGCCCTAGATGGAGCTATTCCTAAAGGCTGTGAATGCCACCTGTTACCAGAGAAAACTAACCAAGGAGGAGCTATATATTTTTACATGGATTTGGAGAGGAGTAGATATTCTTAACCTTGGAGAACTATGGAAAACCAGATCTTTGCTGGTCATCATCTGATTCCCAGTTGATAGTTTTTAGGTATAATGATCTATTATTTTTTTTTTTACTTCTAGCTGTCCCAGAGAATATTCTTTTCTAGTGTAATTTCACCAAAGTACTTGGAGTGCTTCATCATTCTAATGCAAGGTGCATATTTTTTTTCAATGTTTCCTATGCTCTCATCTTCCACTGAATTTGGTACTTGCCAGTCATGCCAATTACTTCTGTCATTTCCAGAGAAATTGGTTTGAAGAGTAAAGTAGGTCAATTTGAGAGTCGTTTGCAAAGCAGTTTGTAACAATAGTGTGAGAATATGATGGTCTCTTAAATTGCATGTGTGCCCTTCAGCAAGAAATGAGATTTTTAAAGCACTCAGAGTAGACAAATCTGAAACCTTGGAAGCACCCGAGATGTGTACAGCTGCAGTATGATGACTCATCATTAACAAGTGATTAATCATAGACTCAAGTAACTTTTTTGCTAAAGAAATTTTCCTTTTTGGTGTATTTATGTTGAAGATTTCTTGGAGTATCTGTAAGTTCTAACTAGCTGAAGCATAAATGGGATCTTTGAAATTATTAACTTTCAAACTGGATGTGTGTACTATATTTATTCAGTTCAATTGGCACCTATATTATTATGGCTATCTCTCCACTAGGTGAATCACCAACTTCTATGACTTTTGGATTTAACATAATTTAACCCATAACTATAAATCTGTTCTGCTAATGGCTACCATTTTAATTCCAGGGAGTAATCAGACATTGTTCAAATATTTGTGTCAAGACTTACAACATATCTGTCTTGTACAAGAGAAAGGCACTCAAAAAGTTAAGTAATAAAAAAGAAAAAATTGTATAGGTTTTCCTCTCCCACTTCTTTACTGAGATGTATTAAATAATAAGAAAATATGTATCATAGAAGAATATGTATTTGAAGTATTTGAAAAATATGTACCATCGAATCATTTAATTGCAAAAAGAACTTTAAGATCATTGTGTTGAACTGTTAATTCATCACTGCCAAGTCCACCATTAAACCACGTCCCTAAGTGCCACAGCTGCGTGTATTTTAAATGCCTCCAGGATGGTGGTTTAACCCCTTTCCTGGACAACCTGTTCCAACTCTTTCGGTGAAGAATTTTTTCCTCAAATCTGGTCTAAATCTTCACTGAAAGAGGAGCCTAAAATAAGTGTGAAATTGGATTGGAAATACCCCTGAGACTTTCTCCTGGAAATAAATCTTTACAGGACAGTTATGTTTTCAAGAAAGTTTGCTGGTCCCACTGAAAGAGTGTATTAACTACTTTACTGCATTTTTCAACTGCCTTTGTCCAAGAGAACGTAAGAGTGGAGGAAGGGAATCTTAGGCAAAAGTACACATTAGTTTAGTCTAAAGTTCTTTCTCACAATTCTTTCTAGGTAGTTAATGGGGAAGGTCAGGCTGTTCTGCAGCCCAGACCAGTGTGGTAAACACATCACCTGAAATGAAAGGAGAAAAAACAGCCCAGCTTAACCTGAGTCATCCAGGCTGCAAACCACACAGTGAAATGGAACGAGAAAGATCCTCTCTTCTTTCTCACAAGGGAGAAGTGCACTGAGAAATCAGTGATGATTAATAAACATTATTCAGACATGAGGTAGGAAGACAAGTAACTTTCCAAGTAACTCCCTTTACTGCAGAAGCCAAGTGGAAAGCAAGCCAAGTCCTTTAATTAGGACATGATATCTTGCTCTCTTGTTACCTCATCATCCAGCTGCAACTTCTCACATCCTAGTTTATGAGCTCCCAAGGATGGAAGCTTATTTCACAGGAGGCTGAAGCAGTACATACTGCTACAGAACCTGCTCTATAACTGGCATTGGAAACACTCTTAGTACCACTAAACCCAACAGGATAATATGGTTCAGAGACAAATTTACCCCCAGGAAAATGTATGTGTGCACAAAGCTATCAAATTAGCCTTGTCATATATGAAATTAATAAAGAAATAAATTCCAATAAAGACATGATCAGGAGAAAATTTATTCTGTTTTAGTTTGTGTATTAGATGTGAGAATTGTCACATGAAAAATGTGTGAAAAAAACCCAGGCTCATATGGGGTCATGCTTACCCACAGAACTAATGAGTTCTGTCCAAACAAAAAATAAAAATGATTTCTGGAATGGAAATGTTGTGTACATTGCAGAGTGCACTTCCCTAATCTTTGAGACACATGATACATTATTTATTGTCCATGAATAATTTACTAGAGCAATCCCTATGCACCTTCTGTTACATAGGCAGCACTGCTGCTGCAAACATTTCACCACACAATGTTCACCCCCTGGGACATTTCCAGAAATGAGCAGGTCCCTGGCCTGTTAGAGAGTTGGGTGATCTTTTTCTTTCTCTTTCAACTCAGTAGAATGGAGGAAATCCAAAATTACGTTCAATTGAAAATAAATATAGCTGTGCACAATTTTGCTAGTCTTTTGAAGTGATCTCTTTGCTCTGTGTGCCAGTTTGCAATTCCTGCCCCCTCCCTTATCCTTGTTCCAGAGATTTTGCTTTCAATGTTGCATGAGAGAACCTTGACATGTTAAATCATTCTGGCATTCCTGGTCAAATCATAAAGACCATCTGTCTTCATTCTGCAGGAAATAAATACATCAAGGAAGCATTCTTGTAGCTCTTCACTTCTGATCAAGGTACCTCCTTCTACTGTTGTAGTCATTTTTCCTCCATTTCTTTGGTTCAGTTTCTCAAGTCAGGGACTTGAAGTTCTCAGGGGTTCTGCATCATTCAGTTACTGACACTTTCCTTTGGAGATGAGCTCCATTTGGTTCATCTGGTGTGAAGAATACAAGCTCTCCTAACCCCATTTTGAGCAATTAATAATTTCTTATCCCTCTCTGAGATCCAGGATAATTCCTAACCTGTATTCAAAACAGAAACAGTTTCACCAATGTTTCCATGGCTAGAAAATGGATGACTTATCCATCTGGATTTTATCACTGCAACTATTCCAGTGCTATTCTTACCACACGGTCTTTGAGACAGCTTGCAGGGTCCATTTGTTTTTCAATAATGTCAAATATCCAGCTCTGTTTTGATCAACAGCTCATGATGGAGAAGTTAAGCTGAGATGATTTCCAAAAGTCCAATTTGTCCTTTGTGTTTGTCAGCAGACCTCAACACCTCTGCAAGTACCATTTAATCTGACAGATTTACCATGATTTTAGGGCTGGACAGTACCCTGAAACACTTGCGAATCAAGTAACCCAATATAGCACCTTTTGGGGGCAAACTTATGCTCAACACATGGGCTCAGGCTTGAAAAAAGCATCCTGGAAGTGCACAGAGTCCTGGGCAACACAACAGAAAGGATCTAAGGTGACTTGCTGTGTCAGAGCCTTTGATAATTGCACCACAGGGAATGCTGCATCTCACTCTTTGTGGTGAATCTGAGAATAGAATCAGAAGAGAGAGACTTGAAGTGAAAATCATGCAGTGGCAAGTTTCCTTGTGCAGGGTCCTGGAGCTGAAGAGAATATGGCAGAGGGAGCATGATGACCTTTAGAAGTAGGACTTAGAAACACACTGTGTATTATGTTCTACACCTATACCACATACTCGTCTCTTCTGGGAGTACAGCAGAATTTTATTCAGTTCTAGGTACCTGTCTGCTAGAAAGGGGACCTTAGGTCCAACTAAAATCCATTAAAAGCACTATCTTCTGTTCTAGCTGTGAAGGGGAAGCTATTAAAAAAAACCATTCTGGGAAAGACTTTGCTGGAAAGGCATGGTGTATGGTAATAGGTAATTAAAAAAAAATGCTCCTGAGTAAATCTGAAATCTTGAGCTGCAAGACAGGGGTCCAGACATTGTTAATTAACGTCTGAAAGGTGTTCATATCTCTCTGATGAGCAGGTCCCTATTTTCCACTTATTCTTAAAAAACCTTAAATTGTGTAATTTGAAATGAGTGTAGGCCATATGAATATAGTTATTTTCACTCCAGGTCTTTGCTTTTAGATCTTGGGTAAGTTATGAATTCCCTATATGATGTGGACACAAATGAAGAGATCTCATGTCAGCACTATTAAGACACAGTTTCCACAGAAAGTGTAGAAACAGTGCTAAATTTAAGTTGTCCCAAAGTAAACCATCCCATCTCTACTGAAGTGTTCCTCTCAATCAGAGTTGTGTTTTGCTGTTGTTGCTGGTTTTGTTTTCGTTTTTAAACTACTGTGAATAGGTAAGCTCCAGGGGTTACTTTCTTAGGAGCTTACCAAATAAAACATATTGCTGAAACAATATGCCAAAAGCTATAATGTGTATCTGAAGATATAAAGTGAGATCAGCAATAAACATATTGTTATGTCAGGGAAAGAATAAAATTATATTTAAGGTGAGTATTATAACCACATTCATACTTCAATCAAACACAAAAAAAGATAGTGATTCTTTGTAAGAGTTGGGAGAAGGAACTTCACCTTCATTGCTTGTAAGCCATGTGGCCTCAGGCCAGTCAGAGTTTTTATGATAAACATACTATGAGAAGGAGGAGGAGTGTGTGTCCTGGTGGAGTTGTGCAAGCTCATTGTGGGAATCTAAAAATACAGTACAGGAAAGAACAAACAGGAATTTGTGGTGCTTGGGAACTCACAAGTTCTGCTACAGAAACCAGCAGAAATATAGGCAAGCATTTGCTTCTTTAGATAATGTTCCCAAGAAGCCCAATAATTTTTAGTGAGCCTCATGTTATTTTCCTGGGAACTTCCTCAATGACATTGTGAACAAGAGAAAAAAATTCAGCAGTCAGATTGCAGAATGTCTCTCTAGGCAATAAAAAAAACCCTCCTTTGTTTAAAAAAGCACTTCTCCTTTGCTTCTGAGCCCCTATTTGGTCTTGGAGGAGAAACGCATCCCATGAACAGTGCCTGAAGTCATGGAATATACAAAGTCCAGCATTACAACAGCAAAAATTGCTGAGCTCAAGGTACAACATATCGATACCACGTGTTTGATCTGAGAAGGAAACTTGGCTGAGAGATTGGTTACAAATACAGTAAACAAAAGTATGGAAGCATCCCTGCACTGAGCTCATGCAGAGGGATTTTGTGAGATCTTAGTGTTTGTTTCTCATGCTTGAGGCAGGAGGTGGTAGGGAAGGAACAATGTTTCTTGCTCCCAGCCATGGTTCTTTTCCATGCTTTACCTATGGCATGTCTTATCTTTCAAGAAGCCATTCCCAGAGTCCAGTGAAAACTCTTCAGAGAGTATCAGCCCTCTTTGTTCAGAGATTGCACAGGTCATGGTCATGCCCAGTAGTTTGACACCTAACAGACAAACTTGTCTTTCATTTCCACCAGAGTCAATATTTTGGATTCAGTGTCTTTGGATTCAGTATTTTAGATGTCTTTGAGCAGCACTGCAGAAGGGGAGGTTTGGACATTCTGGGGTTTTGTGCAGAGCTGTAAGGGATCTCCACCAGCTGTTGCAAGAACAGTCAGGGTGCTTGCTTCTTGACATGAATACCTCTTGCCTGACAGCCCAAATGCCCATGCTCCTCTTCTGTCCAGCAGCTGTCATCCTTGTTCATGTCCTGGGATGCTGATTCCTCATTTCTGCCTGGACATACTGCAGCAGTCATGTGGCTGCTTCAGGAAGGCTCTGAGTTTCTTTCTCATTAATTTCTCATTCACCTCTCCCTTTGCACCTTCCTGTGAAAATCCAAACTTCATTTAACAGGACCTGGAAAACAGGCTACAAGTGAAATTGGTGTTAGCCATAATCCAAGCCTACTCACAGCAGAAATTCTTCCTGGCTTCTTTGATGTGTCTCACCCAGGGGCCCTAAGGCATCTTTTAGCTTTGTATAGTCAAAGAGTCAAGGTCATTACAGCTGTTTTCTTCTCTTGCTACACAGGCCAGCTGGAGCCACTAAAACATTCCTATTATTTTACTAGATAGCTGTTGAACATATATTCTGTACAGCTTTAATTCTCAGTTGGTTTTGCCAGTTTTTTACAGACCACACAAGATGTTATTAACTAGAGAATGGGTTGTGTTATTTTTCTGTGTTACAAGTTTATTAATGATGACTGAGATGAGGTCTCTTCTGGGAAGATACTTTTCCACAATAGTTGACACAGCACAAATTGGTTTAGGATTGAAAGAGATAAGTTGAAACTACTGAGGGACTGGAGCATGACTGTAATTACATAAAGCAGAGAAATCCACATGTAAACAAACATTCAGGCTGTCAAGCCTCCCTTTCTAAAAATTTGGAATAAACTCATTTTGCATCTTGTTTATGACTCAAATATTTACAGATCTCATGTTTTATACTAAGAATTTGAAGAAAAGCCTAAGGAAAACAGCTACACAATACACAATTCATTTTATAGATGGGTCTGGCACCTACTTTTATGAGAACATATGGTGAATATTTAGAGAACAAATCTATGCAATTCAATTTCACCTCCAATATGCATATTTTCAGTGAGTGGCTTAAGGCCAAACAGGATAATACCCCTTGTGGGATCCCCTACACCACTCCCAATTGATTCAAGACAACAATTTAATGGGGGCTGCCAGTCATTTGTGGATTCTGTAATTTGAATGCTTTTCCAGGCATTAACCCCCATGGGTCTAAGCACTCTCCTCTCCCTGGTACACAGCGGAAAGCTCCTATGATAGCTAGGTGAATTATTTTTGATATGATGGTAATTTATGGGTTTGATATTCACAACTCATGGAGCCTCTGTGGCATCTTAATATTTTAAAAATCTCTTATTTTACAGTGGGAAACTGATAATGCATTGACTCTTAGCTAATATTAACAAAAATTGAAGCATTTTTGTTTTTAACAGTATTGTCACCAGTATTGTAATTCTGTGTAGTTCTCTTGATTTGAAACCACAGTGCTGTAACAGGATCAGAATGAGTGGGTGCCCACGAAAACTCTTACTTGGAAAAGCTGGTTGCAAAACCAGGATTGCTATTTACCATTGTTTAAGAGGTTTAGAGCCAATACTGCTTTTCAAAGCCTTTTCTCAATTTTCCTTGATGGCAAGAATAGTTTGAACTATTTTGTTTTCAAGTGGAAGTTAAAATTCATCACCCTACATAGTATAAATGGGGGAAAATTGTGTCCTAGACAGAACACCTTCCATCCCCAAGGCAGAAAATATTTATTGTTCTAATGGCCCAACCATAAAAAAACTGTTGCTGTTGCAGTGTATTATCATGTATCCTTACCATTATCTTCATTTGTATTGCTATCTGTAGTATAACATGACTGACATACTGCAAGGCTGTTATACATTTAACAGTGTAGGAGACAGGAACAAGAAGCCTTAAAATTCAGAAAAGTTGATTCTGACTCCGAAATACCTCTCAGCAAAATTCAAGGTTTTAAGAACGATGAAAATCGGGGGTAGAATTGTACCTAGGGGAACATTTTGAAATGAAGTAGAAGAAAATAGACCCTTGGGCAATATCTGCTCTCTATCTGCAAGGGGGCTCCTGCTGACGTGGCTGGAAGTGCTCTGGTTTCTGTGTCTTCATTTTCCTATTTCCATGGAGCACAGAAATGGCACTGAGTCAAAGTATCTGGGATGGACTTTCTGCCTGAGTCACTTTGATGACTCTCAGTGCAACTAGTAGAGTAATTTCTGCAATGAGTTTCATCCATGAAACATCCATTTGACATAGATGTAAATGTCTTCAGAAGTTGCCAGGAGGGATCAAGCCTTGCAATATATATTTTTGGCCAAAGTTTTAAAAGCAGTAAAAATGTCTGGCATGAGCCAAGGTCTTGGTCTGGATCTGAAACATTTGTGTTTTGGTAAAGAATGGAATAGAGCAACAACCGAAACTTTGGCTGGAAATAAGAAACTGCTTAGAATGAGAGTCATTGATCTTCTGTCACGATGTGAGAGATGGACGCACCTGTGGAAGGACAGAGGGTGGCCTCTGGGAGGAAGAACACTGCCAATGAAGGTATCTGCTAAGTTCTTAGCTTCCTCAGCTGTCTGCACAGCCTGAGAAGGCAGAACTGCTCCTCCATCACTGTAATCCTTGTGCTGTTCATCTTCATCAAGTAATGCCAGCTAAGCTACAGGCATCATATGCACCCACATACGGGACGGTTCAGTTTGTTTTTTACCTGGACACTTAGCACAGCCTACGTATTCTTTCTTCTTTTCAAATATAATGTAAAATGGAGCACAACACCTTTGATGAGTAGTTTGGATGCCAATCTCAAAGGCACTATGAAATGCCATCCTTCAGTCCTGAGTAGCTTTGTGTCCTGCCCTTACACCGCTGCTCAGCAGGAGCAGGGAGTGGGTTCTGTTTCTGGGCTCTGGCACAGGGATTGCTTTGCTGTGAAAGCCACAGAGCTGTAAATGCTGCCAGCTGGGGGCCCAGTGGGAGCCAATTTCTTTATACTCTGCATGTTGCCAGGGCCTGATCCCATATCCTCTTCCTTGCTAGATCCCTCATCTGCTTTATGTACATGGGCACTGGAGAATTGGGGCCCAACACCACGGAAGAAAGGGAAGCTGAGTTCTGTGAAGAAATTACAGAATTACCAATACTTCTAGAGCCCAAGCAGAGTAACTGGCCAGAGTTTCTGAATCACATGAGGAGATGAAGATGCAATCTATAAAATTCCATGTCTGCTGTGGTTTCTATCTATAATTTGAATGCTTAAGACTTCAATGAAGAATTATGAAAAAATATGAGGGTGACGTTGAGAGGAGTGGAGAAAATTCAACTATTAATAAACAGAGTAAAATTATGTATAATGATGAACAGTGTTCTAAAGCCATGATTTTTCTGCCCTTCCCAAAATTTAAGGCAGAAAATAGGCTCCTCTTCTTGATGCTAAAGGAGGATAAGGTTGGAATGTCATAGCCAAGCCCCTCAGCTATACACATACCAGGATTATTTAGAGTGCTTTGTCTTATAAAATTGTGCCCTGCTCCTTTCGAGAATGTGTGAAGGAATCATTTGATGCTTTGATACTGCTAACAGCAAACTTCACTCATTTCCGAGAACAGCACTTGATTTCCAAGAACAGTTTTGCCACCTTTCCCTCTTGAGGGATCCAGCGCCTGGAGAGTCGATGTTGGAGTGGTTTCACAGTGCTCAGCAGACAGCAGGCACTACATGAATCTTCCTTTTACATGCGAGGCCCTGATGAGTTGAGTAAGGATAGAGGTGGGAAGGAGGGCTCTGCAAGTACTGAGGGCTTTTTCAGTGATGCCATGAAAGCCCAGCTGCTTTCCCACCACAAAAGAGTATGAGCAAACCTCCTGGCACAGGCAAGCGGGCACAAATGAAAACCTGGTGCTATCCACAGAGCTAAAAGTGGCATTAAACAAAGCTGGCCTTTTTGTTTTGTTCCTTCTTTTCCTTTAAACTCAGGTCTAGTCCCACTCTCAGTGCAGGAAGCATAAAGAAATGGTTCAAGGTGATACTAGATTTCATCTTCCCAACCTGCAGCACAGTACTTGCTGTACAAACAGCTCCACACAATGTCCTGCTCCTTGCCAAACTGGCCTTTAGATGTGCTGAGTGGTGGCAGGAGGCCAGCACCACCTTTGAGACTGATGTCATTGCGAGCCTGTGACATGCCTGCAAGCAACATATTTTGTAAGGATCCATGCTCCTCACTTACCACTGAGACCAGCTCTTATTTGTGTTTAAATCCCTATATATGGCAGAGTGCCAGCTGCAACTCCCAGGAAATCCTCAAAGATGTCAGTATTTGCCATGACTGTAGTTAAGGCACAAGCATATTTCACACTCTGAGTTTTAGGAAAACAGTTAAAATGTGGTATTTATGATGCTGGCCTTTTGTGCTGTCCTTTTTGGCAAAAGCAGGAAACATAAATGGAGGTAGATCTGTGGATACACCCACTCCAGCTGCCCTGCTTATCCTGCTTCACTCTCCCTTGTGTACCAACCATGCAACGCAGCAGCCTGGTGGGAGGCAGGTTCTTCCCTCTGCCTCTGGGGAGCTCAGGAGAGGCAGCATGGCTGGGATCCTTGCAGCCAGAGCTGCCCTCTTCATGGAGGCAGCCCAGCAGCACCCAGAGCTGCTCTCTGGACAGTTTTGCCTTGAACAGGATGGTGCAGCCCAGAGGAATCCAGTCCAGGTGTACAGCAGCTGGAGGTCATGTCTGTGGCTGTGATGCTCTGTCTGCTCTCACTGGTGAAGCTTTAGACAGTGTGAGATGAGGCTCAGTAACTTTCTTAAGAAACTTATCAACTAAATTATTTGGCAATGCCAAGACACCAGCTCCATAACACCAGAGGATACTCTCCTCCTGCAGGCTCACCTTCTATAGCCTGATGGCCCCTTCTTGCTTCATGGAAAAACTCACAGGATCTGGAAACTTTTATTAAACTTTTCCACTGATCCACTGGAAAAGCAGCCTGGTGTACTCAATGCAGCCTAGTAAGGAATAGGAACTGGGTATTTTCCAAGCCCTACTGCACCTCCTTAAGTAAATTATTTAACATCTAAATGCCTCAGTTTCTCAGCTGGAAGAACAGCAACCATCACAGGAGAGCAAACAAACTTCCATATGTTCCCAAGAAGCAAAGGGTTGTGTAAGCACTGCCTGAACTCATATAGAACCTGAGCAGGAAAGCCAGCATCAAAATTCAGATACAAAACAGGCTGATAGTCAGACACAGTCCTGCTGAGCTCTCCACCTTCACCCCTGGAATTTGGATGAGCAGTTGTAGTTTCTTATGTCTGCTGTCACTTATTTTCTCTGTGATGCTGCCTGACCCCTCCTGCTCAGACTTGCTGAGCTCTCTGGATTAGTACCATTTCCACTACTGGATTTTCTGTCCAAGTTAAAAAAATACAAATTCATCTTCACAGAGAGCACACACATCTAGAAAACTGGGCAAGAGCATTCCTGTCTTCAGTCATGGGACACAGCCAACTAAAGGGCACCCAGCCTGCATTATGACAATAACTAGAAGCTGATAACTTCTTGCATAGCCGGGCTACTGCATTCATGTATTTCCTGAATGGCTACAGATATTCCCTATTCAAAGAGGCCAAGTTCCAAAAAGCTCCCTGTAAATATGTTTCTCTTACCGCCGAAAACAGAGAGACAAAGAAATTCCTTTCTCCTGCCTCTACTTGCTCAAATTTAATTAGTACTACAATTTCTTCCTATACTAAGGAAATGGCTTCCTCTTCTCCAGGTCACTCCAGCACAACAGACACTACTATAAAAACAAGTTCCCAGTAAAATGCTGTAATATAGAGAAAACGCCTCAAAAATGGTAAGAAATCCTGGTATATGATAATTGGTCAAGGTCTTTGAGTTCGCATTACCAGGTACTGTGTGTAGCAGCTATAGCTAAAACTCATGTAAGACTCCAAATTTTCCGTAACCGCGCAGTCACACTGGCTACCAGGAGTCTCTGGTTGTTTATGCTGCTAAGGACAATGAACACCTTCCCAACACAGCTGTGGTGTATCCAGGAGAAGGGTGAGATGTGTTCTGGGGACTCTCCTAAGCCTCAACCTCTCCGTTCTTGCAGAGCAAACCCCAGCACTCCCTGCCCGAGGTCTGAGCCATGCTTGCTTTCATCTTGCCCTCTCTGACAAACTCACATGGACATGTGTGTGCTTGTGTAATTACGCATTTTTTGGTGTGCATGCATAAGAAAAACAGTCTCCACTGCACACGTAAGGTCTGTCCTGAGGGAGAGGACGAGCAAGTACCTTATGAGACAGATGTTAGTCATGCTGCTTATTAAACCACACCATGGCAGTGTTCAAACACTGAAGTGGTAAGAGTGGCAGGAGTGAGTAGAAGAGGGAAAATTATTTTCAGGTGTCTGTTTCTAATAACAACATTTTCAGAGGGGGTGGGCACACTAAGCTTCTTTGATTTCATTTGGGACATAATGTTCCATTCCCATTTCTCATTTGGAAAACATTGGGATAACTGAGGGCAGCTCTACCTCAGGAGATACCCGCCCATGCAATGCAGTTGTTCCAACCAGGTGGCCCTTGGACTTTTCAAAACCTACCAGTGAGCACTAGTGCCTTCTTAATATTATTTTTATCTTGCTGCTAAAACTAGTGGCCAGAAAATCAGTCAATAATCTAAACTCCAGTTAACTTGGTTTAATCTGAGATTTATGCCCATTCCCTTTGCTTCCTAATCCATAAAGCATTGGGACGGTTAATTGCTGTTTCTTATGGCTTTTGAATATACAGCTGAGGGCATAGGTGTTCCAGGCAAGGTTTTGCAAAACATCTGTCCTGTGAAAGCAATGTCTGCCTGTTCTAGAGAGCCATTGTGCCATAGCCCTACAGAATTTGTCAGATGTTTTACATTTTTACAATCTGATGGCACAGTATAATCCATGGCTTTGGTGGGGAAGGATTTGCATGTTGTTTGATGTATGTGCCAGCTCGTGGCCTGCTGCTCCCTAAAGCAAAGGCTTTTTGCATAAAACATGCATCAAAAGGAGGTTTGCTTACGTGGTAGCACACTCAGATGCCTGCTGGAAAAAGGGAGCTCACCATGAAGGAGGTTGAAAGCCTATGTATGCATCTTTTGATTGTGTCAGCTCCATCTGATGAAACTGGTACAGAAAAGAACCCAAAATTTATCAAAGTAAGTGATTTAGAAAGAAAAGAGAAAACAACAGTGCCAGCCATGGCTTATATGCTATTCCCCAGACATTTCTTCAGTGACCATCTTGCCTAGTCCCTCATTAGCACAGAAAAAAATGCTAGACTTTAATCACAAAGACTTCTTAAGTAGATTAAAGCCAATTTTCACTGTCCATTTAACTTATCTTTAAAGCTCTGTATTGTATTTCTCTTCTTAATGTGAGCTGAGCTTTTGCACACAAATACTGTTTAAAAACAGCAGAGCAAATACTGTATGGTGAGTCTATTTCCAAAGACCAGGTGTGCAGCAGTCTGTGGTTAAAAGATGTGTGATGCTGATATGGGATAAAAGGCAAGTACTAAGAGGGCTGGGGAAGTCTATTTGGTGTAAAAAACATGTCTTCCACCCTGTTGTGGAAAAGGCCACTTTATAGACTATGCAAAGTGTTTGTTATTAGGGCTCTGGTGTTTCCCCTGTATAGACATATGTGCATTGATAGATATAAAAAGATAAAAGAGGCTTTCTGTTTTAAAGACAGAGACAGACAGACACAGACAAATCGATGCTTCTTTTTCCACCTTCCTTTAAAACACTGTTTTCAATTTAATGTGTTCTCTTCTGTGACTACATCAGCTGTTGGTCTTCAGCTGATGAACTTTTAGAAACATTTAATGCCCAGTGTGCTGCTAGATGTGTTTTACTTCTGCATAGAAGCTGTGAAGGTGCTGCCTCTAGGCAGCTGGCAATGAACCTTCTGCATGTAATACATTATTTTCTGTTTAAATGATTGTTTCTAGGCTGTAATTACTGTGTCTGCACTGCAATGTGCACCAAGCCTAATCAGTTCATCTGTCAGCGTTGTCTGCTACCCTGACAAGAGACTAAAACCATTGCAGGCCTGACCTAATAGATGTCAAGGTTTAAAAATGTCCTACTGCTTCTTCAGATTGGCTGTTCCTGCTGCAAGATCAATGGAGGCTTCAGGAAAATGTGTGCAGATTTTACTGAGATTACTCAGATTCTACTGAGTCACCTGACTCCCATGGAAAGAAGCATTTCCACATATCCAAAGCCTTCTGGTATGTAGGTCACAGTCAATTTAGTTAACTTGCTAAGTAGCTCAAATGATAATTTAATTTTGGTGTAGGGTATGTGTTTTCTTTTTTCCATTCAGGTCAGAAGTGGCCTCAGGTAACAGTGGTCCAGTTCCCCATCCTGGCTCCATTTGAGTTTCAGAGCTGCCTCTGCCTAACCTGAAGAACCAGCACCAAAAGAATATTCTGTGCTTGTGCTGGGATGGTTTCAGGGTAACTAGCTCCTGTCAGAGAAACCAGAAGCCCTGGTAGGGGACTAGCTAAATAAACCAGTTCTGGTTCTGGGAGCTGGCAGGGGCTGAGTGTTGCTTGTGAGACAGGGTGCATAGTGAGTGGAGGTTCTCCCAGTTCTTCATGGAGGATTGATGTTGGTTATGGGGGCTGCTGGTCACCTAAACCAGACCTGCTGAGCAAGAGTTTAGGCAGACTCTTCTAAGTGGGAAATTCTAAGTACTAAATTATTTTGCTCTCTGCTAGGAAGGTGCTCTAATTATTTTCTGAGTAAAAGTAACCCACATACCTGAGGATGTGTTATCCCATAGTGCTGCAGTTTCTGAATAATGATGCTTCTGTTCTTGATGTGAAAAATGTTGCAGGATTCAGAGGATATTGTCCCACCGTGTCTCCCCCACTGTGTGTCACTGTGTTCTTCAAGACACTTGGCTTGGCAAGTCAGTCTGTCCTGCTGAAGAGTCCGGGGCTTTCTGGGAAAAGCACAGCTCAGTGCAGCTCATCAGCTGGAGCTTCCCTGTCACCCAAATGTGGACTGCTGCTGAGAGACGCTGTCAGTGTTACAGACAAAGTTTGTCCCTTTGTGTGTCCTCCCATGAAAGTGACACCACTCGAGGTTTGCTAAAGCCAAAGCACAGGTCCGGGGCTGCTCCCTAGGAAATCAGAATGAGACTCATTTTTTACCAAACACAGTTCAGGGTGTTGGTTTCCAGAAGCTCTGTCTTTCCCAACTTCTTATTGCTGTTTTCCTTCCAACTATTTAATGGTTTTATTACTTAAAAAATAAAAATTCTTTTGTTTAATATGAGTACACATCAGAACTTACTTGTAATACATCTAAGATGCCTGTGCAACATATTTAACTTACATTTTTATGTGTACACAGTGAAGCAGAGGTGTTGTCAGCAGCATCACAAACTAAGAGGAATACAGATAATTTGTGAAGCCAGTGCTTTGTTTTTTGTCTGAAATGTGATTTCCATGACAAACCACAGTGACATTGTAGTAAGAAAACTCCCACTCAAAAGTCTTTGGTTTTGTCATGGAAATAGCTGTTACAAAATCATGGCCTTTATTGTTCTTCCTCTCATTCATATATGCAAAGTGAATTTTTTTTTCAGTCCTGCCAATGCAGAGTGCAGAAAATGCAATGAGGAACAACACAACACATGTCTTCTCCCAGACAACATCAGGAATCGAGGCTGTATTTTAAAGATGAACACACTGAAGCTGCAGTCAGAGATTTGTGATGAAAGCTCCCCAAATGTCTTTAGTTGCTTATGTCTCTTCCCTGAGCAGAAAATCAATGAGGTTTATGTTCTAAATTGCTAAGCACTTAACACTGCAATTCTTAACAGCTAAAATGTATGGACTGCTCATCTCCTATGTAAAAATGAGAATTTTTTCAACCCCAGAGTAATGCCCTATTCCATTATGGCAGGGCTTAATACTTTTGAGCCAGGCTGGTTCCAACCAACCCGGTGAGTAAGAGGTGCCTGCTGAGCAAAGCCTGTGGGATGAGCCTATCCATTTGCACTCAGTTCTCTCCTCTGCAGACTAATCCAAAGGGATCACAGTGGGAGAGAGGAGCAGGAGGAGGATTAGGAGAGTACCTTAGTCCGTGACAGTTTTGTGTGTAAACGTATTCTAAAGTCTTACTGTAGAAATTAAAAAATACAATTACAGTGTATAAAAACCCTCAAGCCCCCCCCCCCAAATAACCTAGAGATTTAAAAGTACAAAATAAAATTTGCTATTTGCTATTGTTGAGATTTTATAGGATTCACATTTCATAGCCTAACAGCATTCTTCCCTTTTAGTGCAGTATCTGCTTACATTGCTCAGCCAGGCTTGTTGCCATCTACAGACATATAAAACTCAATATCCAAACCACCCTCTCTCTTCTCCTCATTCAGATATCCATCTACTTGCAGCTGCCAAGTACATTGATTTTTTCTTTTTCTCTGACCTTGTCTTCTCAGATCTCCGTCTACCACCCTGGGCCTTTTGCCCAAAAAGGGAACATTCTGCCACCCCACTCTTGACCTCCTGCAGCTCTAACCTGCAAGTGATGGCTGTCAAATCAGGGACTTCTGAGGAGCTACTTTGGGCCTGTGCAGCCCCAGTTTTGTCCCTAAACAGTTGCTCAATATGGAGCATCACCTTTCTTCAGGCCAGCTTCAGGGTGAGAGTCTGCATCGACTTTGCTGAGCAGCCCATTGATCCTTCCCTCACTGGTGAGATCCTGCCCAAATCACCAAGTGCTCTCAGGATTTCTCATGTATTTTTTTCAGAGGATGACAAGACTGGCCTCCAGAAAGTGTTTGTAAAAAAACCAAAAAAAAGAAGATAGAATGAGAAAAGTCCTAAATCCGCTCTGATAGGGAATAAAATGTGGTTTTCAGCAACAGACATTAGTCATTTATTCTAGAGGCATCTACAGCAAGGCAGTAACATCTCTCACCCAAACCTGAAGGCACAATGTCTCATACTGCATGATGGATAAGAGGATGATAACAGGGAAGGGAAGCAGTCTTTGCTCAAAGCTATTAAACCTCTCTGCAAAGCAGGCTGGGCTGTGTGGAGACTGAAGACATAAGCTGTCATTTTGTATGAAAATTATATGTACTCAGCAGCTTAATAATACTCCATCAGGTTGCAATGATTTACATATAGCAAAGTCAAAACTGGGGAACAGGGAATGAGCAAGAAACGGGATGCTTCCAAAGAGACCATGGAGGAGCTTGTGGTTCAGATACTCAGGAAAGGAAGGGATCGGGGAAAATGTATGCCTTGGGGTACTGTATGGTCACGGAGATTTCCTCTGTGCAGAGGAGGATGTGAAGGGAAAAGGGTAATGGGAAAAGATGGTCCAAGCCTGGTCATTTTCCACTGAGGCACAACACAGGTGTGGTGTTGCCAGGTTGTCCAATTTTGAGTATTTACTTGTGAGCTTGGGTCGGTGAGTTGAGAGGCTGTACCCCACTGCCACTGATATATACCCATGTCTCCCTGGCGTGTAAAGCAGAGGGCAGCATACCACGGGTAGATCACTGTGCCGCTGTGAAGAGGCAGGAAGTTAAGTGGGAGAAAGAGGTGACTTCTCCTCCTCATGGTGTTCACATGGACACAGAGTGTTGTGACATGAGGGATACTTCATCATTCTGGGGTGCTACAGCCACCAAGCTGTCTGGACTGGGAGGGATGCCGCAGGTCATAGTCCTGGTCCTGATCCCCTCTGTATTCCAGGAGCAGGTGATATCCCACAGCCATCATCTCTGTCACCACAAAACCCTGGGTGAAATCCACCTATTTCAGCCTTACCAAACAAAGCTGTGAGATATGTATTCACATCCCCTTACACTGATTTGTGTGCTAATCTGTGAGGCTTCTCCTGCCCTGATTATTCATGAGGCAATAATTCAAATACCCCACAGACACTGAGCTGCAGACTTTCTAAAAAGGCTTTTCGTTTTCTCTCAGAAGATTTTAAAAGGACTTCAGATGGACTGGAGACTTGTCCTTTGGTTTATGATTCATGTAAGTAATTATGGAGCATGATGGAATAATGTGAAGGTGGGTAGGAATGTCCCAAACCCACCAGCAGCTATATTGGAAGAGAAAAGCCCTGTTGTTTCCAAAGAGCCAGTAGAAACATGGGATATTTCTCGATGTCACTGTATTCACTAATTAGACTAGAAAGAAGATTATATTTAATTGATGTCATTCTTTTTAAGATTGCCCACAGAATCTCTATTTGTGCTTAACCTTCTCCTTGTTATTGCTTGCTCTCTCACTTTTGTTTCAGTGATTCCTGCTGTTTCAGAAGCACTTTACCTGTCAAGCCACAGGCAGCTGCTTATCCTCACAGATCTTCAGGATGGCCAGCAGCTATTTCTGCAAACTGGCGTATCCTTGACTGGAAAGGTAAATATCATCTCCTGGCATCAAAGTAACAGATTAGTGCCCTGAATTTTCTGGTGCACCTTTAAAAAAAAATTACAGCTGTCACAAGAAACAGAACATCATTTTTACTTGCCGGTTGCAAACATCGCTTGTTCATTTGAAACTTCCAATTACTTCATCAAGGAGAAACAGCTCTTAAGGAAGCAGCAGTCTCCCTCTCATCCCTGCAAAGCTACTACTGGCAATATTTGAAAACAAACAAGGATTTTTCAGTTGTGGCTTAGTCTTCTCCAATAGTCATTGTGACTCTTGTGGTTCACCTTCAAAACACTTCTTGTATGTGCTCCTCCTTCCACTCCCAAACCAAAATTAGTGCAACAATTCAGCAATGTGTTGCAGGAGGAAGATTTTCAAGCAAACAGGGTGGCCACCATGGACAATGGCAAGCATTTGGACTTGGGGATTATGCTTAACTCATGAAAAAGGCTAGCAGTGAGGCTTTGACACAGCTGGGAAGGCAGCTATCACTGACATAACAGTTGCTGCTCCACACTGGCACTGGACACTCCTTGCTCTGACTGTGGCACCATTAGAGAACAGTACTGGTCAGTCACTGCCCACTTGGTAAGTGACCATTTGTGTAATGATGACTCACAGGTGGACATTTTGACCCTGGGTCAATAGCCACAGCCCTAACTGATGCGGGAGAAATCAGACCTAAATTGGCTGTGATTTGGGATATAGGGAATTTATTCTTATCCAGCAGCTGAATTTAACTTCCTAGAAAGCAGGCTGTGACACAGCAGGACAGGATGTGAAGGGTTTATTTCTTGACAGAGCTAACCAGGAAGGCTTCTAGGGAGCCCAGATGGTGCTCTTCAACAAATGAGCCTCAGAAAACCTCAGCTAAGGAAATAGGACAGGAATGAGCCGGTTCAGCAATGGGATAACTAGTCAGAGCAGTTCTGGGGCTCCAGAGAAAGCATGTGGCCAAACAGATGGTCCTAGGCAAAGTAGCTTGAGAGGTTTCTACCTCTCAGAAGTGTGAATTCTTGGCTGCATTTACTTCTCATTGTTAACATTCAGTTTTACAAAAGCCCTGTTTATTGGTCTCTGTGTGTAATGCAGATGGTACATGAACTTAGATTAATACTGGACATGTCATATTACTGGTGTTCCATTTAGCTGGCCGGTTTTCACTCCCATGAGTGAGAAACAACAAGCCACAGGGCCTCAGAGAAACTGAGGAGTCCTACAATTTGTTGCGAGTAGATGTTTTGTGGCGTTCAGGGAGGGAATTTAGGAATCTTCCCACAGTCTGATCCAGTGTTCACAGGATTCCGTGAAGCACAGCATAATATTTGGTTTTGCTGTGATTTATTTCATACAAGGAAGCTTTTTTCTTCCCTTATGAATAAAGGAGGAGTTTAGGGGCTTTTATTTCCCCCAGTTAAATGAACCTGGGAAGTACCATCATAAAAAAAACATTATGAAGCACTCGAGCAGCTTGTAAATACTGAGGGTTTTATTTCCACTTCACATGGTCTCCAACAGACTTTTAAACAAGACCAGTTACAATTTAGTAAGCCCAGAGATTTCCATGGTTTTTCCAAAACGAAGGAAGTTCTCAGTAAACGCTGTACATAGCCAGTTGAACTGCTAACAATAATTTAAAAACTCTTTTTTGTATAGTCAATGCAAGAATACCAACAATAAAAGTACAGTACAGGTAAATTCACAACAATATTACAGTGAAACAGATTGACTCACATTTATGTGATGGTACAATAGCAGTATGTACATGCACTAAAGTGCGAGGACCCAGAGGCATGCAAGTCAAGTATTGTAGGTGTATTTTACAGCTAACTCTGTAAGACTTTCTGAGGCATTCTTTTCTTTTTTTTTTATACATTTACTTGTGTTTACCTGTATTCCCCTCCATCTCAATTAATTACAAGTCTAGTGAATGAGCTTAATGGCTTTCTTCACTACTTAAAAGGTATCGCTTCAGACACTTGAAGCATCTTTAAGAACCTTACCTTTAAAAACTGATAACACTGACATTAAAATAGAATAAAATTAACTTAAGACCCTAGTTTTACATGAAATTAAAAAAAAAACCACCAAAAAACAAACCAACCCAAAATACCCAAAACCAAAACTGAAAACATAACAGTGCAAATATAACCAAAAGGCAGTCAGTATTTGGAGAGAGCGCGAGCACGTATTCAAATTCCCTTAGAACTTAATTTACATTTTATTTTAAACCTTACTTTATATCATTTTAACCCCTTTTTTGTTTTGTTTTTGTTAATATACTGTATGTAGAAAAGATGGAGACAAAAATAGTTTTCTCAGCTATGAAAAAAATCAAGTTATTACAGGCACATTAACTGTTTCATTCTAGAAACACCTCTGTTTCCCAGGTCGGACATTCAGCAGCTGTGTCTGAGAACATTCTTTGACCTCTCTGAGCGCACCTCCCTCCCTCGTGGCACAGACGGCTGGCGGGGGCGACCTGGCGGAGGCCAGCGGTGGCCAGCCCGGTTCCCGTGCGGAGTCAGGCAGGCTCGCCTCCCTGGCTGGGGCTCTCTGCCAGCTGCTCCTTGCTTCCGCACTCCTCTGAGGAAGTCAGGTCTCCGGTGGACTGCGACTGTGAGGCAGTAGGGGAATGTGAGGCCCATCGTGACGGTGGGCGCCGGTTCGCTGGTCTCTCTGGCCGGGAGAAGCAGGGTTGGAGGGACGGGGCTAGTGCAGAACAAGGCAGTTCCTTGGCAGCCAAGAGAGCAAAACAGCGGTTAGCGACTCGCATTAGAGACCCACGGGGTGCGCAAAGAGCTAAGGAGCAAACCTGTCAAACTAAAGCTAAGCGGGTGTCGTGGCAAGGGACAAAAGCAAGCAGCGAACACCTGGCTGCCTGTGGGCTCCAGGTATCTGCATGTGTGTCCGTGATTTATGGAACAGGTAAGGAGACAATGAAAGAAAGGGGGTGAGTTGGAGTAGATGACAAACTTCCAATTGCTATTTCTCTTCGTGCTAGAAAGGGAAGAGCTGAAAAGTACATTTGCATAATAATTCAGGAGAATCCACTATTCAACACTTTAAGTGCTGACCTGACATAAAAAGGCCAGGTTTGGCAATTGCAAGAGGGGTGAAAAATCAACCACTGTCTCCTTTTTTTCCTCCTTCAGAATTCAGACCGACATGCAGGAGATTTCTTAGCACAGAATAATGACTACAGGAGTAGTTATGATCTCCAGCTGGGTTAAATATGAGGCCTACCTACAGATTTCATTTTCTGCAACACCACTTCTAACTGCCAGCTGATGAAGCCTGAATTACAGGATTCAGAGGTACTGTATGTTAAAGGCAACATTCACAGAAATGGAAGAAATTGGAGATTTTTTTTCCTTCATGAAGTTTCCACTGTTCTGATTTTGTTAGCTTGCCTTTGCAATTAGAAACAATCTGCAGTAGTGATTTTTCACCCTGGGACTGGGTTGGTATTGCCTCTAATATTCATGGACCTTGCTCAAAACACAGCTGTGCTTCCTGTCTTGCTCTGAATGCTTCCTATGTCAAGATGAGTGACTGTGGAAGCAAGTCTGTCTCATAGGACCAAAGACAAACTTCTGAATTTCAATGTATACTTTGCAATTTATAAAAGCAAATCAGAGCAGTTTGCCAACCTCTAGCAACGTGACACCAAGCAGCAGTCACTGGAATGTTCAGGGAAGTTCAATAAAAACCAAAGTCAGAATGCAAACCGGTGATAAATGAAGAGAGAGAGACCAAAAAACATACAATGCAAAGGAAAAGCTCTGGCACGGTAAGAAGCAGGAATACCAAGGAAGCAGGGAGGCCAGGATTCAGCACACTGTTTCACGTGGAGAAGGAGAATAGTAACTAAGGGTGGAGAATATTGGAGTAGGTAACATGATGTGATTGACAGTGAACAAACAAGGTGATATGACACTGAACTTCTCAATTGCAGTGGAAGACCAAACATGAATGTCATAGGACAGAAAGACCAGTTTTGAAGACATAGAGCTGAGGTATGAGAAATGGAGCTGGTGACACTTGTTTTGGAGAGAGTGCATTGAGTGCAGCCTCAGTGAAGGGTCAGCCCAGGTGCTTTTGGGCAGCATGCAGCCAATGGGGTGATCTACAACTGCACACCAGTGCTTGAGAAAGAGCTACGACCAGGTGCCCTGGGCACTCGCAGAGCACCTCAGCCTGCACTACCCTCTGTGCATCCTCACCCCCCGCCCCATCTCTGTGCCATAAACTTCACAACCCTTGCTAAAACTCCAGTAATATAATATATTATATTGAAATATAAATCGGTGCTAGCAAAAAAAATTGACTGTGTGTCCTTACTTCACCTTATCCCATTGTGCCTGGGGTAGCATATGGTCTGTGAAAGCTGCCACTAGACTCAGATTTGTTAAGAGAAATCCATCTGCACGGCAACAGTCACGGGCAGCACAACACGGTGCATTGAGGCTATGAGATTTGCGGGTTTTGTCTTAGCCTCTTTCAAAAAGAAGGCTTAAAATGATATCTTTATAGTGCTGCTTGCCTCTGGCTGCTTTATCCTAGTTTCAGAGCACTAAATCACAGTTAGCACAGTGATGACAAAATTTATTTCCACTGCTGCCTCCCAGTTCAAAAGCCTCTCTCCAGCATGCTTGCAGATGTTGGTCAGCTTTTACCAAACGGCAAGGTTAAGCTCATCTTATCTGTGATGTACACATGCCCAGCACCACACAAGGCAGTGCTGGTGACGGATGTTGCTCCAGGGCCAAAAGTGACTGGCAGCATAATCTTATAAAGTGCTGGCTGCTGAGTCAGTCACCCCCACCTGCAGCATGGAAATCCAGCCATGACAAGGAAATTCTGCAGAACGGTTTGTAAAAACCCTTCTTCCCTTACTACATGTAGCTGTCATAGCTAGAAAAGTTTTTTTAAAAAATAAATAACCTGTGGGTAATTTAGTTTATTAGTTGCTAAGGGATGTGGGTGGACAGGCAACACTTCTTAGCCTGTACACTGAAAATGGGAAAGATGATCTCGGCTTCAGTTTCTAGCTATTTCCTAAAACAGGCTGTCAGCCACCATGGCCATGCCTATATTAATAAAGAAAACAATTTTTTCTTTTCTCTGAAGCAGAATGGATGGTCACAGCTTATGTCTGCACAATTTCTTCCCTCTACTGTGGACCCAGAACTGCTTAATGAGCAAAGGTGACTTTAGCCTTTAGCCACAGGTGGTGCTGAAGCCCCCTTCCCAGCCCTCTCCACCTGCTGTTGTAGCCAGGCTGGAGGGAAGGCGTTCTGGGGCAGCCAGAAGCCCTGCACAGTGCTGTGCATTTGTAAAAAAGAAAAAAAAAAAGAGGAAAAAAAAAGTTTGTCATAAATTTGAATCTCTCCCCAATAGTTTTTTTTGTTGTTGTTGTTGGTCTTAAAATTTTGCCAATTTTTAAAAGCTTAGCAAAAAACCCCAACAGCACAAATTTTGACTTAAGTGTGACCTCTTCACAGCCCGTGCTGCTGCAGGACATAGGAGATGAGCTCCTATCCTGGACTCTTCCTGACTGTCACATATAAAGGACCCCACAGGGATGTCAGGGGTGTGCCAATACCTCTGCAGTTGTTTATCTGTCATTTATTTCCCTCTGTTAACCCACATGTTCAAGAACGACTGCTTTCGGAAAGCTCTGGAAACAAGGTAGAAAGAACTTACAGCAGTGAGGCAGGCAGGGTTAGAGTCCCCAGGGGGTAGTTAATAAGACAGTTTGGTTCTGGACAGAACAGACAGAAAAGAAAAAGAAAGCAAGTAGGTTGGAAAGAACTGTTTTAATTGATTATTTTTTTAAAGTGAAGATTTCATGTCAGCAAGGAAGAAGTCTCCCGATGTTACTACTCATTCAGATCATGTTACCAGTGTTATCACAGGCAAACTAATAACCAAAAATAAAAGATAAGCCACTAGCAGAACAAGACTTGGAAAGGAAGGAAGCAAACAAACCAACCTTTTACAATCCTAGCACAGTTTCAGAAGTGGTCATAGCAATAAACAAATCAAACATTTCTACTCAGCAGAGAAAGGTATCTGTTATCCTTTGCCAACCTTGATTTGAGCTAAGGAAAAACCACATTACTATGAGAGGAATAAAGCTGTATTTTTTTCCCCTTCATTTGATTTCAAGGGAGAGTTTCTGCTTAGGAAATCTTTAACAAGCAAGAAAATGACTGTTATTTTTTGTTGCTTACACTCACATTGCTCAGGTTTCATGACAATTCTTTGCCTCATCTTTCTCCCTTGTTTCTCTTCAACAGTGATGCTGGATGGGAAACTCAGCCTTAACCAACAGCCCTTTAGTTCTGACAACATCTTCCCTGATTTTCAACATTCCCCCTCCCATGCTGAATGGTTCAGTGGCAAGGCTGTGGCAATTCTTTGCTCTGGAGAACAGAGGATGCAGCACCTGCTCTCTCATCTGTGGGTCTGTGTGGATGGTCCTTTCACAGTGTTGTCTCCAGAAATGAGTCTGACTCCCAGTCCAGGAGTGTTGTGTAACCTCCACAATCTAGACCCTTGCCAGTCATGAAAGCAGAATGTTCATAAAGTTCTTACAGTGTTAGTTAGGTAATGCTAATCTGCATGTTTAATAGTAAAATGTATAAATCCTATGATATGCAAGTAAGATGGGGGTTTAGTGAATTAGCAGGATAAGACACTTGTAGGCCACACTATGTGGATATGAATTTGCCTGTAAGCCGCTCTGGGCAAGTTAGAAAACACAAAGTTATTGCTACTCTGTATGCATATACACTCACATGCACACACACATGTACATAAATAGATAAATATATGACCTAGATTTCATATTTGCAGCAGGAATATAGAAGCAAATTATGTAACCAAACAATTCAGAAGCTCAAATTAAGGAAAAGTCACCAACAGGTGCTGCATGCAAGTTTAAAAGTCATTAATATGTCATGGCTGCAGAATCCAGAAGGCATTTGGTGGTAAGAAGGCACTTGACTTGGCCAGAAACCAACAGGTGAGAGGGAAGCAGAGCAGGGATCTACAGGAGGGTGGAAGCATTGTGTCAGCACTGCCCCAAGCACAAAGCTGACTCCTTCAAGATCATAATTCCCTGAACAGCTGCATCTGGCTTTGTACAAAATGTGCTAAGTGGAATTTGTACAAAGTGTAATTTGTGTGGTCAGGCTAATCCACAAATAACCCAAGGCACCTGCAGAGTCTAAACTTATTTGTAGGTGGTTTCTTTCAGCAGTGAACCCACGCTTCCCTTGAGTACATCTTCCAGAGCACCACCTCACTTAGGAAAAGCCAAGCTCATTGTGTGAATGCCCACCAGTTTCCTTTTCAATCCACATTCCTGAGAATGCCAGGACCAGCCAAAGAACAAAAACCTGTGTGTCTGAACTACAGTCATAACAGTCACATAGGAGTTGCAAGAAGAAGCAAGTCTTATGAGCCCTAGGGCTCATAACTCAAAAAGTTAGGCAAAAGATACTGAGAATTCACAAAAAGGAGCAATTTTCTGCCAGATTGATGGCCAATGAGTTTTTCGTAAATAGCATTGACACGAATTTCTCTGTGCATCAAACTCAGGTACTGTCACTAGGTTTGTGGTTTGCCAACAGCAATTTGTGATGATGTGGGATGACATCCATCTATTTATATTTGAAATCTACTGAGACAGTTAGAAGATACAGGAGGAAGTCAAGAGTTTCCAGGGATACCTTGAAGGTAAAGCTGAATTGAACTTGTAAGAGCACAACACACTTCCTAGTAAGGACCAGTAGTGTACTCCCAGTATTTCAAACTAAGGACAAAATACAGAGATAGCTGGGAAAAGTCAAATAGATGAGGCTGCTTCCCACCTTTATTCATTCTGAGGTTTGTGCACGAAGACCACTTTCACTCACTAGTATTTATAATGTGCATGTGGTTTCTTTTTGTTTGGGGTTTTTTTTAATGTAAAGGCTTTTCTGCTTATATCTGTTTAAACTGCACATAGGGAATATATCCTTAGGTTTGGATTGTCTGTTTGGTTAAAAAAAGATCACATCCCCTGAGCAGTACCTACAAAAAAAAGGAACTGACTGTACACTGAGAACCACTCAGTAGGGCAAGGCGAACAGCAGACCAAAGGCTTCAGTGCTCAGGTCCCCATAAATTCTTCATGCCAAAAGTTGAGTTTGAAAATGGGGTTTGAACCTTCCCTTTTGAGGTATCTGAGGCAGGGGTAGTACGAGTCTGCCCAGAAAAGGCAAGGTGGGTGTATGGCGTGTGCAGGGGTCAAGGAGCTGCTTCCTTGGAGTCAGGACTCACCCCAAGACCAGGATGCTAAAGGAGCAGCACAGGGCAGAGGGGATGAGGAGTGCTTGCCTCTGCCCTGGGGACTGTCATCAGCCAGCAGTACACACCCCTTTTCATGGCTGTACCACAAAGGCAACATAGGCATGTAAGAGCTGGGCATAATTCATCTTTTCTAGGCTTCTTAAGAGTAAGACTCAAGTGCTCGAAAAGGTTCACCAGAAACAGGAGGTTTAAATACTGGTAACTGAGAGCTTTCATCCATCATTACACCTTCTTGTTTTGTTGATTGCTGTGACACATGAGACTGACCCCCAACATCTGGGCACACTTGCTGAGACAGATGATGCCTGTTACACTGTTGATCACAAAATATCAGCAAGGAATTCTTAAACACTAAATAGGTATGCGCCTAGATTAGTTGATTATATGTGGGGTTTTTTTGCTTTTTGTTATTTTTGTGATGCAGCAGCAGCCAGTACCGAACATCAGGCCATTCAATCACATTCACAGACCTCAGCCAGACTTAATCAGATACATTCAGGAAAGATCTGCTGAAGGCCCTGAAGTTATGCTCCAGGGTATTGCAGAGACTATTTTTCACACAAACTTGTTAAGACCTATTCTTGTGTAGGAGAAAGAATCTACCTTTCCATCCAGCATAAAAATTTACTCAAACCTAGTGTCCCTAGAGCATCTGTAATGTGTGGTGTATTTTGTGACAGAAAACCGTTATCCCAGCCATTCAGAAGAACCATTTTTTATCCCATAAAAGATAAAGGATAAAACTCTTCTGATGCTTTCAAGCCAAATAAGCTGCCAGGATAGAAATTCAATTCTTCATACATTCTTCAGTGACTAATCCAAAGTTTCACGACTGGAAATTGCTGGTGGTACCAGGACAGGTCAAGGATATTCACTGTAAATACTCACTAGGACTGCAAGAGATCTCATAATACATTTGCTCAAAGGAGAGTGCACTTAGCTATAGGAGGAAAAACAAACAAACTCATTACCTCTATGGACCCTGGATCTACTTTGACAATTTCTCCTGTGCTGTTGTCATTGCTAAGATTTGGTGGGCTGTGCGAAGGTAGCCTTCTCTCTTCCTTTAAGGCATGCTCCAAAAGTTTCTTATTCAAGATCCTGGCAGCATTTTCTGCAAGTGTGTACCCTGGAGGAGCAGATAAGTCCTGCCTAATACTTGTCACCTCAGTTCCTTCTTCCTTTTGTGTCTCTGTCCCCAGGCGGAGAGGACTGGGTGATCTGCCACGGGCATTTGTACATGGCTCCTGCAACGTGCCCAGTTCTGGTCTGGGTTCTGCTGACCTGGACCGGCTGCCAGATCTGGGGCATTTTTGGAAGGTCTCATGAAAGATGGGGCTGTGGTCAATGATGTTGAACAAACTGGACAGGCCATCGTTGATAGTGGTGTGGACTGGACTCTCCCGTGTGGTGGTTGATCGAGCCCAGGCGGACTCACTGAATCCTTTCTGAGGTGTGCCAGGCAAAGTCCGGTTATTTGGCTGGTCTGATTTGGGAAGGACTTTTCTTTGCAGCTTTGGAGAGCCATATTTGGGGGAGCAGCATGTGCGTTCAAACTTAGCCTGGACCTTTTCAATGACGGGGGTCACCTGCCTGCTTCTTAGGCTTCTGGATGGTGAAGAGACAGGCGTGGACCCCCCCTTTGGTGTCAGACACTTGTGTGGACTGCTGGTGATACTGCGCAGGGTTTCCGTCTGCAAGCCGACGCTGATGGTCTGGGTGGTCTGTGTCCCTGTGGTTCTCATGCCGTTGGTTTGGCACGCCGTGTCCTTGAATTGGGGCTCTGTGGAATTGGAGCGTATTGCGTTCCGGACAGAGAAAGCCACCTCCTTCATGTCATCGCTCATGTTCTTAGACATCTGCAAGCTGTGCAAGGGCGAGGCAAAGCCCACAGTAGTGCAAATAGGACGCTCAATGGGATGAAGACCGTTCTCCAGAAAATCTTTATGGTGTTTGGCCAGGTCACAAGACCACCTTCCAAACATATCCGAGGAAGCACCTTTTGTCTCAGTGCCGTTCCCCATAGCTTTGGTCACAGAAAACAGGAAGTCTGGCTCGGCCTGGTTTTTCCCTTCACTGCCAGCTATCACTGAGTTATCAAACCTACGGACAACGGGCGGGCTGTGAAATACCCGAACCCCCATTTTGTCGGTTACGCTGTGACTCCTTGTCGGCTGCTTCTGGCAGTGCTCCGGGCTGGTCATGGTGTTGGTGGTCATAGTGACACTGGTGGTGAGGTACCATGAGGATGCCTTCAATGGATCTGAAGCAGAATCGTTCCCAGCTTTTCCAGTTTCTGTCCTTTCTGCCCAGCCCTCTGCAGGCTTCTCAGTTGCCCCACCATGGTTCCTAGTGTTACTGTAATCCCAGTTTTTGTTGAACTCCTCAATGTATTTCAGATCGTCAGGAGACAAGGGAGGGGTTATATCATCTTTGCTGCCAGATGAAGGCAAATTTTTTTCTGGTAGAAATGGAGAAATATCCATCAGGCGCTGAAATTCAGACATGGAAGAGACGGACATTGCCCTGGAGAGAGGAACACAAGAGAGTCACTCATGTGCCTGGGAATTGTCACAGAGTAACTTATTCTCAGCAGCAAACTCTCGAAATCCAACTTTCACTATCTGCTTACATATAAAACCACTTCAGTCATTGAATCATAGACTGATCCGAGTTGGAAGGGACCCACAGGGATCATCCAAGTTTAACTCTTGGCCCTGCACAGGATACCCCAAAAATGACACCATGTACCTGAGAGAATTGTCCAAGCACTTCCTGAACTCTAGTAGGCTTGATATCATGACCACTTCCCTGAGGAGCCTGCTCCAGTACCCAAGTACCCTCTGCAAGAAAAACCTTTTCCTAGTTTTTCTTCCTTTAGCCCTTTCTTTCTTTTAAATCCCCTTTTATTATCTTTGAAATAGCTGTGAACACAAACATTTGTGGTGTGCCATTAAAAGTACCGAAGGGTTTACTAGAGGTTCTTAATTTACTGCTTTCTCATGGATTACTGCTTGGCAAATATCTGTAATGTGGAGCAGTAGGATGCATCTCAGAATTATGCCGTTCACAGGAAATGAGTGTTTGTGAAAATACGAGGCACACTTTTCAAAGCAAGTGTAGGGTATTTCTGACCTGCTGGGAAATCATCAAGTCCACCCCCACTCTGAGCCTGCCCAGGCTGCACAGCTGGTGTGCAGTGACGTGGGACAAACAGCAGAAATGCTGCTACATTGAACTGGCTTGGTGAGTCGAGCTCATGCTGAAATTTAACCAAAGGGAATCTCTAAGTGATAATGCTGAATTCTTGGCTCTCCCACATTTTACTAATTTGTACCAATCACAGGCATTCAGATGAGTTATCCTACTGCTTTGTTTTAGGACAAAAACCCCCAAATTTTTGAATGAGACTAAATAAAAATGCAAATGCTTGTAGTTATCAGAGTCGGCTCAACAAGGTAACTCAAGCTGGATGAGAAGTCAGCAAGCAGTGGTTTTTATGGATCAGTGATCTAGAAGATACAGCCTAGTCACACTGTGAATTTTTAATCAAGAGCTCCTGCTGCAGTTTGAGCATGTCTCTGTTAGGGATTCAGGAGTGTATGGTTTCTAAACGGATCTCCTTGTCACATGCTCTGGTTTACATCAGGAGGGCAATCAGAGAGCCCAGGCTTCGTTCCTTTGGGATGAAAATGAGCTGGAAGATGCTCTCCAGAAGCACAACTAATGCATTCTAGGGTTAGAGGGTATTCAGCCCATGGGATAAGACCAGAACCAGTCCAAAGCAAAATATCCCTGACATGCAGCAACATATCAGGTCCTCAGTATCAAGTATTTTCCTCTATATATTGATGTCTGCAGTGTGTACTGCACTGCTTGCTAAGACAGGCATAGATTTCACTGTAAGCTGCAGCTTCATGCACTTTCATAGAGTTTTTGATCTTTGTGCATGACAGCTGAGTGTGGCCCAAGTTAATCAGAGTAGAACAGAAGCATATTGAGACAAATTAATCCCTGGGTAAATCCATTAATCTGGCTTGCAGGCTGTTTAGGAGGTGGCATGGCTGTGTCCTGGGCCTGTGGCTTGGGTGCAGAGAGTTGAAGCTTCAGCAGTTGAGTATTTGCTGGGCTTTCTCCTGTAAGTTTTACTCACCTTTGAAGATTTCCTTTGTGTGTTTCTTCCTCCTGAATGAAAACAGAAACAAGCAGGATAAGTTATTTGTAAAGATGCTGGTGACATTAGGTTATGGGTATTTTGTCATTCAATCTCCATTAGTTGCACCAGGTATGTTTGTCTCTAAAAAGTGTCTGATTTTCTCTCTAATATAGATCGTTAAAGTGCCAATGAGAATAGTCTTCTCTTTGTAAATAAGCAGGATAACACACTGCACTGGTAAAGTCTGTGTGCCAAATCTACAACAGCCTTGAACTTTTTTATTCCCACGCAATTACAAATAGATGTAGGCCAAAAAAGGCTTTTTCCCCCCAATATGTTGTTTTGGACTATATATTTTTGAGCGACTTTTTTCTGTGGAGGTAATTTGCTTTATGCTTGAGGCCTAGCTGTGCTGAACCAAAAGATAAACTGAGTTTCTTTGATATAATATTTCATTATATGTTTTCTAGGAACCAACAAGTGGCACTGGTTGAAATTCCTTAAGCCTGCCATATTAAATGTGTGGGGAGACTTGCTTGTTTCCTAGATGGAATACCTGCAGCTTGCTAACAGCATTAAGATGTTTTTATGGCAGTTATTTCCCTGTGACAATTCCCATAATGAGTTGAGGTTTTAAATAGCTAGTTCTCAAGTATTTGCTGTACAGTCATTCTAACTGTTTACTTATATTTCTAGTAAACTACAGGGAATGCAAAATAGAATCGGGGAAAAAATGAGCATTGGCACCGTAAATATTTTATTTGACTTCATGAAATCAAGAACATTACCAAAAGTGCATTTCAAATTGGGACTGTTTAAAAACAGCACTGCTGAATTAGCAAATACCTTTCTGCTATTTATCCTGGGTCAGGGATAAAAAATAGTAGTAAACTGATCCTCCTTGCTTTCACTGTGGTATAATTCTGGAATAACATCGGTGGCTTCAGTGGAGTTATTGCAGAGTAAATCTGACCTAACTGAATGCATTATGAAGGTGAAGGCGGGATTGACTTCTACTGCAGTTAGTTCCAAAAAGAAAATACAGTGGAAGGTAGTCAGCAAGCTGCAGTTGCCTCTGTGCATCCTCAGTTAAGCTACTCATTAAACTCCAATCAGTCTCACTTCAGCAAACCCTCTGAGGGAAAATTGCTTTGCCCAGGTTTCCCTAAAACACGCTTTGAAGGAAAGAAGATATGCAAATATCACCAAGGACAAATTTTGCTGCCCACACTTTTTTTAATGGTGGTAATATCTGTAAAACAGAAAAGGGAAGAAATTTTCTCTGAAGATCAGGCTGAATTTGAAGGAATGGGAAATTCCTGCAAAATTAAGCACAAAACTTAGTTTGCTGATAGTGTCACCAACATTTTTGCTGAGTACTTGGACATGTATGAAAAAAAAAGCTAAGAAATAATAAATATGGGATCCCACACTGCCAGCAATACACTAATGGCACCAAGGGAAGAAAATCTAACTGCAACACACAGCTACCTACAGCTGTGTAAAAAGGACAGTCACAGTTCTTATCTCTCTTAATCTTCTTTTCTCTTCTTTCTCTCAAAGAACTTGATTTCTCAATCCTTTAATTTTGTACCAGCATTTGGGGGTAAGGATGCTTGGTTTCATTCAGAAACAATATAAACAAACTGTGAAGACCTAGAACTGATGAAAATAAGCCTGCCATGGCAGAGGACACAGATTTCATTTGCCATTTCCCACTGTCATTATTTAGTACTCTATTTTATATCTTTATAGCTTTATGGTGTGACTTCAGGGTAGGTCCTTTGCTGATGAATAACTTTATTTTTTTAACAGCTCATCTTACTTACTCATGCTGATCTGTTTAGAAGGCAACCACGGCAGAACAATCAGAAGTGCCTCTCTACAGCACTTACTGCTTTACTGACAAAGTAAAGCCCATGTTTCTCCATAAATATGTATCTACTTACAATTAGAAAAGATTGAAGACCTTCTAAGACAATATGTTGTGTCATATATAGTTCTCATACATAATATGAATGGCCACAAGATTAAGTAATGTTTAGGACCTTCAGGCTGGCTCCCAGTTTCTCAGGTGACTGACAGTGGTCTAATCAGCTCATAACAAGGAATGAAAACTTGTCCATATAAAATTTACTACTGTAAGCAGTGCCTGTGACACAATATCTCACTTCCTACAGCAGGGAAGCTGTACTGATCCTGACAGAAGAGATAACATGACAGCATAATAAAATGTAGAGGAGCTCATACTTCTGTTAGTCCGGTCAAGAACTTCTCCCTCTCCAGCTGCCGGGAGCGATGCTCATCAGGCTCGTCAGGGGAGTCGAGAGACAGTGATTCCAGAAAGAGGTTTTCCGTGGCGCTGCACCGGTCGCTCTCTTTCAGCTTGGACAGCGAGCGCTCGTCAAACTGGATGGTGTCGGAGTCAGAGTAGGACCTGGAGCCCATGGAGCGGGGCACGCGGAGATTCCCCTGGGGCACAAACGGCCGACGGCTGCTCTCGTTCTGGTCGCACACCAAACCACCTCCCCTCCGTGGGCTCGCTTCTTTCTGGAGCTGGAGACAAGGCAGATTAAAAGGAACAGCAATTACTTCTGCAGTGAATGGCATCTGGCAGAACTCATCCTTCCCCAGGAGCAAGGCACCCATGCCCTAGGGATTACAGCCCTGCCCCAGGGCTGCACCTCCAAGGCACACTGGCCTTGCTCTACTGGTTGTTTCACAGAGGGAGAATTCTCTAGAACTTTGATGCCAGTACTCATGGCATCACTCATTGAGTGACTAAATGTGTGTATGTACAGTTTTGCTTATTTACATGTATATGTATACATATATACACATTGAGTATATATGTATATACAAAATAATGCATCTGCCTGTAACCTGTTTCTTAAAGAAACACATCAACACAGACTATTATTTAAAAGCAATCTTGATAGCAGTACAAGTAGAAACTGGCTGAAGGGTGAGCAAACTGCCGTCTCCTCAAAACAAACACATTTTTCTTCTGGTCAGCAACACAAAGATTGCTCTTTTACGTATATCACTTGTTTCCAGAGGTGGAAAATGATGCTTAGCAAAAAACAAAAACATTGTTTTATAAATGGCCTAGCCTGAATGCATGGCTGGAAAGTTGAGTATTTGTACAGAACAGCATTGTAAAAGGGATGAATTAGGCATGCAGAACATGTTCTAAGAAAACGTGTATTTATAGAAGGGGCATCAAAGGCATTAACTCTACACTTCTCAAAAACTAGTGAAGAGAGGGCAAACCGTTAGTGAAATTACCAATATCAAAATTAGCTTATGTGATCAACTTCTCTTTTAATTGTAAATACAACAGGATGGATGAAGTAAATGATAATTTCAAACATGGTAAATGACCGCAGAAATCTGATTAGAGATCTGATGTTTTGCCAGAGCAGCCTGTTAAGATTAGTGACAATAAACTGAAAATGCAAGTCATTCACTAGGGCCCTGGAAACTGAGAAACTACAAAACATATTCGTCTTGCTGCTTGTGTTTGGAAAAATAAACAGACATTGTCTTGCTTAATTTAAACCAAACCATTTTAGGTCCCAAATGATTAAATTTACACTTGAGCTGAAAACAGTGAGATTTTTTTTCTTGATTCAGGTCTACAAAAAGGGAATTTCATCTTCAGTGTTTTGCTCATGATACACAAAACCTGAAACAGTTTTATTAAAAGGAGGTGTCCTATAAAGGCAGGGGCTGGAGGGTATCTATAAGGAGATCCTGGAGGCCATTGCTGAGCATATGGGGAAGATTCAAAGGAAGGAGAAATAGTAATTGCATGCATTCTTTATAGAGAAAAGCTCCAATTGCAAGCCCTTAAGAGTTTTAGGGATCCTATAAGGACAATGTTCTGAAAACCGTTATGAGAGAACAGTACCAATACTGCCTTACTCTCTGAACCTTAGAAAGCTGACAGGAGAATTAAAGTGACAAATAGTGCCCTAACTTTTCAAGAATGACTAATAATTTTGAGTCCCCATGTGTTTATACCTTTAAATACACAACTTTTCATACTGGTGATCTTGTGGATTTTAATATTTGTCAGTGTTCTCTGTGTACAATTAGCTTTAGGAGCACAGGGGAGGGAGATTCTCTAAGGGAAAATGAAGTGACAGAGTACTTAAAAAGAAAGAAAAAACAACTGTGAGCTCTGAAGAAAGTAGGTCATCATGTTTTTTCTATGCGAGCAGTGTTCCCATCACCATCCCGAGTAAAGTATTTTATATATTTTATACGTTGGTGTGATTTCCCTCTTATCATAGATGTATTATTCAGGAGCTGTGTGAAAGCAGACTGGCATAAAGCATTAGAATGAAATTTGGCACACACGCTTCTGCTATCTCTTAAACTTTGTTTCAAACATAGACAGTGGTGTAGTCTCCTCATCCTCTGTGTATTGCCATACATGGAATACACACACCAAAACCCTGGGGAATAGGACTTCAGGGATATACTAATTGTTTCCATATAAAGCAGGGCATGACTGCAATCTGAGAGGATATTCAGCTAAAAGCTTGCAAATATTTGAAAACTTCCTGTCACACAGGGAAATGTTTGATTATAAGCAAAGATGGAGTTATGAAGTTTTGTAGGCAGGTAGCCAAGATTTCAAATGCTATTTCTGGTCATCTAGTCCTCTGAAATTAGCTTGATATAATATTTTTTATTTTCCCTATTCATTGCTGATTCTGTGTACAACTCTGTTGGCAGAGTAAATACATAGTTAAAGCCCAGAGGTTTCAGAAACAACAAAACAGAATCAGTTCCAGCACTAGCTAAGAGCTATTTTGTAAGGTCTCCCAAGATGACACTGAGAGGTTGTGTCAGGTTTTAAGAGAATTAAAAGCTAGGTAATATTAACAGGGATTTCTCCATGGCTTCCTTCAATGTGCCCCATTCTCAGGGAAGTCCCTCAAGCTATTGAGGATATACCTAAAACCCCACAATTTATAAGCACAGGAAAACAAACATCCAAAGAGGTACCAGCGACTCTTCAAAGAAAAGTTTCTGTCTATATCCTTAGTACATTGGAAAATGTTCTGAGGGTTATTTAATTCCCATTGAGCATGAAGAATCCATAGGAGGTAGTTTGGCCACTAGAATTCAACAGTTAGAAACCAGCCCAGTCAAGCCATGGAGAACTAACCAAGCACCTTCTGCCACTGAGCCCTGCAAACCAGGAACTTTGCATGATGACCTTTGCTATAAGGCTCAAAGGCTCTGGTGGTTTCATCTCAGGAGATGCACTACTGTGTTGCATTATAAGGGCTAACCCAAAAAGCTAGCATGAAGTACACAAAAAACCCCTCAGACGTATAGGAGATTAAAAAATTCAGACCACAGTTTGTTGATATTTTGAAATTTAGAAGCTCAAAAATCACCTTTTTTGGTCTATAAAACCTTTGTGTTTGGCACTGCTCACTCAGACCTACACTTTTAGCATTGGTTTTAGAAATACCAACATGAGCATGGGATTTTCCTAAGTGCTTCTCTGTGGGTTTAACAGCCACAGATCAAAACAAGGTTTAATCTTGTACTCATAATATTTCCAGCCTGGTATCTTTTCTTTAACTTCTTGTTGCAGCCCTGACATGGGAACACAAGAGACAGACAGTGCATCCCTTTCCAAAATTGGTCATGAAGTTACAGTGGGCTTCCATTGATTTAAACCTGTGAGGCCACTCTGTGCTTTGCTCAAGTATAATGCTCTCTAAAGAGCATGCACAAGTCTGGTGTGGTTCCATTTCTGATGTCCTAAGGACAGAAAGCATTCTGTTAGTTGAGAACCCACAATTTCAGTTGTTTCTCTTGCTTTTCCTGGAATGCATGACTCAGAGCTGAAAAATTTTCAGTCAAAAACAGTGTTTTAACTCTCTCTCATAAAACTTCATTTTTTGTGCAGCTTTCAGCCTGATAATAAATTCAGTAGGTATTATTTGTCTCTAATACTAAGCAGATGAAAATACAGATAGGCATGAAAACAAGGGCATAGGTATGCATTTCCCAAATTTGCCAGTGATAACAGAGGTTTGCACAATATTCACGTGACCAATATTCTTCTGAATATTTAGTACTGATAACGGTGTTTGCTATCAGTCAGAGCTCTTCATGTTAACCCCTGTGTTCCTTTGCCAAAGAATTCATTTGAGACTGAATAGTTGCAGTGGCTGCATCTTTGGTGGCTAATTCCTGGATGAACAGGCTCTTTCGGCAACCAAACCTTGAATAACTCTGTGGGTTGAGTGTTTTAACACAGAGATGCACTAAGGCTTTCAAACAGAATGTGACCATGCTTGTCCACAGTAACTGAAATGGGGAAATGAAATGACCTCTAACCTAGAGCTGATTTCTCATAAGTGGTCTTTTACAGGGCTTATGAGCATTTCCCTTTTACTCCCTTGTGTGTATAAACTGTTTCATAACATGAGAAACATTGATGTAGCCAAGGAAGCACAATCATTCCTGCGTTGCTTCTTAATGCTGTCCCTTGAGCCTGGCCTGAGTGCAGGAATGATACAATGGCCTCATTCTTTCAGACAGGCACTGCTCACCCAAGATGACTCCTTACCTGACAGCTCCTTACCTGCTCTATCCGCCTGAGCAGCTCCTTCTTTTGACGGTCCCATTCTCGCCGGTCTCTATCAAGCCTGTCCAAGAGCTCCACCTTTTCCCGGTTCCAGTTCTTCTCACTGTGCTGGATTTGCCAGCGGAGGTCCATCACCACACTGTGACTGTCAGCCAGAAGCTTCTTGTGCTCCTCTCTTTCCCTTTTGAAAGCTCCCTTTGCATCCAGACATGTTTCTCTGGAGGTGTTCTCACTTTTCCCTTCCAGCTGGCAATAAAGTCAAATGTTACTAGGATGTTAACATCTGCAACAAAAACCTGTGTCTGACAATGGATTGAAGACCTAACTTCACAAAGGTAATGGCAGAATAATAGCAATTCTCTACATCTTGGGATCTCAATAAATGATCAAATATGTTCACTGTAGAAAAAGTCTTAAAATCAAGACAGTGAAAGCTACAGGGAATAACTTCTCAACCTCTACCAGTTCATGCTCTTAAGGCACCAGGTATGAGCTTTCTGATGGGAATATAGGTACCAGTAATGAGGGAAACATGGAGATAAACTCCAACCTCATCATTATCTCTGAGAGAATTTCCAGGACAATGTCCTCAGCTACTGCTCTGCTTTTGTGCTCTCACTCAGTGCACCTGAGACCTAAGGAGAGTGAATTCATTGTCTGAAGAGACTTATCTCACACCAACCCTCAGCAGTGGTGTTATTGTATGACTCTCCTGCCTTCCAGCAATGAAGGTGTTAGCAGCAGCAGCAGATGCACCAAGATCATTCCCCCATCTCTGAGGTTCTGGAGTCTGAAACTGATTTCATGGGCAGTGATTTGACACTACCTTTCCTCCTTTCTTCAATTTCATGATCGGGGGCTGGCTCAAGTAATAGATTCATCAGAAAACAGGTTCCATGGGATGTCAGGAAGTTTCTAGCTGAACCTTCTGCTTCCAGCATGGTATGCTCTGAGATCAGAGTGGGTTGTACAGGACTTTGTTCAGATGGATCCTGAAAAACCTCCAAGTGCAGAGATTGCACAACCTCTCTGGTCAAACTGGGCCAGTGCTGGAGTGTTGTAAGAGGGAAAAAGTGCTCAATTTTTTTGTGTAAGTTCAAGCAAGTGAAGAATTTATCCTTGGAATCTGACCTTCTGTTGACAGCTCAGTAGATGTGTGTGTGACTCAGATTGGGATACATCTCTATCTCCCAGCTCTGCAGGTGAAATGGAGTGAAAAACAGCGAAAACTCATTTCCGCCTCTGGAGTTAATGTTGTCCTCAGAAATGAGAGGCAGCAGGTCTGCTGGGAAGCATATTCCTCTAGCAAGAGAGAAGGACAACACCTTCACCTTGCCCTATGTGGAAAATAAACCCAAACTTTCTGAGCAATGAAATTTCAGACTGGATTCAGGAGTGATGCTTACTAGTCTCTGGAACAGCCTCTCCAAACAATTGACTGAGAGATTATTGCTTGAGTTATTTAAATTGTACTGAGCTGCAGAGAACATCCTGTTACAGCCATTTGCAGTGACAGAGAAGTCTTAAAAACACCAGCATCTTCTACCACTAATTTTCAGAGTCCAGTCATTTTCTTTCAAATGACCAAACAACCAACCAAAAAAATCAATTCTCAAAGAGCAGCACCCTATTTTAATTAAGTCGACATGACATCATCTTTCTCACACCAGTGCACCACATATTATATTATATTTCCCCCAGGCATTCTGAAGCTGGACTATTGGTCAGAGTCCTAGTGAGGGACTCCCATATCCTTAATGGGTCCCCTGTCCTTAATGCAAGTTCTCAAAGCATATGTCGGGTTTGGCCCCTAACACTAACTCCCTCCTTCTTCCAAACTTTTCTCAGTTTACAGGTTCCAGAATATTGGGATTTTTCACTTGCTAAGCTGGAGGCTGAAAATTATGGTGACTCTTTATTGCCTCAGCATTATCGCTATTCCATATTTGGGAGAAATCTCATTATTTCTTATTTTAAAAACAATCCCCGTGGATCCTTCTGCCAAATAAGGTGTGTGTGCAGTTCTGACAGACAAGATTTTATTTTTAATGATCTTTGCAGTGCTAAAACTCCAAAGCAGAAGATGACAGTACATTGTCACCTCTAATACACAGTGGGGTTTTTTTATCAAAAGAGTTTTCTTTCCTTTTTTTCTTTTTTTCCTATAAGAGATAGTTGAAGGATCTAAATGAAAACCATTGCAAGTGACTATTAATTAGGAGTTGAATGTCTCGAGGAAAATGCTTTTGTCAAGTGACCTGCTGCTTCACAAAAAAAGGGTGGAAAACAGCAGCAGTGAGGATAACAGTGGAGACTACAAAGACCTTGATCCTCTGTGGGCCTGTCAAGATGTTGCCAGCTCCACATGAAATCTGTGGTGGGAGGTAAGTTCATCACCACCCATCAGCACAACAAAATGGCATCATGAGAGATCTTTCTACATGCAAGAACCTGACAGCCTTGGCTATTATTTGGTTAAAGCTGTGCTATCTTTTTCCCTACTGCATTCAGGACCTGTTTTTGCTGTAATAGAAATGTTGTGGGGAATTGGCTAAGGAAGAGAGTTTCATGGCTTAAATATTGACCAGGTTCATTCTTTTCATTTGCCTGAAAAAACATAAAGAGCAACACCCATTGCCCAGTAATTACCAAATGTTATATATTATTTCCAGTGGAACAGTGGAGGTAGTAAAGAGCCTGGTGAAAGCCCCAGAAGGAAGGGTGGAAACCCCTGAGCAGGAGTGCCAGCACCATCCTGTGCCAAGCACCAGCCAAAGTGGCAGCCTGGAATTTTACTGCCCATGCAAAGGCAAAGCAGGAAAGCTTGGCAGTTCTGTGGTCACACTTTTCTCCAAGTTTTGGTCTTTGTTGCCATCGTGAGCTTGGTAAATAAGGTAAATCTGTCACCAACACATTTTAGAAGGAGCCAAAACAGGAACTGATTTTGTTTCCTTTTTCAAGTGATACATTGTTCAGAAATGCTTGTGCTCTAAGAAGCAGCAGAACTAAGAATATGAATCTTTTGGGAGAAGACTCTGCTAAAAATGAAAACTGCCTCCTTCATTCTGGGAAAGCAGCCCACAGTACCTGGGCAGGAAAAGCAGTGCTCACATCTCTGCTCTGTGTGTCACAATGAGCCTGTAAAATTTAGTAAATCCTTCTAAATGTACTGCCCTCCCAACAGTGAATATTTTTATTATATTTTTCTTCTGAGGAGAAGCTCCACAGTTTTTCTCAAGATCTGAATGTACTAATTCTCCCACCTCTTCCCTCTTCAATGTGTAAAATAAGAGCTTTTATGCCATCAGCTTTGGAAATAAATTCTTGTGGGCTTTTGCTGATTTGTTTTCATGCTGCTTCAGAAACAGTACATCTTATGTGAACTGCTACATGTGACACTGAAGCACCTGGCACCAGGTTTTATCCAAATACTTCTAACAGTATCCCACGGCAGGTAGTGAGAGGTCTCTCTTCACTGAGGTGCCATCTATCACTAACCAGTAGCTTTGAATGGCTGGTTTAATATTAATATATTGAACTATCCCTTCAGTGTTGTTGATTCACTCTTTTCTCTCCTATACATCAAACACTACAGTTGTTACATACCAAGGCACAGTGATGAACTAATTGTGAGCATGCCAACCTCAGGACATTTTTCTCTCCAATAAATACAGACACCCACGTGTCTCATTACCACAGCTGATACATTACCACCCAATTTTGCTGAGAAAATACAGCAAGAGGTTCAATTCCTTTGTTCTCACCTACATCATACGGTGCCCACTGCATGGGCCCTTGCACTGAGACAACTGGAAATCCCAGAGGCAACTCAAGCAGCAAAGCTTTGATCAGACTTCAGGTGAGGCATTTCAGACACCAGGATAAAATGCATGAATAAAGTCCCTTTTCAGTTTGTCCTAAATTCCCTGTTCCATTAAGCACCTCAGCTGTTCTTTACAGGTGCTGTACTTAGGGCAGGTTACCTGTTCGAGGCGACACTTCAGCTGAGTCACCTCCACCTCCCAGGCTGCCTTGTGCAGGGCATACTGCTGCTGGAGGCCCTGGCGCTCCCGCTCCTCGTCCCGCAGCTCCGAGCGGAAGTCATCCAGCAAACCCTTCAGAGCATTCAGCAGCTTCCGGTTCTCACTTGCCTGACACAACAAAGCAGATGACAAAAAGCTGTCACTGGATGCTGGCTCTAATCCCCAGTTTCACTTTTTTAGGATGAAAAATGACTTTGTGTCCACTGCATGGAAGAGAAAGTGCCGGGGCTAACTTTTGCATGAGGAAACTAAGAATAGAAATGTCTTCTCTGTCTACAGGCTGCTCAGGAAGTGGTTGAGTCACCATCCCTGGAGGTATTTAAAAGATGTGTGGATGTGACACTTTGGGATGTGGAATTGGCAGTGTTATGTTGGATTCAATGATCTTATAGGTCTTTTCTGACCTAAATGATTCTGTGATTCTGCTCCTCATTTAGCCCTAGTGCTAAATGCTTCCTGAAAGCCAAAGATACTTAATTCACCCTGAAAAGGGCACTAAGCATCTTTCTGGACTGAGGACATCATTAATAATTTTTTTTTTAACCTGTAAACCAAAGCTAGAAAAGTAGCATTCCTGAGGTTTGTTGGGTAGTTACATGTCTGTCTCACAGATACAGTCATTGCTCAGTATCAAATCCCGCATATTTGTAAAATACATAAAAACAAATGGGATAATTTTTCAACACTTTTGTATTATTAGATAAATTTGTTTTTAGGAATGCAGTGAGGCTTTGAGCCGAGTATTTCTGCCAAGGTGTTTCAGTAGTCTGTACTTCACATTCCTGCTCCATGCCCGGCAGTTGCACTCAGGTTAATTTTCCAGCAGCACCCTTCTTGATACCAAAGGCATGAAGGTCAGGGAGGCCACTTTCCCTCTTGCAGAGGGGAGCAAAGAGCAAAACCCCATACATGTCTTGTTGAGGGTGTCATGGCCTTACTGAAGATCTTGTCAGAGCTCTTGTAGACAGAAGCCAAGAGTGGAGCTAAAAGTCAAGCTCAGAGCTGACGTCACGTATTCTTACTCAAATCTTACTTCTTTTCCCTTGGTTTTGGCATTTACCTTCTGCACATTCTCTGGGCACTTGCAAAACCTGCCATTTTTATGTTAAATATCAAAAAATGTTTTCTAAATATTCCTTCTGGATGAGTAAAAGAAAAGGTTTCCCACCATTTTTTTCACAGTCATTGAATGAGAAAACAGAAATATATCATTTATTTGTCCAAAATTTAAATCAAATATTCCCAATGAGCCTTTCAAACACCAGGGAGTAACCAGAGATTGTATCTGACAAGTTATCCTGACTAGAAAATACTTTTATGGAAATTATACTTGACTAGCAGACACAGCAAGGGGCAGAAAAATAGGAAAGCTTACTCAAAAAATTCAGCATTTAATTACCTGGTTCTCAGGAATGTATTAACTCCATTGGGAAGGCCTAACTCAAATTAGTTGTCTCCATCCTTGCATGATAGTCTAACTGAATTTATTTTTTATTTGTTTTCCCAAGTGAAGGGTTCCTGCCTTCCCTCTTCTCTGGAATTTCATGAAAAAACTACATGGGGGCTTCTTTCAAGACAAGTCAAATAAACAGATGTACACAAAAATCTAAATAATTGTCATGTGTTTTTTTCAATGGCAATACTTATGAAATTTTATGCAGACAACTAAGCTGACTTCATATACTCATCAGATTTTTGGCATCACTGAACCCACCTCACCCATTTTTGTAATCACTAATCATACATGCCAAGATGCCTTTTTTCTTTAAAAAACAAACAAATGTGGTCTATTTTTCCAAGACGTTTGATGCATCAGCAAAAATATGCCAGATGTAGGGAAATCACTGCGGGTGCTCATTGACTGACCTGTGTGTTTAGGCTAATGAAAAGTGATGGTGTACAAGATGGGGTTTTGCAAGAAACGCACCCACAGAAGCAGAATTAATTCCATTAACATTTAATGCCAATTAACAGTTTCCTGCTATCCAGCAGCAGTCTCCATCATGCATATAAGATCACCTACTATTCAATATGCAATGAGATTTTATGTTTCCACCATGCATTTTCATTCTACTACCTAATTAAGGCTAAAGTCTCCAAACACTTCAAGCCTCTTGTGTAATAATCAGAATAAGAACTCCTTTGAAGTTTTGCCCTTACTGTCACAGCAGAAGCTGCTGGGTATTGAAGGCATCAGAATCTGGTCTCATCCTCTTTGAAAACCCTGACTCCAAATGTCTGTGAAGTGCATTCAAGAGCCAAGTTCTGTGTTTTCTGGTGTGCTGTACAAACCTTTCTCTGGCAAAGCAGTCAAAAGGTTCCACAAGAGAAATGAGGCAGAAGAAAAATAAAACCAAATGACACTAAAGCAAGTTACATCTCTCATTCCTGTGCATACATTTGATAATTTTAGAGTGCTATAAAATTTGGTTTGCAAAGAAAGAAGATATGGACTAGTACATAAGGGAGACAAAAGAGCCTCATTGCAGGTTTGTAGCCTGCTGGGATGAGGGCATTTCTTATTTCTAGAGGCATTACATCAATGTCACTGTTATGAGACAAGTACCCCAGGTTCCCCCTGGCTTGCTGGGATTTTAATTACCTTGCCAATATAAATCCAATTTTGGTTACATACTTTGTACTCCTGGAGAGAAGTCTCTTCTGCATGACTTTGTATTTATTGTCTCAAGTTGGAGAAGTCTGTGAAACTACTGTTTTCTGTTTTGCCAAACTGGGGTGGTTTTGGAGAACAGAGAAAGTAGTTTTGAGAGAATGTGCTCTGAAATACATTGATTACATATAGCCATGGTTTAGATTTTGTTGGCAAAACTGCCAAACAGCTTATTCATAACACTAAGTCCTGTACATATACTACAAGTATTGTTATAGTCTTCCTTTCAGGCATGTTGCACAGCAGAAATTTGGCATGGCTGTGATTCTCTGAAGAGTCTTCTATGCAAGGAAATGGCCCTTTAGCACCTTAGCTATTTCTAAAATTTAAGCTTAGAGGAGTCTCACGGATTCACAACTGATCTAAGACAAGATAATTACAAAGGATTTACAGAAGTTTAGAGACTTGTACACACAGCTCTGGATTTATAGAAAAAACAGCTGACAAGAAACAAAACCTTTATGTAGCAAACTCCAGTTAAATTCCAGGACACTGCAGCACTTATTCTGTCAACCACAGAGATAGTAGCATCTAACTCTAAAAACGTTTTGGACAAGAGTAGTTGTTTGCAGTTTGGTTCTGCTTTCAATCACAATTCTCTGAGAATTTCACTTGAAACTTTCACTGAAGACTTTAGCCACTGCCTGGTATTACAAGCGGTTTAGTAGGGCAATCAATTAAAAGCACAAGGTCAGAAGCCTAAACAGCAAATGAGACCCATGTATTTTTTCTGTCTAATCGCAGATCTAGGAAAAAGAAAAGCTGGTGCAACCCATTTTAGTATATTCAGGGCTTAATGACTATTCCTTTGGGTTTTTCTCTTAGCTGAGCTTTGAAAACACTGTATGAGAGAAAAGAGGTCTAATTGGGGATTTTTTTGACACCTTTCCCAGCAACAACACTACTGTACTGGTTTTTAAAGTTTTTTCCACTGGACCACAGATGTGTAAACTCTTTTCTTCTTATTCCCTCATCTTACACCATCTAACAGCCATCTCACCCCTCACAGTCAACTGAAACAAAGCTCTTGCTTTATCCACAGGATGTTCTCCCTGATCTCTTACCATACACATAAAAAACACTGACCTATAGGAAAGCCTCCTCTGCTCCACCACCCGTCCTACTTGCTTGATTATTTCCTAAACAAGATCAAACTTCCAGCCTGGCTCTTAACCTTGCCTGACACTGTGTCCCCCAGCTACCAGCCAAGGGACAACCCCATGCAGGGAAAGATCAAATGACCTCCCTCCGACCCCTTATCTACTCTGCCCCTTATCAGCTTGCCTTTTTTCTCCCCTTTCCACTCTGCCTTCCCTATATCCCTCCACACACTTTCCAAATAAAAATCCCAGACAAGCCAGGCTGGTGTACTTTCCAGCCAGCTGAGTATCTCAAATCATAGCAATATGAAATTAAAAGTTGCATGTTGAAATTAAGGCCTCTGGGTTTATAATTTTTCTCAAAACAATTCCTCTTTCCAGGCAGGGTAAGAAAGTCAGCAGCAAGAGTGCAGTCTGAAAATACAAGCCATTAAATATTAACATTGAATGTTAAAAATAAATATGGGTAACCTCAGGTTACCATAAGCCCTTTCTTTTTTCTGACCTAGTTATCTCAGCCACTCCTAGACTAACTAAAAGTTTCATTCCTGATGTGAAGTAAGTGCTGATGCATTTCATCTTGGAACTTGTCAGGCAGATCCAGCAACTTTGGGCTCTCCTGGGCAGGTGCAAACCTTGGAGACTTCCAGCTGCAACACTCACTCCAAATTCTCTGTATAAACAGTGTCTTTTTCCAGTTGTGGGCTTAAGGAACCTGAAGAAAACCCCTCAAAACTCAGTGTGTTTTTCAGCACAGCAGTGTTTGTGAGAAGATGCCCTAGTGTGTGCAAGTAAAACAAATAATAGTGCTTAAAATGAGAAATATTTACCAAACTCATTCATTTTTGCAGTGCCAAAATAACACTTTTTCCTGGCTGGGAAGCAAGAAACCTGTTTTATCTTGACAAGTTCATTTGGATATCATGCACTATTTATCATCATGGGAAGTACTGAGATATGGGCAGTTCCTACAGATCAATTCTTTAAGCAAGATTAGCTGGAATTGCTAATGTATGTGATGTATATAAAAATTAATTATAACCGATTTATTTCCTATTTCTGCCACCTTAATTGAGATTAATGCCTAAGCAATGATTATTTCAATGAGTACATAATTTATTTGAATGTTCTTGGTTGTTTTAAGAGCTCTATATGGAAAGGTAGTACATGACAGAGTTTGTACAGAAACAGCATTTTGGTATAGATTTATTTTACTAATTCCAGAATAAATCAGTCTACAGATGGAATGCAGTTGAATGATGTGTTCAAGAGCATCTCTTGCATGGCCTTCTACAGCCTTTTTCCAGAGAAGAGCTTGCTGAGAGGAAGACAGTGATGGGTCTGGGTGACCAGCAAGGTAGAATATTTCCAAATGCCAAACTAATCAAATGAATACTAATTTGGTAGCACACTTTGCAAAAATTAATAGCTAGAGAATATCCGTTCTATAGGATAGAGACTTCCTGTTGCCTGCTGCAACATATAGGCAGTTAGCAAACAGGTTGTCCATAATCAGGGAAGTCTGGGGAATTCAAGGTGAAGAACTCAGATGCAGAGACAATCCCCAGGCCCTGCAGTGGCTCCAGCAAAGTATTGTGATCATAGGAAGTACATATTTGCTTGAGAGCTGTCACTGTGGAGCAGGCTCCCAAGTCAAAGGCCTGGATAGAGAAGGGACATCAGGTGTAAAGACTGAAGACTTTTTTCCCCCCTGAATTTGTTTTTCACGTAGAATTCTTGCTCCTTTCTATTTATGATTGCAAATGAATCCATGCAATAGGAAGGTCTCACATGAACAGTTTTCATTTTAAAAATATAAGAAATATGTCTTCTTTGAATGTTTTCTATTTGAATTGTTAGGATAGTTAGTGTATTAAATGTACAAATGAAAAAGATAAGATATATGGCAGTGCTCTGACACACAGTCAGGGTACAGGAGATGCTAGGGAAAAGTCAGCATGATTTGATTTCGGGCTTTTAAAAACAAGCCCAGTGACAGGAAGGAACTTTTACACTATTTTCCCATCATCTCTAAGGGAAACATTAAATACATGTGCTAGTTTCTTAAATTATTTAAAGGAAATAAAATCACATGTTCTTGCTAAAAGCTTGACAGTAGAGTACAATAGATGTGCTCAGACAAGAGAAGCATGCAAATTCTGCAAACCATCACATACTGATAGATGTTTCTGGGCAAACAGCCACAAGAGGAAATAGGATTTTTCACTGATAGCATCTGTCAACAGAAGAACAGTAAACACGTGGCTCGTGACTAAATTTAAATATAAATATAATGGATGAAATCCACTGTAATTCTTGTGTAGCTAGAAGTATTTACACAATATGATTCTAGGTGATTTAACACAGCAGCACAGAACTCTCTCAGAAAATCTACAGTTTCCATTCCCAGGGCAAGATATATAAATGGTGTAGTACCTGCTTCTGCTGCTGCAGTAATTCTGCAGTCTGCAGCTGTGGTCCATGATCAGTGCTCTCCATAGTGGGACGCTGGGAGAAATCTGTCAGTGCAAACACAACATCCTCTTCCTCCTCCTCTCGCTCCGCATCATTTGCCTTCTGCTCAGACTGAATGCTGAAGTCTGGGAGGGCCTCAGGGTGCTCAGTCTAGAATGCAAGAGGGAACACAGGAGCATGTTTTTGCCATTTACCTCTGGGGCCAGAAATCTGCTGAAGGACTAAGGGAAGGGACTGCATCTCTGTGGTGGCATATATTGACTTCAACTCGGGCTTCAGAACTGATCTTTGGGTGAGGTATGACACATATGTAAACACAACACTATGCAGGCCTGCAACATGAGATTTATGCTGCTGAGATTGGTATAATGTCACATAATGGATATAATTCATCATACATTAATCAAGAACTATACAAGACACTGGTGTATTGTGTGATGAAGTAATTGAGATTAGGAAGTATCCAAATCTATCACTTTATTTTCTGCAAAGCATGAGCAAAACATGACTTCAATAATGACTAGAGCTGGGCTGGTAATAAATTAACCAGTCAAAAAAAAATCCAAACAGTCAAGAAATGAAAGCTTTTTGGTATTAGAAGATGAACTAGTTTACACAGAAGCAAATTAACACTGCCAAAGTAAAGTAGGAGCAAATTATTTCTAAATAGCTACTCATCTCTTGTTTCTGACTCATATTACCACAGCAGATTAATCTAAAGATATTCATCCACCCTTTATCTAAGAATACAAAACATTGGAGTATTCAACTTAAGCATACTCTGACCAGACCTGAAAGGTTACTTGTGCTGCCAAATGCAGCAAGCCTTGAAAAACACTAGGTATGAAAGGATTAGAAATTCTGAGAAAAATTACTTTGTTGCTTACCAAATGGCTTCAGAATGGCATGAACCTGCGAAACAAATCTATTGTTCTCAAGAATTTAGTATAAGATGTCAGATTGGGAAAACACTTTATTTTTTTTCTTTAGCTATGGTAATTCTGGGTGTGCAACCCAACACTTGTTTCACAGTGCATGTTGGCTGGCAACCACACTCCTGCTGAGATGTGTCAGCTTGGGGATTCCAGGTTGTTCTACACTCCTGAAATTCCTGATCTTGATTAAGCCTGTACTTAGAAAAGCACCGTGATGACGACTGGTGTACTGCTGCTGACGGCGACAGACGTGTGTGTGGAGAAGGGGAACAAATAAGGATGATTCACTCTAAGTTCCCACATGAAGCTGTGTAATTTTCCTGCCAACACAGAAACAGAGCTTCCCTCCATCTGTATTGCTGAAGGCTTTATAAGGAACACACTGTGCACAGGATGAGAAAAACAACAGCACTCAATCCATCTAAACAGATTTGACTCCCTCACCTTGCTAACATGCTTTTTTTCTTTCAAAAAATTACTCAGGAATCATATCTTTGAGAACTAATTAATTTTTCATTTACTATGAGAGAGTTTTTCAGGACCAGGTGTTTGTACTAGTTAAGGGTTTTGATTTAAAGATGGATAATCTGTAACATATCATGCAGAATATACTTCAGCACAAGCCAACTTAAGCTTTCATGTTTAATTCAAATCCCCTTTCAACACATGTGCAATTTGAAAGCTGCTGGTGCCACATCATATTTCAAGTCTACACTTAAAGAAGGGACATCTTAGTGCTCAACTGGGTTATTAAGGTGGGACAGTTACCTCTAATGTGTCCTCCTCCCCTTCCTCCTCCATTCGCTTGCCTTGCCGCCAGTGTTTCAGCAGCCACTTCAGTTTGACATACAGGAGAAAGGTGTCCTGCTTGAAATGCCTGAGTTCCTGCTGCAGTAGATTTTTCTCCTGACTCCAGGTCTTCTCCTCCAGTTTGTTCTGCAAAGTCAAGCTCTGCACTTCCAAGTCTTTTCTCCGCAGGGTCTGCAGATGCTCCTCCTCCAGCTTTAATGGAATAACAGGCAACATGTCAACAGGGTGGTGTCCTGGGGCAGTCTCCAGGACTTGTATTTCGTTGGGTGAGACAAACGGAAATCTCTAATTTTCATCAGTAGTGAGTAGCTATTGAGTTTGGCTCAATAAGTTCCTCAGCAGTTATGACTGCGGAGGAAATTAGAGCGTAGCAGATGATAAGCTTTGCTTAGATAACCATATGAAAGTAACCTGCTGTGGAAGTGGATATTTACTTCAAAGATGCACAAGAGCTCTGAAGCTGGTTAAACACTTTACACCATTCATGTTTTCTTCTCTCTCTTGATTGTATCTCTGCAGTAGGTTCCCAGCACAGTCACTGGCCCACACTGCTGCACATATCACACCTACTAAATGCATTTGCAGCCATTTGTACAAGGTGGGACCACAGCTGCCCTTCAGACAACCTGGAATATTTGCCTTGCAACTTCCCTCCACAGCCACAGATTCAATCTGTCCACAGTTGCTACGTCTCCCTCTGCCTCTAGAAGGGCAACACTTCTGAAGAAAACACCTCCAGTGCCTCAGATACAAATACTGGTCCCTCACTTCTTGCAGTTCATCTTGAAGGCATCTGAATGATACCATAATAAACAGTCTCTCATTCTGGCATGACTATATCTGGGACACTAGCAGGAACTGAAGAGACAGGAACAGATTGCAACTCAGCATTCGACATGTCTCAGCCTTAGTACTAAAATCACCCAGAAAAGCTCATTCTGTAGAGGACATGTATAATTACACCTGTTTCTATGCAAGGCCACCTGAAACATTATTCTTTAAATGTGACCTCTCTCTCAATATATAAAAATCAAACCATGGCATGACCTGCACCCAGCAGAACTTGTACAAGTTAGTTGTACAATATCTTATATTGTGCGTAGATGAGAAAGTGTTTCCACTTCAACCAAGCTGTGGCTTTTTCATAGATGAAGAAAATGCAGACGGAAAATGAGTACAGAGTCACTGTTTACAAGTGCCAGTTTCTATTTTCCATTCTGCAGAACAAAAGCCTCTCCTTTTCCTGATCAGGTCCACAGATGAAATCTATGAAAGCCACAGTACACTTATGACCACAGCAATCCAAACTATCAGAACACACCCTGCAACAAACAATGTTCACATAACAATAAAGAATATTGCAGGGACTAGGACTCCCTAGCAATAAATACTGCTAGGAAATATATGTTTGATTTTCAAGGCAACATTCAGATGCTTCTGAAACAGGCTACCAGTCCATACGAGATAGTTTCCTAAGGACTTGCCTGCCATCTAAATGATGTGCTCCAGCATAATGCAAATTTTTAGTATCTATGTTACTATGCCTTAAAAAGTTCACAATTAAATTGAAATTACTTACAGTAGTGACTAGCTTAAATGTGTTTAAAATGAAGCTTAAAAGTAGTCTGGAAAAAATTAGCCATAATGGCCCAAAAAAACCTGCACACAACTCCTAATAACAGTCATGGAGATTGCACACTGCTAGCACACAGCAATTTGATGTCATTAAACATTCCTAAAAACGAAATAGTAAAAGAAGGACTGATTTTAAATTTAATTTTTACAGGAACAAAGAAGTAGATTTCATGTTGATGACGATTTCTTCACCAAATGAAATGATGGTTAAATGCAGCAAAAATGTGACTAATTTCCACCAGAAATCCTGGAAGGTGATAAAAAAGGAATATTATCAAGAGGATGGACATAATCTGGAAAAAAAAAAGAAGAATCCAGAAGATGCTTTTATTCTTCTATTTCTGCTGGCTATCAACGTGAACAGCTAGCTTTGATTTTGGTGCATTTTTCTTTGTTTTGACAAGCTGTTATATTTCAAATCCCTGTGGTCATGAATTCTTGCAGAAGACCCTGGTGGAGGTAGATTCATAGCATATTATGCTGTTTCAATGGAGAGCAATTACAAAAGAAAAGAACTTTAAGAGGCAGGCATAGCTTCCAAAAAGCTTTCACAGCTGAGGCAACTAGGAAGGAAATCAATTTACTGGTTGCCTTCAAAAGTTCCAGTGGAAAGCTCTAGTGGAGATCAACAGAAAATTAAAGCTGGTCATGCAAAAACAGAGATATACCACTTGGGCATAAAGAGATTAGTTGGAACAAGGAAAAATTCTTTACAGTACGCAACAATTATGCTGAATTTAGTCTATGAAGTAAATTTAAAAAGAAAACTTCAGTTTGGAGCCAAACAGTCTGCAGAAAGTAGCAACAGATTTTTTTCGCTCTAGGAGCTAGATATCACAAAACTATTGACTCATCTGCTCCGGCCTTCAAAAGAGCAGGGGGAGCTCATGTAAAAAAAAAAGATGATTTATTCACCAGCTATTAATACAAAGATTGGAAGCAGTGAGTACTGAGAAATGCAAGAATGAATGTCCTGATTTGTTTCTCAACTATGTGTGCATAACAACTCCTCTGACTCCAGAGAGGTGCTGGATTTTCTTTTGGCTAGGAGTCAGAATAGGGTATGGAGCCAAACTGAGCTCCCAGGGATGAAATGCACCCTTTCCCAGAGAGCTGAAGGGTGACAGAATTCTCCATGCAGTATTTCATATCTCCACCACGATTTCCCCTGCATAGGGGAGGACAGAATTTCTCTCCACCAAACAGAGAAGCCAGATTCACAGTGGCACAACAGGCTTGAGTTTAGGTTTCCTCAGATTCCAAATTCTTCATTTACTCAGATGAGGTCAAACAGGCACAGCCATCAGGACACAAGTTCCCACAGTCCTGACAAACAAGGCTTACGTCACACATCATGCTGCATCCCAGCAGGCAGGTTTTGTATTTACCTGGATGATCCTTTCTGTAAACTTTTCTTGCTCCTCTCGGTGAAGTCTTGTCTCCTGCTCAAGCTGAGCCTGAAGCTCCTGTATCGATACATTCTGTACAGGTAAAACATGGGAATCCCTGAGCTGATCAGCAGGACAAAGGAGTAGGTTTAGCAGAAAATGTGTCTCCGAGGTGTAAATAAAAGGAAAAAAGAAAAGAGCCACGGGACAGACATCTGCACAACTCACAGTTATCAATAGTTAAAACCAAAGCACAGTGTGCAAATAAATAACAATGTCCTAAATCTGTGTGGGAATTTCCTGTGTGGCCTCTTCTGGAAACTAAAGCTGGGATGCTGATGTTACATATTAGATATTCCCTCCAGGCCTCTGCTCTGGGTTTGCACTCAAATAGTTGAGACTCCTGTTTGCAGGATTACACATTTGGTGGTACATTTCTTCATCATAATCAAAGCTGTAAAATTTTAATATCAATTTTAACATGATGAATCTAATGCACACATACTGAACCTAATTATTCATTTGCAACAGTTTTGATAGGGCAGTTAACGTGATAGCTTTTATTAAACCAACTAAGTATACATAAGGTCCCTTTCTTCAGATACAAGACAGCTCTTTGCATAAGTCAACTTCATTCTGTGATTTCTACTCAAAATAATGACTACAAAAATGTCACAGTGATAAGCTGTGTGGGTCTGAGATCTGATCAAAATAATTAAGTATCCCTCTTTTCAGGTCCAATACTGTTTTAATCTTAATACCTTCAATTTTATGTTCTCATTAAGTTTGGCATCCCATCAACTTTACTCTTGAAAGTTACTTAACTCAAAAATAAAGACCCAAGAAGGCAAGAGTCAGGTCTCATTATTTATACTACTGTAATTAACCTTGTGGCAACTTATGTTTTTGATCAGAACTTTGTGTCTTTCGCGTTGGTGCTAAAACTGATTTATCTGTACAAGAGTGATGCTTGGCTGGATGCCAAGCTGGATGCCTTCACGTGTGTGACCACAGAAAACACTACAGCCCTAAACTCCTGCTTCCCAGAGCAAAAATGTACCTAAAGACAGGACTGTTTCAGGCTTTAAAGTGTAATCCCAAGTTCTCAGCTGCAAGGACATAACAAAGGTCGTGGGACTGCTCTCATGGGCTGTGTTGCCATTTCCCCCCACGTCCTCCCCAGGCACTCCTCCCACTTCCCACAGCAAAGCCAGCAGCTGCTGCTGTTCAGGCCACACAGCCCTCGTTGGAGCATTTTGATTATTCAAGATGTTTTTCTCCCTGGAACAGACACTCCTCACCCCTCCTCTAGGGAAAAATGAGATAAGGCAAATGGAGGTATCCCGAAAACTACCTGCAGGACCACACTGCTGAAAACCAAAAGCGGACCTACATAGGCTTTCTGGGCCCTATCAGTTCCTTCCTTACCTGAATCATTTATTGACTTGTGCATGTCTGTTTTGTACCTGAAGAAAAGACGCTTCCATCTCTCTGAAAGGTACACATAAAGTGACTAAGAGAACATTATCTGCCTTATCAATTTCACCTGCCTCTGTAATGTGTCTGCAGACATTTTGGAGCGCATAAGGCCAAAATCTGGACTCACAAGCAGTTTGAAAGGACCTGCTTGTGATGGGATTTGTCAGTTTTGCACAATCATTTGTAAATCATTAATTTAATTCTCTCATGCAATAAAGGAAAATTTACTTTCATCGGGAATTTCTGCATTATTTTATTCTGATCAGGCTTCTTTAGGAATATGGCAAACAAAAATCAATGTATCAGTTAATTAATGTATAATTTTTAAAAAATCTGTTATTTCCCTTTATGAATTCAAAATTATTAACTCATTCAATTTTTTCATAAATATGTAGCCCATGCAAAGCCAAATTTCAGGAAACTTGGGTGTTAGGATTATGTGCTAACTGTTGGAATGACTGAAAAGAAATTAAATATATCATAAAGGCAGATGCAGTATTACATGCACACTAGGTCAAAATTACGTCACAACTGCTTTGCTTCTTTAAGATAATACATTTTTGTAAGTCCTAAAGTAAATTTAAGTTTAAAAGCAGGTAGTGCATGAATGCAGAGCTGCACACCTTTTCCCTTTCAATGCAACCTGAGAACTCTTCACAGTCTATAATAATATATAATTTCATTATATATCCTGGCCATTTCTACCAGAAGTGTTGGGGTATCTCCACTGCTCAAAGCATGGGACATAAGGCTGCTTAAGTGCCCAATAGATTGCTGCTAAACAATCTGTTAAGATCATGAATGAATAGTACTCATAGATGCATCATGTAATGTTTGTGTATGCAGTTGAGGTATCTGATACTGCACTGATGGATGTCTGGATGTTTATATGTGAAAATCAGTCCCCCATCATACAATCAGCAGGTTGTTGTCTGTGGCACAACTGTGGCTTTGTTTTGTTTTGTAAGGAAGCACCACCACAATACGGACACAACAGTTGATAATCTGTTGTATTCCAATCTTTGTTTCCTCTGTTCTCATTAAGGAATGCGACACCCCGAATACAATGGCCACTGCACAAGGTACTGACATCACAGAACAGACACAAACTCACTACAACCAGACATACAAACACAGTACCATAGGAACTACAAGCTACTTCTACTCTACCACAGCACCACAGAAACAGCTGAACTTCATCCACAGCTCAACACCGACTAACAGTTTCCCATGTATCCCAGTTATTGCATTACCAGATACGCTTCCACTCCTCTCCCCTCAGACAGGCACTGCCAAATCCTTCTGCTCAGTCCTTTTATCTCACCTGTTATCACTCCAGAACAAGCTAATCCATGGTGATGTCTTTACCTCAAGAGGATGCACAGAGAAAAGTCATCCACACCTGGGGACTTCACCACCGTTGCCTCATTGGACCCCTTTCCCCCTCTCTCAGAGTGTTGACAGCTTTTCAGGTGACTTTGCAGCTCACACAATCCCACATTTCTGCCATGCCTTGTTTTTCAAGATTTCCATCCAAGACAAGGCATGGTTGGGTTTTACTTGTCTGTTTTCTCTATTTTACCGTAGCTAATTGCAACCTCAATTCGCCTGCAAACTTAGTCAATTTATATGCAACAACCGTGAACGTGAAATTTCATGGAATCTTTCTCTTAAGCTTTTTTTTTTTCCCCCCCCAGAAATGATCAAGCAAAATAAGGCTGAGGAGGCAGGGTAGAATGATGCTCTCCAGCCTTTGTGTGCAATTCTGAGGAAATCAAAAGATGAATATTTTATGCTGTTCCTCTAAAGCTACATTATAAAGCTTTGATATTTGGACCTCACATTTGAAGCCATAGTATAAAAATTGCTAGTTTTTTTACAAATTGACAGCTGGTCATTGCATGCAACAGTCAGAAAGAAAGTTCCAGTGCCTCTTGTTATGCTTTTTACATGCAATTCACATCCAACTGAATTTGCCGAGGCTGCTTCTGAAGATGCACTCTTCTTCTCACCCCTTAAAAATAGACAACATATATTCCATTTGCTAGTGTAGACTAGGCAGCTGTGTGGTTATTTGTCTGTGCTTATATAAAAAGTCTCTGAGTTTGGGAAAAAACAGAACACTTCAAGTCTTTAAAAATCCATCTCATTGTATGGATAGTACACAAAGTCTCACCAAGTTCAGTTAGGACTCAAATATCCAGATTTGCATCATAAAGGGTCTTTTAAGCCATTACATTGTCAACCTCTACAGAATCTTACATAGCAAGAAAGAATACAATACATCAAAGTAAATTATTCTTGCTTCCCCTAATCTTGGTGGGAAGGAATAATCACAGCATCAAGTTTATCTTTCTTCTTCCCACAGCTTTCCATTGGAGGAATAGTGGACATAAGACATACAACTTTCCACATGGTCCTTGGTTGTTGTTGTTGTTTTGTTTGTTTTTTTTTAACCAGAAAAAAAAAAAGTCACCACGTGTAAACAATTCACTGTTTCCTTTCTGCAAAAACAAAACCTTTAACCAGAGAAATGGATGTGCAAATTTTCAGCACATGGCTGGGAGCTGCTGCAAAAACCATCCAGCTGAAAAACTCTCACATGGAATTATGAAAATTTCACAGAAACAGCACAAGTTAAAAAATAAAACAGTCAAACAGTCAAAATATAGATGAAAATTCTCCTCATACATCCAAAATGGATCCATACAGAAGTTCAAAACAGGTGGTAAATTGACTTACCTAATTTGCACATCACTGTATCTGGTTCATCCACACTTAACCCGGTAATTAACTTAGAGTTATACATTTCTTATTGGCATGATAAGTAAGGAAAATCGATAAACATATTAAAAATGGCTTAGAAGAAATTATTCTTCAGTGTGTGCTGTTCCTGTTTTATTACTAGACCTCGTGGAAACTTGTTGTTTAAGACATGCTCTCGCCTTCTCCAGCCTACCTGCTTTTATTTTAAAACTCTGGTGACAATTCACTTCTTTTACATAAATTCCTTTCAGTGGTTCTCATTCCATAACCTATGAGTGTCGGAGATTTTATGGTATTTTTCTACACAGAACTACATGTGTAAGCCTTTAAAAGCCATGTATGAAAATAATCAAATTCTGAAATGCAAAGTGCTTTTGCCTTGGCTATACGCTTGCTCAGGAAAAGGCAAAACTGAGGTCCTCTGAAGGAAGAGAACTAGGAAATACAGCTCCAATTTAAAACATCAGGAATCAAATGCAACAAGCCATATCTCGTCATTTGAAAGAGTGAAATTTTTCTTCTCCAGAACGTCTTCTTGCTTCTGAATAAACAGGAGGAGATTCCTTGAGGAAACTACCTTTTGTTTACGGATATTCCATTGGCAGAAATCACCAGGTGGAAAATCATTTACTGTTTTTTCCCATTGGTTTCCACTTGTTGCCATTAGATGTTTGCTCCATGTTACCCTTTTAGTTCTCCTGTTTGTTTTAGTCAGGGCAATTCTTACTAGTTCATCTGCTTTTTCCTTAGATAGTAAAGAATGATTTCCGCATAACAGAGCTCTGCTAAAATCATGAATAATGGATCGAATACCCACCCCAGTGGGTCTCCCACAACAGCAGCTGAAAGGCTTGTTTCAGCAAGAAAACAAAGTCTTGCTCTTAAGGCAATTTCAAGATATGATTTCCCTTCGACTGGGACTCTAACCCACCTCTTTAACACGCAAATACATTCCAATAATCCTGTTGCACTAACAACTGCAGTGCAAAGCCCAAACAACAGCAGATGTTTACAGTAAGGCCACAGGGTAGTTTCAAGCACATGTCTGTCTGCATTTATTGTATTTAATCAAACAATTAGGCTCCCATGGTGCTCATTTTTAAAAACAGAAGAAATTGCTAAATGGAAGCTGTTCAGCATTGCTCGTGAAAATTTTAATTTTAAGTTCAGCTTGTGAAAAAATAATTTAGATAACTGGGCTTGCTTGAATAAAAAGAAAACATTTTCCTCAGTGAAATGAAAGACCAGTGCATATATTTTCACTTCTTAAGTCAAAGCAGATAGACTCATGTGTAGCCGTAGCCACTACGGGCATTAAAAGCTTTGAGTCTCCATTTGAAATTTCTGTGGTAATAAAAAGATACCTTTGGTATTTGAATAGTATTCTTTCTTGCTCATTCATCTGGAAAAAAAAAGTTAGCAGTTTTTGCTAGTGCAGTGTATGAAATTAAAAAAAATTTAAATAAAATATTTAAATTGAATAATAAAATTAAATTGAATAATGAAATTAAAAATGATACCTTCCAAAATTATTTTGAGAAATCTTCTCCTACACTTGACTACTACAGATTTTAGGATTTCCACAGTCTGCCTACCCACTGAAAAGTTTTACCATAAGGCACTGTAATATTCTTTGTTGCTTAAGTGATCATGACTGTAAAAGCCTCTTAGTCTTCCACATCTTCTCAAGTTAGACTATTTGAGCCCCAGCCTTGGTCATATTTTGAGCACATCTAGTCCTAAACAGGTTATTCCCTACCTATGATTATAATAACTGTTTTGTTCCCTGCCAGGCTATGGTGTGAAACTGTCCATCCTCTGTTCAAGCACAGTTTTCTGTGTATATTTTATACCTCATCCCATCCTAGGAGAGGAAAAAAAAAGGTACTGTGCCAAAATTATCCAAATCTCTACCCCTAATCCTAACAGAGGGCATATATATAGAGGCCTTAATATAATAACACTGATCTAAGATAAGGGGGAAACAATAAATATGACAAAATTTAAACAGAAATACTGTAATACTGAAATATTGCTGGAGTAATTTTCTGACCATATCTACCATAGCTGTCAAGCAATATCGATTTCTGATTGCAAAGGGATCCATGCTGAACAACAAGATTTCTCTACCTCATTGGCCCCTTTCACAGCTGAGGAAGAATTACTTTACCCTTCAGTGAGAGGCTTATGGTGTCCTGGATTTATCAGGTATCCTTCCTGAGGTCTACATTACTGTTACGAGTGAAAAGTTGGAAGAGACACTGCTGAACAAATTTATTGTTCTAATCTTACTGAAGATCTGTGCTGTCAGGATATTTTAAACCAAACCAAAGAAAACCAGCAAGGAATTACCTGTGTTAAGATGAAGGGCCACTTTCCCTTTCATGTTCACATCATTATGCTGTTTGGCTACCAGCTGCCTTGAAGTTTTTATCTTCCTACCCCTGCTTTCTAGGTCTTGCAGTTGCTTACTCACTAACCCAGCTGTCCTTGCCAGCAGTCCCCTTTTCCCAAACTGAGTTAGGGGTTTCAGATCTATTAAGTCTTCTTCATGTGTCTACAGAATGAAAATCATGTTAAAACTCATCCCTCACTAGAAGCTACTCTAACCATCACGGTTTCAAGAACTGGCTTCCCAGTGGCTAGCAGAAAAGTTGATCACTACTCCAAGCCCACCTTTAGGGAAACAGATTCAAAATTGTTTTCTTCATGACCAGTTGCATTGTCTGGACAATCTGTGTTCATGAGAAAGCAGCTAAGGAGATGTTTACTGAGGCAGATACAGCCTCTGAATGAATGAACATTCAAATAAAAACTGATTGATGTTTTTGACAAATGGAAAAGTACTCAACAACTCAAACAATGGAGAACTATGCTTTAAATAAGCATTTTTGGAAGCTGCAGCGTGCTGTATTCCTGCATGGTGTTGAGAATCACCATGTACACCAGCATCTACTGATAGGCAAAATGCAAAGCAATCTCTATCTATAGACTTTCCAGATTTAAAATATCCAACAAGGTAAAACCTGGAAGCATGATCAAAGATCACAGACTACAACCTCTTGTGGAGATCTTTCATTTCTCTACTCAGTTGTGATGGGTCCCTCAGCTGTACTTTCCCCCTTGGCAAAGCTACTGGGATCAGGGTGATGGCTCAAAAGTTAGGACAAATTTGCTTCTCTGAAACTGCACGGGGCAAATGAGATCAACCACAAATTTCACCACAGGGGTGCCGTGTTTGGTCTAATTTAGTCCCCCAACCCCTGGCTTCTGTTACTCATCTCCTGGCTAAGGCAGCAGGAGGCAGTGAGTAAGACGGGCTGCTTTGCTGACCTCTAGACTGAAACAGCCCTTGTCTCCTGGCCTGTAGAGTTTAATGTCTCCATCAGCTCTGCGGTGTGGGTCGGTGGTGGCTCGCTGGTGGCGAATCTCTTGCTCCTCTCCACGATCTTGTTTGAGCTGCCACTCCATCTGATCCCTCAGTTTGGACTGTTAGATGCATGGGCGGTTTATAACAAAAAAAACAAAAGGACAGGAGGGAATAAAGAAAACAAAAATGGGTAAGGTAGACGACTGAAAAACTACAAGACAAAGAAAAGCGTGAACAGAAAAAACAACTTAAATACAGTGGCATAAGAAAGTGAAGAGAACAAAACCAAAATGAGGATGAGCAAAATGATGGGCTGAAACATCTGAAAAGCAAAAAAAGAGAAAGAGAGGAAAAAAGAATGCAAACACTGGTTATGAGGCGCATGCAATGAGGATGCATGAGTCAAACCAACAGCAAGCATACAAGTCATGAAGGATATGGGACACAAGGCTCTTCCTTCCTTACTTGTGCGGTGCAGAAAAGCCATATCCAGTGTGGCAGTTGTGGCAGTTTAGACATGCGCCCATGGGCAACGCTTTAGGCAAGGCAGTCCTTCGCTGGCTACAGAGCTTCTCACTCGCTGCTCGGTTAGGGGAGTGAGCTGTAAGCAGGCTTTTCAAAACACATCACTTAGAAAACTGCATTTGGTTGGGTTCTTTCGGCAAGGCTTTTGAGAACATGCCTGACCCTTTTACAAGAGAGCATAATAAAGACCTCCTTACATTTCTTAGCAAGACTTCTAATTTACATTCATCTGATTTTTTTTTTAATTAATCTCCTCTTTCATGGGGAAACACTGCTGTTACAGACAAAAAGAAGACAGATCTCTTTAACACCAATGGATTAGCCTTTTTTGCCAAGAGGAACCGCCTCTGAATCAAAGGAATTGTGCAAATAAATAAAAGGAAAAAAAGCTAGAAAGTGTTTTTTTAACATTACACACTTAATACACTGCGGGTCTGAAATCATAACAAAGCGGCTGTGAGGAAAATTAGCTCTAGGGTAGCAATTGCCAGAAAGAAAGAGAAACGATAAAGAGAAAGAAGGCAAAAAAGAGGCTGACCTACCTGGAAGTCAGTGATTAATTCCTTGCCCAGGTTACCAATGGGAGAGTCTCGGGACATGGACGTCATTGTGGACAGGAAACTGGAAGACTCTGTGAGATGCGGGAGAGGGGAGAGGTCTTCCATCTGCTCTTTAAGGCCTTCTCCAAGGTGGTCAACCTTTTCTAGGAAGGTCTGAAGCTCCTTCCGGAAAGCTTTCATCCTGGAGTTGACAGTGTCCAGAAGCTCTGGTTCATGCTTATCTTCTCCCCTTTCCTCACCACTCCTGAAATCCTGCTCGGTGGATGGGCTGCTGGTTACGTGCACCTTTGCATCATAAATCAAGCTGTCCGTGTCGGTGATAAGGCGCTCCACAGTCCTTTCAAGTCGCTCAGCCTCACGTTTGATGTTAATTAATGACTCCGTGTCCTCTTTCACTCTCATGAGCTCGGTGGAGCACAGGTCGCTGACTTCTGATGGCTTCCCACTCCCAAAACCCGATGTCTTCTCATATACTTCTTCGGAGTCACTCTCACCCCCAATGGGCCCCTCTCTCTTTGGCTGTGGTGGACGACCATCTTCGCTATCACTCTCTTTTTTCCCAGCATCGCTGTCGGCGTCGCTGTCCCTGGGGCTGGAAGTGCGCAGGCCCAGGTGAGAGGCAAGATCGTAACGTTGGACATTAGACATCAGGACCCTGTTCTCATACTGGAGCTTCATCACTTTCCCGCTCAGCTCGTTGATTTGTGACCTGGCCGACTTCAGCTCCTCTTGCAAAGTCCCACCACCCTTGGATGCTGCGTCATCCAACCAGCCTGGCTCCTGGCCTGGCTCGAACTTGAATTTGTTCAGCTCATTCGTTAGCTGCTTGTTGTGGTCCTCAATTTCAGAGATTGACCTCCTCAGCAGCTCTGCTTCCTCTTCCACAAACTGCAGGTGCCTGCGCAGCTCTGTGGCCGACTCCACAGAGTCTCCGTAGGGCGAGGTAGGAATGCTTGAAATGTGGTCCCTGCTGAGACACTCTTTTTCATACTGGCACCTCATATCCTCCATCTCAGCTTTAATCCCCCTGTTCTCTACCTCCAGTTCCACTATTTTTCTGCCCAGTATGTTGGCTTCCTCCTCCACCAGCTTCAAACGAAGCTTCAGCTCAGCCTCCCTAGTGCTGGGTGGGCCCCCTGCTTCCCCAGTAGGCAGGGGACTGTCCACGTCTCCGTAGATGGACTTGTACTTCTGGAGCTCCTGCTCCAGTTCGTCCTTCTCCCTCCCCAGTTTGGCCATCTTCTTACGCATCAGCGCTGCCTCCTCTTTGGCAAACTGGAGCTGGCACTTCAAATCAGCACTGTCCTCCTGCCAAGAATAATCACCCCCCCACCCCAAGATTATGTTACAATGGAAGCACAACCAGCAGCTTATTTTCTGAAATCTCCACCTCCCCATCCTCTGAGCTGTATCTGTTAAGTATGCAAACAATTCACAGACAGAGCTGTGCGAGCCAGAGTTGACACATTTCATGGTTTGGTCTTGGTTAACTTGGCAAAGCAGCTTGACCAGAGTTAAAGGGGGAGAAAAAAAAAAGTGTGCCTGTGCAAGTGTTCAGTGATGCAAGAGTGCCAGCAGAATGTTTTTTCTCAAATGCTGAGCAAACTTTGTGGAAAATAATGACTCAAAGGAAAAGGTTTCATGATTTGATGGCACTTTTTGTTCCATTTACCTTTAATGACACACTTGTTCCCCTCAAGCACCACGAAACAAAGACTACTCAGATAAATTTGCTCATCATAATCTTAAATTTTGGGCTCCTTCAGCTAGAAGGCACAACAAAGGTGTGCTAAACTGCATGGTTGACTTGAAAAGTGAAGACTTTTACTACTGTGATGTAATGTGAAATAGACAAGTTCCCAACTTGTTTTCCAAATAGGAAACACACTGTTGTCTCTACTGCTGTTATTATTAGGACAGAGCAGATTGTGATCTCTGTTTCTGGGATGAACAACTGTTCAGAAGGGAGATCGGTGAAAACATGTGAAAAAGGGAAGAAAAATTCATTAAACCGTGTTTACATCCAAATCCATCCCATGTGAAAACCTGCATTTTTCAGCAAGTACCAGGGTATTGAATGGCTGTTTGGGGGTTTTTGTGTGTGTTGGGCATTAAAAAGTACTGCATCTCATCTCAGATGAAAACTCCAGAGTGTATTGTGCTGAAATAAGAGACAAGGTTAAGTAAATTCTAAGCCGATGAACAATTTCTTTGCATGAATCACTTTCATGAATTGTCATGGAGATACAGGCACTCGGCCTCAAAAGAGACACATTTATCAGCATTAGCAGTATAATGGAAGGCAGGTTTTGAAAGATGATCTCCTGAGACAGCAGATTTTATCGTTGTTGGTAGGCCATGTAGACATATGTGCAATTATATATGGAAACTTCATTTCGGTCTCTGGAGCACTGTTATCCTTCACAAGCACCATTTTGTTATAATTCCTAATAATGGAAACCAAATTCAGAGGAAAACATGACTGACTTTAATTGTTCACCCAGCTCAGGCTATGAAAAAAATATAAAAAATTACAAAACTAATTATGGTTCAGCAATCTGAGGAAATGATTTAATTTCTATACCACACATCCTAGCACATTGGTCTCCCATGTTACCTAGATTAATTTTGCCACATTCTATTTACATAAATACTCATTATGACTTAATTTCAGCTGTTAAAAACCAAACAGACACACCAGTGATCTGAACCTAGTAAGCTTTTTGATTGATGCTGTCTGCTGCAGGTTATGACTTTAAAATGCTAAATAGAAAAAAAAGTTAACTTACATGTTAATAACATGATAGGGGTTAAAAAATAGTCAAACTTTCTGATAATATGTGGTCTTCACTGATAACCAAGAGCCAAACACAACTTCAATCAGCTCATTTGGTCATCATGTTTCTGGCATCAGAAATATAAGTTTTAAATTAATTTAAGCAAGGTACTTATAACAGATCAGAAGCAGAGCCTCTAGAAAGAGAACTTTCTATTCTCTCTATTGTCTCCTTGCATACACATTTCTCTTTTTTACACATATATTTATAAATTGCTTTTCTCTTTATAACTCTAAAATGCAAATTAAGAATCAAATAAAAACCTGGCAAAATCCTATGCAACCTCTGCTGCAGTCACTCTGAATTTTGATTGCTCTGGCTGGATAAGGCTCTATGATTAGAGTATCATCTTTGTCCAGGGCTTTGCAGCACATTACTTCTGTCATGGTGAATCAGTTTATCCCCAGAGCTCTAGGTTTTGCTTTTAGGGAAATACAAAGATGACAAGGAAAGTTATAGTCAGACCAGTGCTGCACATCAGAACCCACAGATGGGATGATTACTCCTGGTTATTTATTTATCTGTTAATAGCTGGTCTGACATTTTCTTTATTCTGTCTTTGTAATCCTGCATTCTTTACTCAACTTCTTGTCTGCCTTTGGCTTCAAGAGCCCAGCTGTCTGTGGCAGTAGCCGGTGCCTTGCTCCTCCCCGGCTGCAGGGAGCTGGAGCGATGCCCGAGGGAAGGGGCAGCCCCATCCCTCTGCCCTGCCTGGAAGCACCAGGGGCCCACTCCCGCCCTGGGGTCAGAGGGACCTCCAGCCAGACACCCAGTGCCTTTCAGACAGTACAAATAACAGCACTCGGGACAACATAATCAGAGTTTTGAAGCTTTTGAAGAAAAGGGAAAGGCTTCGATGGGTTTAGGGTCAGGGCCCCAGTGTTATTGCTCAGCATCACTGCACGACTCAATGCATCTGTGGAGTTAGTGTGTCATTATTGCAGGACAAAACCACTTTTAACTCCTTTAATGGCATTCTTTATTGCCAGGTTTTGTCTTAGCAATTTTTTTAACAAGGATCAAATTTTCAAGTTTTGTTTTTTCCGCAAGAGCTGAAACAAGCAAGATCTTTTTCATTAAACAAACACAAGCCTCATACAAAACAATAGAACTGATGGATGTTAATCTTGCCTACTAAATATGGATCCCATCTGGAAAGGTGAGAAAGCTCTAGATCTTCCTCGCTTCCCTGCCAGGGAACATCCCATTCCCCTGACAGCATTTTTTCCAGAGGAAAAGAATGGTCAGGAGAGATTTATCAGCCAGATCTAAGCATGCCAGAAGGGTAGGACTCCAACCTTCATGCATCTGTCCCTCTGAAACTTTGTGTACAGAAATATCACCGATTTCTTGATCAGTCGAAACCAAGTAGAAACAGCGAGAGGGTGAGACACCCACACAGGCAAGCAGAGTTTTGACATATAAGGCAAATTAAAGAGAAGCCAAATCAACGAAACCAAGAATAGCTCAATATTAGTTAAATCGTGAATAAAAAAATGGGGGGGGNGGGAGAGGGAAAATAGCCTTTCCATGGTTTTGCAATAACAAGAGGCTCAAATCCCAGGGGCTGAATATGGGCAATGGCCTCCTGACTGTATTAAACATCCAGTGTGTGGATATTTTCCTAAAATGTGTACATACACAGGGCAAATCATATAGAAAGAAAAGAAGGAACAGCAGTGCAAAGATGTGAAAGATGTGACAGCCACAGTGTTCGATCATGGACTTTGAGAGATCATTAAGGATAAATGGGAGTTAATGATTACCGATGGTGATAATTTGCATGCAATTGCACTGTGGCTCTGCCTGGCACTTCAGAAGGATGTTAATGGGTAAAAAAAGCAGAAGGAAAAAACCCCAGATCCTTCCCTACAGAGTCTGCTGTCTAATTTAGACAAATGTAGAATGTGTAGATAAAGAAAAGAAATGTATAGGAAATAAATTAATATAATTATGCAATGTAAATGCATAACGTGTGAGAGATGTGATGAGAATGAAGAGCTGATCAAAAATTCCCCAATAGAATATTTCTTTTCTGGCAAGAAGACACAAAGCCAGATAGAGGCCAACACCATCTCCTCAACCACCACCACCAGCTCAAGGGAACTGCCAGGCAGAAGACTGGTAAGCAATTTTGGGGTTGCAAGTCTGACGACAAGGCAGTACAACCAGCACCCAAGCATCTGGCTGAGTGCCAGCACTCCTACCTTGCGCTGGAGAACCACTTTTCTTTGTGTTTTGCCTGGTGCCTGGTATTTTCCAAGAAGCTCCGTTTTGCAATTCTGGTGAATAAAAACTTTTTTTCTTCAATACTGCTAGAGGTGTGAGAGTGCTACTATGAATTCTGCTTTTACACAACTTCAAGACAATCAACTTCATGGGTATTATTTACTTGGGGTCCCCTGTGGTGGGTGTGAAGTTCCAGCTTATTTTCATGACAAGCTCTCAGTAAGTAAAAACACCAGTCTTGCCACATGCTATACATATCTGTAAGCACATGGATGCACAGAATTTAAGTTTGAGGCCTTCTCAGTCACAAAACATATAATGGGTGTTCATTCTAGGTATTTGGAGTATCCGTCCATGAAGAGTAGCATTTTGAATCTCCTGGGCTGTGTCTGTACGAACCCTTTCGGGCCATGCCCAGGACTTGGCAGCTGTTTGACCAGGTCGGGCATTTGATGTGATACACCCTGATCTCAACCAGCAAATACCTCTGAATGGATGCCTGGGTTTGGAGACAGCTATGGGCAATATCCTAGAATTGGGAGAAAGCCAGTACATGTATATATATGCTGGGCTATATTGGTGTATAAGGTTATTTCTCGGTCTTTTTTACCTTAAAGAATTGGTGAAGAAAACTGAATCAGCACCTTGCAGAGTGCTAATGCAATGGTTTTCATTTCCAACCCCAAGTCCTTTGCTTGCAAGAGTTATGATGGTGTGTAGAGGGTAAAAGTTTTTCTCCCTGTGTGGCTTCTGGGATCACTTCCCCTTTGATGTGAGTGGTGCTGAGCTCACACTTAGTTTCTCAGTTAATTTTGTGAAGCCCTTTTCAGGGCTTTCCAAGGCTGGTCTTAATGCCTGGATTTGGGTGGAGGAAGCAAGCATGAGAATCCATTCTCTTTGCACAGTTCTGTATCTCCAGGAATGAGGAAAGGAAGGACAGTGCTGCCCACAAACCACTATGGACACAATTGTGCCTTCATGCAGCTTCATTTGTAATTTGCATGTGTGTGGGCATGTGTATATATTTCATCCATGTATTTTACATACTTGCAGAGAAACAAACTCTGACCTGACTGACGACTTAAATAGTTCTCTGTAGCAAGTGCCCCATTTTAAGGTATGATTAAGCCATGCTTATGTCTTCTTGGTGAGGATGCTCAGTCTGCTGTGTCCTGGGAAAGCAGGCTGAAGTGCCCTGGCCTCTGGCAAGTCCCCCAGTATGCCCACTCAGCTGCCCACCCTACCCCCTCCTCAAGTTCAACATATTGTAGTGATTTATTATGGTTTCTACTACAAATCAATGGATTTTAAGACTAGGCAGCCCATAGGTCTCAGCTGTGTATGCTGAGCCTGCCAAGGGGGCAGCAGGGGAAGCACATCCCTTCTCTAATGAAGGCACAAGGTATCCCCTGGCTCCTTTCCCAGCAAGGTGAAATACTATCCCCATCTCTCTGGCTATAAACAGTAACTGTGCGGGTGCTGGGAAAAGCTTTAACTCCTACAGTCAGCACAAAGAGCAGGGGAAACCAGGCAGACTGCTTTCCTGGGAAGGACTGACCAGTGAGATTCCAATAAAACCATGTCCAAAGAGAGGCTGAGTGGGGAGCTTAGGCTGTCTGTGGTGCCTCAGCTTTGGGGAGCAGAAGTTCATGCAACAGCAGGGAGGTCAAACCCTGGGCTGTGACACGAGAGCTCGCGAGGTGTCTTTGCAGCGTGTGAACTGAATTCCTGCCAAGACACTCATTAGCACAAAGTCTTTGGCCCAGTGTATAAATTTAGTTAGTCCCTAAGCTGTGATCCAATTATTTTGTGAGGCAAGGTGATCTGCTCTTCTTGTAGAAAACCTGCAGTCTGAATCCATGGGTACAAGCACAATGAGCCCAAGAAGCTGCACAGTTCAGAGACTGCACTATTGTCCTAAATTGCTTCTACATTATCTCTGGGAGGTCTCAGTAGATTAAGGCCTAATTGCACTCGAGTTAATACACCTGATGGCCCTGTCAAAACACATAAAAATAAATTTTGAGTTGTGTCATGTGATTTTGCTCAAAGTTGCATGTTCACGGAAACCATACCTGGGTAAATGTCTTTTTTTCCTTGTGGATTTCTCTGCTGCCTCTCCTCTTCAGGGAACTCTGCAACAGAAGCAATGCTGTGTTATTGATAAGCTAAATACAAAGCCTGCAAGTTTGGCAGGTTTCACCACTATACAATTAAATTAGGAGAGAGGAAGAAAGAAAGACATTCTCCTGAATAAGAGAATCAATTTTTAACAATAATTCTTAATAATAATTTTAATAATAATTTTTCATAATAATTCTTAAAAGAACAAGATGATCAGGTCCTTGTCAGTGAATCTTTTAATGCCCAAGATTTCTCACCAAAACAAGAAATAAAATTAGTTAAAACTTCACAGAGGGGGGAACATTCCCCTTGCCTTTCTTCTATGGACCACCACAATTTTTGGCTACACTTTCTTTTTGCATGGGTCAGTGATTCATGTTTGATTAATCCAGGGCAGAAGTCCAAGAATGTTACAGTCTATGTGAAACACATGGTGGAAACCTCAGAGGAAAGCAACCCCCCAAAAAACAGGCAAGGACATGTATGTTTAAGCTATGTGCCATAATATTATTTGTTAATCTATGCAAGCAAACATACTGAGGAGTCCAGGTAAAGATCAGATTATTCTCCAGGAATTTTTGAATTTACTTTATAAACCAGATTTAATTGGTTTTGCAAATCTTTATATCCCTTTATAAGCAAGTATTTTTAAGACATGGAAATGATGTCATCATCACTGATTCACTGAGAAACCTCTCATTTCCCAAATGAAAAAGCACAGTTTTCCTTAGAAGTGAGAGGTAGAGCACAATCATGATGTTACCAATGTTTACTTAGTTTCCAGACCAGTGTGAGCTGGGCCTATTTAGAAAAGGAATAAATTTGACACCCTTCAGGTTGAGGTATCAGAGGTGATCAAAAGGTATCAGAGAAAAAAAAAGCAGAAAGATGGAAAATGCAGAATTCGAATTCAAAGCAGGCTGTGTTGCTCTCTCTCTGCCCAGAGCCTGAAGGTTGATACTTTCCAGATCATGCTGATATTCTGGCCTCTTTTGTTTATTACTTCTGTTTATATTTGCTCTGTGGAGGACAATTTCCAGCTGAGGTAAAGCTTGGGCTGTCATGGGTTGCCCACAGTTGGCAACAATGGGTTGCCCTCCTCCTCTGGTCCATGGAGCTGTGATGAGCAGTGATGGAGCAGTGTCCCTGGACCTGCGCCTGCTCCCATGTCAGATGGGCTAAATCCCAGTCTCTGTAACCCACACTGACCCAGCACTGCAAAACACGAGCCCAGCAAAGAGGAAGGGAAAGGAGGGAGAGGCATCCTGTTAATTAGCTAAGCCCAGTCTCGTGCCCTACCGTGAGCTGGCAGAAAACATGATGTGAGCTCGGGGACCAGCACACATCCCACATATCAATCTGAACCAAAAGCTTTCCCTGGCTTTGTGGTTTCTGCCTGTTCAGCTACGTAGCTACTGCACATTATAATTATTGCACACTAAGATAAATCTCTCATTCTACTCTTTGTTATACACAGATAAGTAGTTAAAACCCATTCATATGAAGCACCATATGCCCAAGACATCCTACAGTTTATTTTTGCTAATCTGCTCTCTACTTTAATCCAGTGATTTCCTATAACTAATGAAGCTGAGTAAGAGAAATATCTTTCTAGATACTGAAACAGTTCAATAAAAAAAGACTTTAAACACTAAAATCATCATATGAAAAGCTGTTACACAAGCTTAGGCAGGATAAACAGCTACTGTTTTCTCTCTTTTTTTTTTTTTTAAATGTGGTGTTATTCTGGAAGCAGATATGTAACTGAAAGCAATCACCAGTCAGCAGCATCACTCCCTGGCACGCAAGAGGGGTCATTCTGGTTGAAGAGAGATGGGGCATAGCCCTGGTCCTCACATTCACTTCTTTTTCATGTGACTTCAAGCAAGAACAACTTGACTGAAAGGAGGTTGCCTGGATACTGCATTTAATTTGTAAGCCCTTAGAGTCAGGGATGAGGCTATCAATTTCTGTAGAGGCCTCAACGCCCAGTTGTAGTAAATAGCTACTTATCATGCTAGAAATGAAAAGCCTTGTGCCAAATGCTAAAAACCTCTTCCTCTTACCTGCAGGCAAAAGGTTACACTTAGGCACATCCAGCTTGAGAAGCTATGAGATATAAACACATGGACTGTGTTGTGCAAGATGAAGTAATAAAGACTTTGCTGTGTGGTATGGGATAATACTTGGAAAACAAGGGCAAGGAAATTAAAATTTAGGTAGATGACATGGATCACAGGCTGAGAAACAGGTAGGTAGCAATCCGGCTTTGAAAACCGTAAGCTCCACTCCATACTGAAACAATGAATTTCACGGATCCAGACTAACAGGTCTGTAACATATTGGCCTAGATGAGGCCTCGTTTTAAGCATTTTCACACTGTCCCGTTTGGATTTGCATAAGAACAACTTTGCAATCAGTGCTCAGGTGGGAGACTGCTTTGTATTTCCATAAGGCAGAGACTCAACCTTAGGCTGAGTCTGTACTCAGACAGACTATTTATAAATAGAAAATGACTATTTATATATATTTACCTTTGGGGACTGCCAGTGGATTACAGGGAGAAACTTCCCTCACATGTATCAGTGGAGGACTTGAACACAAGCATGGCAACAAGGGACTGCCTGGCCATAACCCCCTAAGCTCTATACGAAAACAAGGCAGTATCTCCATTTCGGCACTATGGGACCAGGCTGCACATGTGTATGAAACATCAACCAATACAGCTGCTGTTTTAGCCGGGCTAAGGGCAGAGGCAGCTGCTGCTAAAAGTAGGGGAATGTGCTACAAGCTTAAATTATTTAAAATGCAAAATGGTCCAATAAATGAGCATTTCTCTTTGATGTATAGGAGATTGGCATCAGAAACTGAGACGAATTAATGCTAGATGGAACATTTCTATACTACTTTCTATACTCAAGAGACCAGCCAGGGTTGGCTGTCTACCAAAAAGTCTTTCAATGAGGGTTAAACAAGATTTTATTCGTCCTTTGGTTAACAGAATCTCTTAAGAGAGTGGTTACTTGTGCAGACATTTCCTACCTCTACACTTTCACTGCAATTTGTAGATGGACCTCTTGGTTACCTAGGAAAGCTAACGTATGGAGGCCCAATGTTTTAAAAGTTAAACTTCCCAAAAGATTATTGGATGTAGGGATTACAGTATTAACAACAGGAAGAGACACAATTATTTTTACATATTTTTACGTATTTTATTAGGAGCCTAGCAGGGATGGGAAGAAGAAATTTGCATCTTCTGGTGAACTTCATTCTTAACAGGTCAAAGAGGAGTCCTGCAAACTGAGCAGTGGAAGTGAGCAGTGAAACCCACATGGAGGACAGCAAGGAGGAGTCAATGCACTGGAATTGGAGGGTGAGCAAAATCAAGAAATAAATTTTGAGTTAAGAGCAACTGTACATGTAAACACATGATAGACTCCAAGTTTTCATACTGAAGCAACTCCCAAGTAGGATAAGTGTAGAGCTGGGAACAGGCGTTGGTAGAGAAGGATTTGGAAAAGGAGAGAACCAAGAGTCCCTAAGAGCTGCCATCCTGTCACTTTTTTCACTGCTGCTGAGAGGAGCAAGTAATTTGGGTGGCAGTCTGGCATCTGCAGGGAAACGTGGGTTTGCTATCATATGTGCATCAAATTGAACCTGCAAAATCCAGTAGTCAGTCACTGAAATGACAATGTTTGCAACTCAAAAACAGAGAGCCTGGATTGGAAAGTCCAGCCCTGAAGGCAGTTTCTATTACTGTGATGTGTGAGGAATTATGCACCAGCATCACTGGCACTTATGAGCTGTATAAATAATGTTCTGTGCCAATGACGGCTTGCTACCAATTGCTTTGAAATGGATAATCACAATTTTCATTTGCATTCATTAGAAGATACTGCCTGTGAGGGACCTGACAGTATTTTTAAAAAATTATGCACAAGTGACTGAATTCACTCGCTCCAAATCCAGTGAAGCAGACCACTTGCAGATTACCAGTAACTGCAAGGCTAACAGCTCCAGAGCTGCACATCGGCATTTCATAACAAGGGCTAAATTCTTGCTAGCTGCTGGGGCTTCTCATGTTCAAGAATGAACAAAGCATCCAGAGAGACATAATCTCTGCCCCACAGAATGTGACTCATCAAGTGATCTTGCCAATGGACCAACTTTTTCATAGCACTTACTCTCCAAGAAACACCAGTGGTTTAAATGAAGGTAATTCTGCTTGGCACCTATGTGAATCAGAAGAAAACCAGATCCTCTTGTTAACAGATGGTCAGAGGGTGGATTTATCCTCAAGAGATGTAAACCAGTGTTCATTAACTGCACCACTAATCAGGAAGGCTTCACTGCGAGCATTTTCCAGGCACTGTGCAGGACTGCATAAGAAGACTCTGTCAGGAGATGAAAAAGGATGGGGATCTCCATGTTCCTTCTCCAGCACACCCCATCCACACAAATGAAGCTCTGCTGGCCACTGCAGGCTTTTTCCCTCTTAACTTTTTGCAGCTTTGGACTTGCCAGACCCTGACACTGAAGACTGACACTGAATGCATGATTCTCCTTCATCTCACTTTTTTAGAGCTATCTCTGTTTGTCCAGTCTTGCAGATAAAGGAAAACACCCTTTGTGCAGAGGTCAGCCATTCTTAAATCAGTGATGAATAAACTCCCCTAAGAAGAGAAGATCATTACCTGGACAATGACCAGGATCTTTTTCTTCAGAAGGGGCAGATTTTAGCTATCACACTGCACTGTCCTTCACTGTTATGGGCCCACTTAGGAAAAGGAAGCATTTCCCATTTCTATAGCAATATCCCTTATTTAAGGCAGGACAGGGTGGCTTTCCATTCTTTCTTGAGGCCTGAAGTGCCTCTAAGTCCCAAGTATTTGACTGAAGTTTTGCTTTGCTGCCATCCCATTCTTCTGTATTTCAATGGCTGTGCAGTGGAAGTACAGCTTTTTCATTGTGAACTCTTGTACGTATCTACAGGATGGTTAACGGAACTGGGAAGTACAAAGAAATTCTAATTGCTTTTCAATTGCTGCAGGCCCTTGAAAAAGATAGGCCCTCACCAAGCCCTGATAAAGCTGGGCTTGACGCAAGTGATCTGTATCTCCATTCATTCCCATGTGTGTTTCATTTACCAGAAACCTCTAAATACTGTGATATTCATCATTCACATGACCTAGCAAAGCAAGCTATGTCTGAAATATCATAAGCATTACAGTTCAGGATAAAAGGCATCCCTTGAGTAAAAGAGCAGCAAAGCACACTAGCTTTTAGCACCAGCTTAAATTTCCCTAACGCTGCATTACTCTATTGTGCTAAGCTTATGAATAGGAGCCGCTTTCTTTTGCCTCTCACTATGAACACACTGCACTGTCTGTCTCATGTGGCTTCCTGGTGCCCTTCACATGCAGGCTGTGATATTAGCTGCTTTGGTGTTTACAAATAATGTGGTGTGACAGATCTGGGAGTGTGTTGGGGAGGGAAGCACTAGGGTTGCACCTGCTGTCTGAAGCCCTGGAAGGTTAGACAGCAGCTCCTGGGAGGATGGGAGACAGCTGGGCTGCCTCTGTGTTCAGCTCACAACACAGCATTTCACTTAATATTTGGTCAGTGGAGGCTGATATGGGGTTCAGAAACCAATATAATAATTCTTATTAATAAAAAAATTACTAAATAATTATGAAAATAATTGGTAAAGCATATAGCCCAGTGATATAATCATTGTTGTCAATATAATAAAATAAATCCTGGAACAGACAGCTGAGATCCTAACCACAAACATGTATCACAGTCTTACACAGTTCTTCTGCCCAAACATTTCCTAGTAACTTGTTAAATTCATTAAAATACATTTTAAAAGTCCCTGTCTGTCCCATTTTGTTAAGATATAAAATATCCCAATTACATTACATTTGTCACAATACAGAAAGAAAATTATGAAGACCAGACCTCTCTTACGAGGGGTCCTATTTCAGGTGAAGGAAAACCAGAAAGGAGCCAGGCAGATGATTGCAGACAGTGCTGCTTTTCCCCTTCCTGCAGAGTGACACTGATGTGCCAGGAACAAACACATCCCTCCGAGCCTCAACACCCTTCCATTTGTGCAGCTATTAAATGTGAGTTCTGCACACTGTGCCCCTTCCCTAACCCCCCATCACAGGCACACGTGCTAACCCTCTGCCCGGGCACCACCTGAGCCTGAGGAAGAAACCACTGCTGCCACATCCCTCACAGTCCTGCCAGGCAGGAGTGGCATCCAGGCTAACTGCAGCAGTGGGCTGCTGCCAGGCCTCTGCTGCTCCATCTCCCACCACATTATGCCTGCAATGCCCGTGGTAACCATTGCTAGGACCACCCGCCCCCTCCTCCCCTCTGGTGCAGGAGGCAGGAGCAGCACCCCAAATTCCTCTACATCAGCTGAGCTGCAGTGACCGAGCACCAACCTGCAAAAGGGAGCCATGTCAACCTGCACCCCTTTGGGAAAGAACTTGTGGAAGAGTCAGGCTTAATCCTAGTGGTATGTGCTGCGTTGACACTGCCTGAGCCCTCTAATTACCTCGTTAGTGTAATCCCCTAGCAGACAGCCCGTGAAAAATGTGCTGGGCACTATGTACACACAGAAACAGACCTGTCCTGAAACAACTTGGCAACAGGCGTGGTGCTCATCATCACCCACAAAACCCTACGAAAAGACACACGCCTGGTGCTCATAGCCCGGGCAACACTTCAGCATGCCCAGAGGGAAACAGCCTCTCTCACTGTGAGGACAGGCACCCAGCCAGCCCCTTGGACAGCAGTGGCTGTTTGGGCTCCCTTCTCCACCTCTCTGGGTCAAACAGGGGTTGCAAAACTTGCTGAGAAGATGAAACCACTTGTATGACCTTTTTAGAGCCGCCTTCTCTCTCTGATGACTCTTACTGCAGTAGCCTGAGTAAAATAGACAACTGCTAGAAAAAGCCACCCCTGACATACCTGCCCTGCCATTCACCATCCACCTCACACTGCTGGGCATCACCTGCATCACCCAGTGCTAAATGTAAACTGCCTGAAAACAGAGGTTGACTGTCCTTCCCTCCCACTCTCCATGAAAAAATGCTTCCCCAGAATGCTTTGCTGAATGGGACTGCAGGCCAGGTAGTGCTCAGAGATGGGATTGGGAGTTTGCATTCCCAAAGGAAGAAAGTGTGAGAGCTTTTATTGCTGGTCCCTGGACACCAAGCCTGGCATTTCCCGTAGCACAGCCGACCTATTACAAGCATAAATGTTGTTTGGTTGGGTTTTTTTTCCAGAAAAAGACTAAGTAAGCAGTATATACACAGGGAATAGACACTGGCTATACAGTTGCAGAAGTAGAGTCTGTTAATTCTCTGCATCAAGACCTTTTAGAAAGTAATACTACGTAGCTGGCAATCCCATTATCAGGACAGAATCCAGAGGACTGGAGGAACAAACTGGAGTTTGACAGTGATGGAACAAAGCAGAGTTAGACATGATTTGGACAGTGCTGATAAAGGAGAGAAGAGGAGCTGAGCAAAGCTGCAAGCCCATATTAGGTCAGGAGGTTACTGCAACCATTTACAAAACTGGGAGAGGGAGAAAACACATAGCTCTGCAATCTCTGTAGTGTTCAAGGTATGGGCCTAAAGAGCAAATTTCACAGTATCTAGAAGAAAGATTTTTGGAAGTCTTTTTGCAGAGAACGATATTCACAACATCTGTGCTGCCCACACTAATACATCACAACAGCCACAGGATTGTTCTTTACATTGGGGATGGAAAGGAAAATTTTCCTTGAGCAGACAACCATGAGTACAAGGATCTTCAATCTCCCCTGGATTAGAACAACTTGCTGTTTCTATAAAGTATTAAATGAAATTCTAAAGAAGCAGAGAGATTAAAGGCCAACTTCAATGATCCCCAACAAATACATCACAGACAGTCTTTGTAATCCTCGGCTGCCCATACATTATTTCACAATTTTAAGGGCATTGCACTCTGAAAAAGGGGGTTATAAAAATAGAGCAAAAAGACGGCAAATTCGCACTTGGATAGCTGGTGACATTTTTTAACTTTGGATAGCTGCTACCTGTAATGCCCTTTCCTATACATCATTCAATGCATACAACAATTTACTGCCAGGTAATGGGTCACCCCCAAGACATTTGTATTCAGGATGCCATACGAGTCACTGTTTGAGCCCAAATAAAGTTAGTTCTGCTATAATGAACAAGGCCATCAATTACAGGAATGAAATTCAAGCCAGAGCGTAGCACTTGTAATTAAGACACAGTGAAACCAGGGCAGGTATGAGTGACAAGAAGGGGGCAGAGCTCCTCCAAGCATGTCAGTGCAGTGTCCACCCACTCTCCTAGCATATTCTGTGAAGGAAGACTTGCCCTCATGGGAGAAAAGTGCTGGGCTACCTATGTGCTAAACTGCAGCTGGAAATAGACAGGAGGGAAAGAAATTTTTAGGAGAGTATGTAATTGCAAAATCTGCATTTCCTTAGTTAAACCAGTTGACAAAGATGTGTCAGCAGCAACCCTGTAAATATCAAATGAGAAACCCTACATGATTGATATAGCTTTACAAAAATATGCTTAGAAAGGAGTATGACAAGCCCAAATGGGAACACAGTGCTTCAAACATTAAAATTAAAAATGCACAGGAAAATTATAAATATTACAAATATTTCACAAATGCTAACAGCAAAATAACCTGTTGTGAAGCATTATTCTGAGGAGACCTCAGCCTGTGCAGATATTTGGGTTACCCTTAACTATTTTGCCTGCTCCTGGGGCTGGACTGTGATTGCCTGGGAATCTCTTCTTGTTGCCTGTGGGGAGCTGGGGTGGCTCCCTAAGTGTGCAGGGGCTGCACTCTCTCATGCTACTGCTGTTTTGAAGCCTAAAATGAGCTGCCTCAAGCTTCTTGCTGGGATTCAGGGTCTCTGCCTCTGGATACAGAAGGATGCCCTGACTTTGTGGACAAAAGCACAAAATGAAAGATAAATTGTGCATTACTGGGTGTTATGTGGGGAAGTGAGACCCAGGAGAGGGTCTCAAAGGTCTCAGACCTCTGAGAGTGGCTCCTTGAGAGATGGGTGAAAGCAGGGATTGGGATAATGCTTTTGGTCTGCTCTGTAGCTCCTGGGAAGGACAGACAGCTTTTCCATGTCTTGACAGGGGACCTGACTGCCCTGAGCCTCCCCACTGCACCGCCTCAGTGCTTCAAAGAGCTGGTTTCTGAGGAGGCAATGGTGCTCAGCACATGCCCAAAGGAGAAATTCACAGCTTCAACTTTGTTTTATTCATCCCTCTCTAAATACATCCTATTTGGGGCCCAAGTCATGTACTTTGGTTTGATATAGATTTTTTACAAATGACAATGTTTTATCTGTTTTCTTTTTTAGTGCAAAATAGAAGGAAAAAGAGGATGACCCATTTATATTCCCTTAAATCAGGGAAAAGGTTAGTTTCCAGACTGATCTGAGAACTTATCCCACTGTTTTCCTCTCTGTCTTTCTTGCTAATATCAAAACAAGCACAAGAAGCCTAAAATAGTAACATGGATGCACTTAAAAAAACCCCAACCAACCAACCAACCAAAACAATAATCATACCGCATTTGCATGTTGTTGTGTGGGATGAGCTGCAGTCACACATCCAGGGCTGCTTTCAGGAGCTGCTTCTGGATAAGAAGCCTTCTATCCTCCAGAAACTGAAGGATCCACCAGAGCAGTGCAAGGTCACCATAGCCATGACCAGTCCCAAGACAAAGTAGGGAGCAGGAAGGGACCATGTCTGCACTGTTAGGCAGGCTTGGGGGACTTGTACCATTCCACTTCTTTTGAGGGAATGAATCTGTCACCCCAGTCACACTGCACGTGGTATTTTAATTATGAAATTATTATGGTAACAAATTAAGACTGACAGCTAATGGGCCCAACCCCAAATATAGAATAAAATACGAAAAAGTTGAGCAGCACTGTCAGTGTGTCCTTGGTTGTAACCACGCACCAAAACACGTGGGAAGAGCTTATGGATCCCTTTGCAGAACTTGCTGTTGTTGCTGCCTAGTAAAGGAGGTTTCTGATGATGATTTGCAAATCTGCTTCTGAAAAGTCGTTTTTAGGCAGTAACTCCAAAGACCTTCTAATCTCTGTGCACTTCTCATGCTGAAGTACATCAGAGCAGGAACATCCTGATGTGCTTTGTATTTGATTTGCCTACTGCTATGAACCGCTTCGTATGTGGAAAGATTTGCAAAGCGTGCAGCCAGAGCAAAGCAGCTCCTGCTGAGGACTGCAGGCTGGGAAAATAATCAGGGGAAATACCCTTTTATTATACTTCTTGACCAAAACGTAAAGTAGCACTTTGATATTCTTACAATAAATCAGCATATGAACTATGGGGATTTTACCATATACAAATGGCTAAATACCGGATACCAGAGTGGAATTTAATTCTGTGCTAGAATCACACCCATCTCTTCCTTTTTAATGACTTTAAAGAAAACACCAAAAAAAACCCTCTCACATTTTCATTAACTTCAGTGAGGCTTGAACTAAGGCCTCAGGCAGTGTAATGCTTTCATTGTCTCCACTGAAACAGGAGTTTGTAGGAGACCGGTCATCACTCAGGGGTTGCTGCAGAGAGGTGTCTAATTAGGAAAAACTAATCCACAATTATTGTTGTTCTGCTGTGAATCAAAGTAAGGCAGCAGGGATGCCTGCTGAAAGGAGGTGGTCAGGTCACATCCTGAAGCCCTACCAAGGTCTGACAGGTAAGGATATAAATCTAGGATTATTCTACAAAGCCTGAAAAAAAAGCACGACCAGATTTAGCAAGGACTTGATAAATCTTCATCTCTTTTCTCTGACCAGGAAAGCAGAGCAAAAAGGGAAAAGAAAAAGGAAAACTTCAAACCATGAGCTAAATATTCTTTCTCTACCACTGGTCAATGCAAGAATTCACAAAAAGCTTTCGCTCTCCCAGGAATAACAAAATGGAAATGCCTGGGCTAGATCAGTGAAAGAGCTTTTGAACTGAAACATGGCAAATAATAGCAGAATAGGCTTTATACCAGCCTGGGTGCGGAAGATTAATAACTACGAATAATATGTATGCATTAGAGTGAATAATGACAGCCCTGAAGAAGGACTGGCAAAGACCGACAATTTTTTTTAGATCATTATTTCTCAGATGACAGAAACTATTACAATGAGGAAATTAATGCACTTTTCATTTTTCTAATTAAAACACGACAACTGTTTCTCTTTACCACTTAATTCATTGCTGGCTCTTTCTTTCTGTCTCCTTGGCCACTTGGAAAAAACATGTCCTCACAGGTAAGCTTTTTCTTAGCTGAGGGCCCAACCTATCTCAAAGGTTACTGCCATGTCAGTGGTTAAAGTGAGGGCAAAAATAGCTATGTTAAAGGTTTCCACAGCAAAAGAACCACATAATTTGAATTCTTGGTGGTCCTAAAGCAGGCCTGTTCAGGTCATTACCTGGGTACATGCTCTGCCTACTGACCAAGAAGTAAGGGAAATAAAACTGCTTGTGGGACTGATTTTCCTATGTGGCTGCTCATTAACAGCCTGAATTTTACATTACTATAGGTTTTATGGAGGATTTTGATAAAATGTTCATTTCTAGTCTGTTCTTAGAAGTCTCAGTGTGGTGATATTTTCTTGGTTGTTTGAGAAACCTGAAGTCTCTGGATCCTCTAGTAAGCTCTTTTCTAAGATCCTGCCAGTCTTGACACCCAAAATATTGGGAGGGACAGAGAAAATAAAACCACAGGCAATTAGCAGCTGGTCTCAACCAAGGCATCACTTCCAACACTTCCTACTCCTTCCCTGGCTGCCCTACCTTGCCAGGCTCCTGAAGGGAGCTCTGAGATAAACAGAAATGGAAAAGCACCCACTTTTTCTCCCTGTAAATCTCTGAAGTGTGGCAAAGCCTAGGTCCCTCTCTCCAGACACTGATTCTCCCCCATCTTTGGCAGTGTTTTGTCTCTAAATGCAAAGCAGGTGGTAGAGTATTCTTGTCCTGAGAGGAACATTGGACTCCGCTTACTGGGATCAGCAGGTGAGGAGTGAAAGCCCTCAGAGATCCACAGCAGCTCTTTGAAAAAAGAGCTCAAACACAGAAAGGAAAAAAAAAATAGAAAAGGGTAGGAAATCAATCAGGGAAAAGTTTGCAGCATACACAAAAACACCATGAAAAAATATTGACTGTTCAACAATTGCGCATCTTCAAATTCACTAAAGGGGCATGAAGTTAAATAAAAAAACCAAAAGAATCTCAGACAGGCACACAGCATTTTCCCTCTGCCGTACACAAAATGTCCCCACGCTATTTGGCTCACCCATCACTGCAGGTAAAGCTCTTCCTGGCCATGCCAAATGCCCTGAATGACACCCAATTTCCTAACCTGGCTTTGTTATTTTCTACTTATTTTGCATATAACTAGAGTATGAATTTATAACGTGTTTTCATTTACATAGGAAAACTGGAGAAAGCAGTTTGTGCCCCAGAAGGAGACAAAGAAACTTGAAGTAAACGTAGATCTAGAATTAGGCAAAACAAAATGCTAATTGAGATAATTATTGTTAATAACTTGGAACTGAAACTCATTTGGGCGAATCCTCTTCAGATTTTGCCTATTCATTTCCCTAACTGTCAACATAAAAATGGCAGGTTTAGACAAACAGTCTAGCCTTAAAGGAAAATAGAATAGAATGAAAGAAATAGAATGAAAGCTTGTTGCAGCCTTAAATTCTAAGAGGAACAAAGCATCACTATTATTATAAGGCATATACTTATCTGAAATTTCCTTCCCGCTTTTTAGCTAATAATAAAACTACTTACACTTTAGGAATAGCAAATGATTGATTCTGACTGGTGCTTAAAGAAAATGCTTTTGGTTTTTAACCTAACTTTCTGCCACTGGCTTCTCTACAGCATTATGAACGCTCTATCACTTGTTGCTATGATTGCAGCAATGCCTTGCAGACACTGCAAGATGAAAAAAGTAGTCTCTATGTTCCTTCCAAACTGTTTAGCAGGGATTCTCCTTAAAAATGAAAATAAGCAACATTGAGACATAAAAAGGTTCTACCCACAAATGAGAGAAAAATTATATCAAAATAAAACAAAAAACCTGACCCATCCACAACTGAAATTAAATACCCATTTTAATTTCTGCAGAGTGAAGTGAATCTATAGTATTCACTACAGCTATTCATGCTCCAGAGTTGTGCTGCATGTATTGATGTGAGCAGTTCATTATTCATCCTGCAAGGCATCCCACTGACCTCACTTCAGTAGGAATTGCAGAATCACAGCCCTATTATGGGCAGGCCCAATATTTATGCACACTTGTCAGATTTCACACAGCTCCTCTGAATGACATGCTTTCCTCTGGTCCTGCCTTTCTTCTCTTTAGGCGCTTCTTTCTTTCCTCTGCCCTCTAACTTCTATGTGGCTTTCCATTATAAGTGTAAATTTAGCCAGTGAGCCTCCCCACAAGCTCACACATTGGACTGTTCAGTTCTCACAAGGGACTCTGGACATATTCATTACGACCCCAGGCTGAAATATTCAGTCACACAATAAACCTGTGAGGAAGGGATGCTCACCAGCCAACACTAAGGAGCTGAGCCCAGGGTAAGGGCTGAGCCCAGGGTAAGAGCTGAGGGAGGGGAAGACTTTTAAAACTTTGTAATTACTGTCTGCAAATAGTCTGCAGAAAATACTCCAGGCCACCAACTGATTGTAGTTCCACTAAATATTTTAAAAAGCAGCCTTGACAAGATTTCCTCTGAATCAAATGCTCTTCTTCCTAATTTTTTTTCCTGGAAACAGTATTCTCCATAGATGCCAGAGGGCTCTGATTTCCTTAAGAATAACAAGGTTTTAATACCAGAAGACTGGAGATTAGAAGCAATGCCAGGTGTCCCCCCGCACGCTGCATGTAGGGAGCAATGTCCCCCGCGCTGCTGTTGCATTAACACATTCCCAGCACAGAACTTCTGGATATGTTTCACAGCAAGAAACTACATGGGGCCTAATGTGGGAATAATCTCCAAAAGCAGTATTTTCCTTTTGGCTGGATTTTAACAAAGAATGCAAATACATATAGGCTTTTATAGTCTGAATGCTTCTGTTCAAATCTCTTGATTCAAAAGCCTTTTTTTTCTCAAACATTGATCATGAAAGCAGAACCTAAAACCCAACCAGTCCTTTTCTGAATCAATATTCTGGGTACAGCAGTGCAATAATGTCACCTAAGGGGTTATAGTTTTTAAGAGCATTGCTAGCTCTTACCTTGGTTATTTCAGCCTTTTAAAAATGGAAACAAAAATAACCTCAATATGGAAAAAATGCATTTTTGAGGTGCATCTTAGGATCCTGGCTTGGTAGTATACCAAGTAGTCAGATGGCTGCTCCCACATTAGAGACAGGGTGGTATTTTCAGCTTTTCTGGCAAGTTTTTTTACTGTTTTGTTTCCTTATGCTCTTTCTGTTGATTTCCTATCTGCCAGTGTTTCACCTCAGAGAGATAAACTGAAATTTCAGACTCCACTGAAGCCTCTTTGTTCTCTCCCACACAACACATTGACGTACCCCAAACAAAAAAGGGTCACTAGCAACAAAGTGGCCCTAGAGCCCACACTGCTGATGCAAATTTCTTCAAATCATGAGCTTTAAACCTCATTATGCTTGGAAGTTTGTGCAAATGTGCCTGGGTCTTTGTGCACAGTTGTAAAAGAATGATAAATGAAGGAAACTGATATTGATTTTTCTCTCTTTTCTCACAATTGGATATTTATGATGCAAACAACCCCTAAAATATGTAGACTTTCTTGAAGAGCCTTGAAGAGGCTGCACAGTCAGCAGAATACCAAAGTTCAGCTGCAAAGGTCAGGCAGACACATAGAAAAAGGAAGGAAAATGTCCTGGGACTAGACCCGCTTTGGAGAGGAACAGTTTATTCTGCAAGAGAGGTCACAATTTTGATTTCTTTGCAGCCCCTCAAAGCAGCAGATGCAAACATGGATGTGATAAACAAGAAGGCTGAGTTTTTGTTTAACACCAATTTCTGTATGTCCTAACTTCTAGAGTGCAGTTTGCTCATGTATGTACCGCACAGAATTTTCGAAAGGATTAAATCTTTGCAAGGATTAATCTTTGAATCTGTGTTTTGGAAAGATTTGCATATCATATGTAGAATAACAGCTAGAGTTAAGGTCACTTGATAACTTGCCAGGCGATAGGAATTAAAAGATAAACTGTTGTGTAATTATCTTATGCTGCATTTAGAAAAATTCTCTCCTATTATCCTGGGATAAAACCTGCATATAATTTGTCACGAATTAAAAAGCACACAAGTATTGAAAATAAATATACTTTAGACAGTACCACAGTTACACAAACAACAGTCACAACTTATTCTTCAATTCCAGTGGATGTTCCACCACACTGCAAACACGTATGTCACTTCATGTTGTGGCAGTGTGATGTGTACCCTGGAAATGAGCCAAATTCAGCAGCGGTTAAGGTGCAACCTGGCACAAGCCGGGCATGATATGTACAGCTGCTGCCACAGGGATGGAGTTCATTCTGCTAAACTGGCAATGTGCCAGGTTTACACCTTTCTGGTCAGTGAGTGCAGTTCTGCTCCTCTTTCTAATTTCATTACTGCTCTCTTCTTGATTGTGAAGCATTAAATCAAAGAGAAAAGTAAAAAAAGTGTCAGTATAGATAAGATGTTTGCACAAAACACAACTTTTTTATAGCTGTGAGGAGGTACTTCTCAGAGCTATGCCTCTGAGGTGAGAACTCAGTTCCCCCTGTTTTAAGCTCTGAAAAAACATAAGGACCTTCAAAAAGAACTACTTGCTGTTGAGGCCAGTAAAAGAGGCAGGCAGTGGTATTTCTCACTCAAGCAGAGAAACAGGCATGCCACAGTGGAAAAGGAGCATGTTCTCACTGGGAACCCTGTGCATCCTTGGTGACCTCCACTTTTCAACGTGAGACCATAAAGGCTGCTTTGGGTGGAGGATGTTTTTTTCAAGTCATTTTTTAGTTATTATCAGTGGCTTCCCAGCAGCTTGTAGGGTCCAGCAGGAAAAGGTTCTTCACAGAGATAGTGGCTGACCCCTGGAACAAACTCCCCAGGGAAGTGGTCATGGCACCAAGCCTGTCAGAGACCAAGGAGCATCTGGATGATACTTTTAGTAATAAAATTTAGATTTAGGTGGTCCTGTGAGGAACTGGGAGTAGGACCTGGTGATCCTTATGGATCCCTTACAACCCAAGATATTCTATGATTCTACCAATTAATGAGGCTAAAGTCTGTCCCAGCTGCTGTTGATCTAGTCCATAACTAAATTCACTCTTCCATGTCCTACCAGTTCTTCCAACCCACTTCTGGAAAAGCGAGAGAATGTGTTAGTCAATCACATAATTTGGTAGGGAAATGCACAGTCCTGTCTGTCTGTAATCTCCACATCACAAGAATAGCAAAACACTCTTCCATCTTATCTGCAGGTCTGACATTAGCCCCATGCTGGCCTGGGCCCTCAAAGCTTTCTCTGGATTCCCGGGGGTTTTCCACCCGAGAGATGATTGATTAATCCACACCCATCTAACAGAAGGTCACCAGCTCACTCCATGCTCACTGGAATACTGTGCAATCACAGGATTCAATTTAAAGTTTCTAAGGACAAGCAATTGGCTCCTCAGACACTGATCTATGAAACAGTAGGGTGCTCAGCTACAGAATAAAGGAGAAGCAGGAGAGGGCATTTCAGGAGCCCTACTGCTAATGAGTGAACCATCTGTCTGTCTTCTTTGTGAAAATTGGCTATTTATTCTGACATTTTCTTTTCCCCAAACAGTTTTTCTGCTGATGACCTTATTATTTTAAAGTAATGCAATCTAATTTTAATGCTAGTACTTGTCAGAATTATTTTAAAGAGCAATAATGATAACTGCAGCTATCTTAGTGAACAGAAAAATAAAAATGTATGATGCCTGTGAGAGAAAAGGTGCAAGTCCCATCACAAACAAGCCTGGCTGGTGATAATTATACTCATTATTCAGAAAGAAAACCATGGCCAGCTGTGAAATGAGTGACCAACACTGAATTCTTTGCATGGGATCACTCTTCCATCACAAATGAGAAAAGATGCTGAATACAGAAAAAAAAGAGAAAAAAAGAGAGAGAAAAAAAGACTCACTATTGACAAAAGCTTAACATAAATACATAAACTGAGATGGACTGTCCCTGGTCTTCTGCCTTACCCAATTTATGTCTCTCAAAGGAATGTGTCCATTTCAGGACAGCAGACTGTTCTTGAATGCCTCTAAATGTGAACACCATTTTAGCAGAAACGTGAGACGAGAATACAGAGACTAATCAAATTGTCCATCCATCTTCCGGTATCCCATCTCTGCCGCAGACACCATGAGCTGTTTCACTGAAATGGGCAAAGAGCCTGATGGTGAGTTAATAGGGATAGTCTGCTGAGCCAGGAAGTCTCCTCCTTATTCTTACCAGCTATAGATTAGTTTCAGACCTCAGTTATGAAACTTTGTGGCCCTTTCAGGACTTTCCTTCATGGTTGTTTTTTGGGGCTTTCTGGCCTGTTTTCAAGCAGTGCCATTACAATCCTATATTTTGAGAAGCTAGGCATTGCCTAGGCACTTCTACTAAAAAAGAATATTCTAAAATGTCAAAAACCCTAAGTATACCAAATTTTAAAAGGACATCTGAGCACATGTTGGTGGTTATTTTTGGATCCACATTCCCTTTTATCTCTTGTTTCAAATCACCAAGCACGGGTCAATTGAAACCTCAAAAATGAAGTCACAGGGAAGGCAATTTCTTTGGATGGGCAGGTAGAACTTGACAGTATCTCTCCAATCACTTTTTGATATTAATTTTAATCTCAGCTGACCCTGTATTTCTTTGTGCGTGGTTCTATGCCAGACAGTAAATGAAGAACATTGCATTTGGACTCATATTTGTACTTTTGGTGAGGCAAGCATTTACCCCAAATGAACACTTTACTAAGCAGCTTTGTCAGCAGCAGCATTTTCTGATATTTAAACTGAAGTTTGCCAGACTCAGGGAGTGAAAGGAGAGATTTATTGAGAAAGGACTGATACATCCTGCTGCCATGAAGGTCTTCCAAGAACACACAACTTCTAATTACATGTGACCCCTCTTTCTTCAGCCTGATGCCATTCCCATCAGCCTTTGAGATGCCTCTGACATACAACAAAAAGAGGGATAATGAGCCCTGAGATGGTCCTAATCTAACATCTTTGGGCTGCACACCAGCCACCAGAGAACAGCAGAAACACTAAATAACAACAGAATGTACAAACCAAGGCGGTACAAGAGCTGCATCTCTTTTAATAATTTCTGTTTGATGAGTGCAGTCCTAAGAGGAAGAAGCTGGTCATGTCTGACTTGTACAATGTGCTAAAGCACTGCATAAAGTTAAAAGTAAGCAGATTTTTTTTTTAATCAATCAACAGAAGACACAAAAAAGGAATTCTTAAGGGCAATCAAACTGGAACAAACTTCTGATGGGAAAGATTGAGTGATTTCTGCTTTTCTGGTGGTTTATCTAAAGCACCTTGAGCATGTCCACTGGTCTCTAAAAGCACTGTGGACAAACAGCTCCAAGCAAAGCTGCTTCAATAAAAGGGGACTTCAAAAATCATGTTGTTAGCATTCGTCTGTTCCTCATTACTCCAAGACAATATTAAATCTGAACAGATCTGGAAAATTGTACCTCCTACACAGACATTTTTTTCTCCTTATTGTCTCTCCAAGTCCTGAAAATGCAGCTGAAGGCGTGAACAGCTGCAATACTGGAAGCTACAAATATGCTGCTTATGGAGTGGCAATGCTGGAATAACCAGAGCATGGTGCTAGACTTTTTTCAAGAGAAAGAGTTTCAAGAGTGAACTGGTAAAGCAGATTTTCCTGCTCTTCTAAGAAAAGTGACTGCTCCAGGGCCATGTGTTCATCAAACAACAGGACATATATTTCTGGTTTTACAATCTAGTAGAAGATGCTAAAGGCCTAAAGCCTCCACAATAACTCAGAGTATGTCTCAATGCCTCTATTCTGACTTTTTCCTTCTGGGAACACTAAAAACATGATAATGTGGTTTATTTTTTATTTGCATCAAATGAGAAACCCAAGCATAATTGATGGCATTGTGACATGGGGAGGAAGACTTAAGACAGCCTAGTGGCATCCACTGCCAGATTGCTCATTTTATTGGATCTGAGGGTGTCTGACCTGGGAATAGAAATGTTCTTGTAATAAAAAAGCTCCACCTCAAAAAATGAAAAAAATTAAAGAACAAAAAATGAGGGTACCAGGTCATCTGACTAAAGGCTTTATCACAATAAGCATAGAGACCTGGAAAGGATCAGAGGAATGACAAGGGATGGAGGAACCCAAGTGACCAAATCAGTGAAATCAGAACATTACAAAGGATATTATTAAACTGTTGTCCCTAGAGTGAAATCCATGAAGAGCTGGGGGGAAGAAACTTTCTTCTCAGACTCCCATGCAAAATGCGAGGGTTACTGCCTAGAGGGGCATAGGCCTAACTATGGAATGTAGGAGGAAGCAAATCTGGGAGTGGTGTAAAGCTTATCTAACTGGCAGTTTGTCACTCTAGGAAATGCTGTATTTTGCAGATCTGCTTCAAGTGGGCAGAGAAATAAAATTAGGGAGAGAGATGACACAACTAGACAGTCCTTACACTTATCTTCTTTTTCTAGCTGGCATTGCTTACATATCTCCATGCATGTGCCCACAAAGTCATAAACTACATAATGGCTGTATGTCCTATATACCATACATTTGCATATTTTATTCATAAAGCTGAATAAAGCAGCAAAAATGCTTTTACTTATTGATTACTATCTGAATTCAATTTCACTTCAGCATCTCGTTTTTGACATTAATGGGCTGTAGTCAGGCTCACCTATTCCATGCTCACATTGAACAAAAGACCTCATCATGTAAGTTTCCAGGAATAAGAATTCATTTAGAGTAAAAGGATGAATGGGAATTGCATGCCTGTTTCCAAAACTGGAAATTTCTGATGCTCTGGACAGGAACCCAACACAATCTAAGATTACTTCAAGCCGTGAATGTCAGCTTACAGAGGAACTGTGAATCAAGAATTGTTGCAATGGGTGAAGAAAATACACAGCTTCAAAGGACTTATTGAATCCCTCTTCATACAATTCAGCAGTATAGTCAGAACAGGAAGAATCACAGAAACTTTGTCCATTCTGGCTTTCAGTGCAGAGCACCAAGTGCAAATGGAAAATGTCTGGAACAACCTCTACCAGAATGTAAAAAAAACAACTGAATGAGACAAAAATCGGGTCTTTTTTCTTTTTAGATCTCATTACTACTGTGTAGGAGGTCATCATGAAACTTCTTGATTTGTAGAGGTACATCATCATCACTAAATTAAAAGCCTTAAGGAGAACAATGCTGCAGCCATGTTACAGGAGAAAACTGGAAGTGAAGAGACTGCAAACGTTGCTTGTCTTTTCACAGGTGGCAATATGTTCTCCTGACTCATGCATATGTAGGAGACCTGCCCACAGTCTAAGTCTATGCAGGAGCTTTTCAGTAAGACTTTATTACAATCTCTTTCAGTGCGTGCCCATAAACAAGTTTGTCTTCCTGGCATAAATCTTCTACGTTGTATTTATGCTCCGCTGCAAGTCTCAGGAAAACACTAGAGGGTTTATCAGTGCTAAAACTTCAGATATGCTACAGCCAAGGATTCAGAAAATTACTCATTATCTTTTAAAACAGTTAATGCAAGCCTCACTTTTAAACTGTACATTCTTTATGACAGAGAACTTGTCTTCTGCCTTTTCTGTGAAGTATTTGGAATATTTTTGAGCCTCATGAAATTATAATAACACCCTCACAATCAAGGTAATGAAACTTAGTATTTTATAATGGCGTCTCTTATAGAAAAAATGTTTCAGAAAAATTCGGACATGCCTGCCTCTAAATGGAAGTTTTAATTATAATCAAAAAATATTTCTCATTTGACACATCTTGATACCCTTAAATAGGTTTTCACTTTAAATCAGACTTTCAGAAGAAAAAATTGCTCAGAGTTTAAATCTTCTAAGTCTTTGCATTCAGCTCTCCCTTATGACAAAAATACCATGGAAATAATGCAAATGTCAGCCTCCCTGCCATAGGTCAGAACAAGAAAAATGTGAAAGTCTTCAGTTTTTATATAATACTCCTTCTGTCTGCTACATACATTAACATTTACGATGGAAAATGTCGAAGACCTCCCACCTCCAGTTGTTCAAGAATTTCTTGTCTAGTATCCACTGCAGACTATAACAGATTTGCTGGAATACGCATCTCTGCATCCTCACATGAATGCTCTGTGTGTTTGCAAAGGTCTGTGAGATGGGCATGCCAGAAAGCCAAGCTTGTTAACAGCTCCAGACAGTTCTCACGGGAGTTTCTGTGTACCTGTAACACACACCTCAGTATTCACCCGGAGAAGACCACATGTAATTTCTCTGCACGCAGCCAGAATCAGCGCAGTGGATCAAAAGAGCCTTGAGGTTCATATCAGTAATTTCCTGATATTCCATATCCCTGGATATTGGCTTAAAGGAATAACCTCCAAGGAAGTTCAAACCTTCAGTTTTTCTGCCTTTCTCAACATTTTGATGAACTCCCCACATCACCTTTTGCATCTAGCAGTTCAATTTATGCAGAACACAATGAACATGAGCCAGAAATACACACTCAAACCATACCAAATTCCTGAGGAAGAACAAAATTGCATCTCACCACTGACCTGATGAATCTTTGCAAATCAGTGATTAAACCCCCTTTGTCTGACTAGATTCAAATGGATTCCTGTGATAGGAGGGACATACTTCTCAGGTAGATTCCAACTTCCAGATCATTCATGGCATCACCTATCCTATCATATGTGCAGGACTTCTAAATCAATCCTACCGCCAAAGAGGGCCACAAGGCTAATTTTAAGACTGCCATTGTTCCCAAGTCTCCATCTAGTACTGGTTCCTGCCTGGGCTTGGGGCTGTTTTGGGTGCAAACAGCAATGCTGCTCCAAGCCTGGTGCTGCTAGGCTAACACAGCAGTCCTTCAGGAAGGGCATTAGAAGAAGGACATGATGGATGCTGCCTTTGCAGGGATGGGGTGCATAGCTGCTTCCCAGGGTTGCCACAGAGTTTGGGCTTGGGGTTGGCTTTGGGCCACAGGGTGAGTCCCTATTCCCAACCCACCAGGTGTGCAGTCCCACACAGGCACCATCCCAGTGAACCTGGGTGAGTGACTCTGGCTCCCAGCAGGAGCAGAAAGATGTGTGCAGGCACTGAGAGGTGAGAAAGCAGGTCAGTTGCATCTCCTGAATGCTATAAACTAAATTTTAAAAAATCCCCTGGGTTGAACTTTCCCAGCAGTGCTGAGGTGGCATGGGATTAGTTCTTGTCCTCATCTCAGTTCCTCAGCAGTGGCACCAACCTGCACACACAGCACTCGGTTTGCTGAATTCCTTCCTTCTAATTCCCATCTGCATGAGAACAACTCCTATGCCCTGGTCACACTTACTGCTCCTGGTTTTTTCTACAGTGTATTGATAAATGTAAAAGGGGGACCAATAGATTTGATATAACTCCTGTCCAAAGGATGTGAAATTTTGGAGGACATTTTTTAACATGTTTCAGTGAACAAAGAAAAGGACTACACAAATTCCTGCATGGAGCTTGACCCCTTGCTAGACCCACCTCCTCCAATCCCAGCACAAAAAGGGATGCCCAACAGGCTGTGCTGAGCTCTGCCCCACCATGTCCCTCCCTTCATGCCCTGGAGAAGGAGGCTGCCTGAGTTTGGCATGGAGTGGCAGCTCTTCCCCTGCACAAGCCCAGAGCCCAACAATGCTGCAGCCCACAAGTGACTGCAGATCTGTTATGCAGCTGTTCCTCTCACATACCTACCCACACAAATCCTGTTGCTCCAACTTTGCTGGGAAGGCACAGAGGACCAGTAAATCCCATTTTATTACAGTCAGGATTAAGCTTACTCATCCATTATGGCAGCGTAAACCTTGCTAAAAAACTTTCTTGTAACCATGCACCATCTAAAAACTGGACTCTCAGGTTTCTTAGAAAAACTGTAATATTTTCTTTCCTTCACTTGCCTTTGGGAGAAAATATTAAAAGTAAAAGCATTTCAGTTGAATTACTGACTAGATGTTGATTTGGCAATTTTCATTAAAAAAATCCATAAGTAAGCAGCAACATGATATAGCCTACTGTAATTTATTTTGTCAGAGAAAAATTGCACAAGCAACCACATCATTAGGATGGACTATTTTAATTAAAGTTCCTGAGGAGAAGGTAGGCATCAACTAAGAAAAGACAGCCATGTCTGGAAGCTGTACTGAGAATAAAAAAATGAAAAGCCAAAACACATACAGAAATGGACACTTGACATTTGAATGAGGATTTCTAATAGCTCAGATGAAGGAAGAATATGAAACTGGGGTTTTGATTTAGGGCCAATTCAGATATAATCCCTTCTGTTAGGGATTTGGGGCTGTGAACCTCCTCAGCTTCAACGAGTATGCTTTTAGCAAGGCTATGCACATCAGACTGACAGACACCTGCATGTTCCCTTTGGGAAGCAAGCTGAAGATGATCACTGACAGTGCCTGAAAGGTGAAGGTTCTCCAGGAAATCCCTTCAAGCTAATGGGACCCCAGGTAAATCTCAAATTCAATGTGTACTTAAATTCTAAATCAAGTGTTGCCTTCATTCCTAAAACTGGGGGTAATATTTGCACTTGTATGACAGGTCTGGTTGCTCGCTTTATAGAGATGCATGCCTAGTCTCCTTTGAGTCTTCCTAAATCCTTGCCCTTCGGTGATAATCATGTAGCAGTGAGATTCACAGACTGGTGACTTGTTTACGCTGTCTACCCAACGAGTTATTCTGTAATAGCTTCTGCCTCCGGCAACTCTCTGTGCCAGTATAAAAGTCACTTTGTCTTAGGCTGGGGGAGCAAAGTCAGCAGCAGAAACACACTTTTCCTACAGTAAACACCAAGGAGAAATGATGGGAGTTTAAAGATTGCTGTTAAGAGCTGTGATTTGGAGGTCAGCCAGTGAAAGGATACCAAACACAGACATTAACTCTTTAGGCACACACATATATTACAATTCTAATCAGAAAACCAAAATAAAATACAAAACTGCTTTCAAACATATTCCTGAACATATTACTCTAGTAGCAGTTAAAGAATAAGAATTCATTGCAAAGCTGTTAGGCCATGAAGCCCAATGGCATCCCTATTCAAGAGATCCAGAATAAACAAACAGACAAAAAGTTGTTGTATATGTTTTAAATAATCCTGTGCCTCGCTTTCTCCCATGAGTAGACCTGGAGTAAATCATACAGATTAAATAACTCCATGATGTAATTTCCTGAAATTACAGTAAGGGTCTCTGACTACAAACATTTAGATAGCTTTAAACACATTACTAAATGTCAGTAAGCACTCTGAAATGCCTTCTTTTCATTTTTGTGATTATGAAAGAGCTACTAGTACTTGAAGCAGTTATACTGGCTAAAAATTTGTTTAAGATTACTCAAAATCCTTGAATATACAACAGCACTGCACATTCATGATTTTTTTTCTCAAGCACTGTTTTCTTTCTTGTATCTGTAATAGTAACCAGTGATACTTTACATTAATTTTTAGTCTTTTCTTTATTTATCTTTTCTAACTACCGTTTAAATCCTCCTGGAACTCAGTGGAAACAGTCCTCAAGCTTGATGGCATTAGCAGTGAATCTGCCTTGCCTGAAACCAGTCTCAGGCTGACATTAGATAAGGCTCCCTGGATGTGGCTCACCAGAAGTTTGCATGTGGCTACTTCCTGCCACACCCAAATATGAAAACAAGGCATCAGTTGCTGTTTACAACACTGCAAGAAATGCTGCAAACATGAGATCATCACAGGAAATTCACATAGTTAAAAAATAGGGGATTAATAATCCAAAACAGAGGAATGTTTCCAAGCAACAGACTTCATTCAAAATAAAAAAAGAGGGACAATATTTTCAGAGTGCTTGTATTTTATTAAGGTTAGAAAGGAAATTCTGTCTGCCCTCTGACAGCTGTTTGTGCCAGCCAGAAGTGGATTTATGGCATAATTGAAATTACATTCTTTTTCTGCTACTCACTTGCTTCTGATGAGCATCATTATGCTGAAGCAATTTATCATGCTTTATACCTGAAAGAGCTGTTCTGTTTCCACAATCCTACCTTTTCTACCATCACTCTCTAAAAATCTGGGCAGCATAATGTCCTTCTTCCTTCTGCTTCCCTTTCATGAAAACTCTGCTGACAATTGTGAGAAAAAATACATAGCATGCACACAATCTCAGATAACTATTATATCTTCTGAGAACTAAGACATACTTTCCTGTCACAGGTGAATTTTCACTTGGAGTCTTTGGCTCCAGTGTCCCTCATCCAGCAAACGCTCCAAAGTAGAGCAGAAGAGAGACAGCCACTGCAACTGGTATATCTGTAAGTAGGCAAGCAGCTGCCCCAAGTGCACAGCAGATCAGGTGACTGCTCTGCAAGAGGAATATTTGTACATGTAGCTTGGCAAAGAAAGGAAAGGAGACATGTTCTTTTCCATTCCTCCTGGCAGATGAAGGAATTATCCCCTACCAAAGGCAGAAGCTGGTGGGTCAGCCAGAGCCCTCAGATGTGCAGCTGCAAGAGGCCACCTCTGCTTATCAGAGCAGAGAACAGCCAACCTATGCCAAGGAATACAGTCTGTCAGCAGAACCTTTTTGTTGCTGCTGTTTACAAACAAACCTCATTCCATGCTGAGATTTCAGCACTGGCAATCAAAATGTACACTAAACAAATTTACCTTGAAGGTCTACTTGACCAAACAGCAAGCCCCAGATGCTGCTTTAAACACCGTTTGCAAGACCACAACTACCTTTTAAACTTTTAACTGCTCAACCACACCTAGCCCAGACTTCAGTTCATTACCTGTTGCCCCAGTACCAAACTGACAGACTGGATTAGACAAAATAGTACTACATAAGGGGAAAAAGGACTGTGGTTGCTGGATCCCACACGGGATGGGCAGGAGTTGGCACTCTACCACAATCCTTTGACTCTAATCAAAGGATTCTTTAGCTAAGTTTTGAGAGTATCCAGAGTTGCAAGATACTGAAGCCTTCATATTTTATTTGGCTGCAGCCAAAATACTTCATTAAACCTCAGGCACTTGTTTGCTGTTGGACATCAAACCAAAATATTGGGTGCTTTGATGCATATGTATTAGTCTAAAGGATTAATTAGGTCTGCAAGAATAATCAACAATTTGAGACACAAAAACAATCTCTTCGCCTGGAAGTCTGCCTCTGGAGATAGCCACTGTTACCTGTGAAGGCGTGACTTGGTCTCACCACACAGCCAACTTCTCTTTAAAAACACAGAAATCAGCACCACACAGCCAACTTCTCTTTAAAAACACAGAAATCAGACCTTTGACTCCTCTCAAGATCCAATTCCCCTATCTTCAATCCCTTGTAAATATGTAAGTATTGTCATCAGTTTCTTCCATATTTCAAATTTCCTATGAACTGAATGTTAAACTCCTAGAAAGCTTAACATGGGCATACTTTTCCCTACCTGGGCAGTAATGAGATATTTTACCTTTTGTTTAATCATCTCACTCCCCAAGGCTGTGTTTGTAACACAGTCATGATTTAAAAAAAAAAAAGTATACAATTAAAGAACGAAAACAAAGTAAAAAGTCAAAGTTATTACCCCATGAGGTTTAAAAACAAAAAAGAACCACAGATATCTCTGACCATTATGACATTCTGATATCTGCTCAATTCTGGTCAAATTCTCCATCTATCAAAGAGGAAAAGGTAAACTGTCACTGCTATGCATGTGATACTGGCAGAGACTGACTATCTGGCTATAATAGTTAGTAGTGCTGTCAAAAAAAATCCCTAAATGCACAGTCACTAATGATTTCATTGTGGTACGTCTTTCATTTGAAAATAATAGTCAGTATTTTAATGGAGAAAATAGAAGCTCAATAAATCCTTAATGATGCTGAGTCTCTTTTATGCTAGCAGTTTTACATGGCAAAAACAATTCTTGGAAATGTCAACCTGCCAATCTGGTTTAAGGTTTTAAACCTTTATTATGAATTTCAGAAGTAGACTAGAAATATTTCTGTTAATGGCTTTGTCTGAAATGTCTTGATTATGGATAATCAGGTATGAGCAGTAGATACTCACAACACAAGAAGCCCCTGAATAGAAAATTAAAGCTAAATCAACATTATCCCAAGGCTTTCTACTCCTCATTCCCCATCACAAGGTTCCAAGCAGTTACTGCCACATCCTCCTCACCCAGCAGGTCTTCATACAAAACTGGAGTAAAATGAGCCTTTGGTGGTGGGTGATTTATCTGAGCTATTTCCTCTTCTGATTGCCCAAGAGGAAATCTCACATTCTTCCCCTTCTCCTCTCTGAGCTGCCAAGTAAAATCCAACTCCAGGACCTCAGAGCAAGAGCTAGAGAGTACAAGTGAGAAACCAAATCAGCTGCAGACCAGGAAAGGGAAGAAAAGATGGCTTAGATTTTAAAACCCAGATTATAATACGACTAGAACAACAACCTATGCATGCTAATTAGTGATCCTGTCCCCTTCAATTATGTCAGCTGATGACCTGGAGTAAAGTGCCGGGATCCAATCAACACCCACATTTAAAACCAGTTAACAGACTGTCAGGTTTAGTTGTGAAAATGCCTTTATTAGTAACTGGTTTTAGTGAATCCTGGAAAGCACCATCAGTCTTTATACATTGAATTACATGCTGGTTGGTTGAGGAACTGAAGCCTTCAGAAAGGCTTTTTTCCCCCCTCTCTCATGGTTTGTACTCACAGTGAAAAATCATGTAGTAACATGACAAAGATCTTTCTTTAAATACCAGACTCTTTGAAAAAGTATGGTACTTCTTGTGGAGCATTACATTGTGGATGCCTGTGGTATATTGTATCCAAAGCCTTCCTCTTGCTATTATTTTTAAAGAAAGCATCTGTGAAGACACAAAGTGTGTGTGAAAGGTCCATATCCAAATTGCTCAACCCCCAAAGGCTCCCTCTTCCTTCCCTTTGAAGGAAGAAAATTATTATCAAATTTTCTCCTGATCACTTTGTAGCATGGAAACAATACTGAAGTTCTCCACAGCGTTTATTCATACCAACTCAGAAGGATAGCAATTCATGCAACGTTTCTGTTTTTTCCTACAGCCCAATAGCACAAAACCATATTCAATGAAAAGCAGCTGCAGGAGTGCCAATGGCTCATCTTCCCGTGCAGAACCACAGTTTCTATTTTTTCCATTTTCTCTCCAAAGAATACACAATTTCTTACATATGGTTATTTTTGCAAGAGTTGTGTTCAAGAGAATCAAGAGGCATCTCTGAATTAGTGTTAAGTTGCAGTCTCCTCTATGACTATGTGAGCTGGTGGACTATTCACTCAAACAAAACTGAACAGATGCAGAACTTTACCCAAGAGTGAAATCAACACTGTAGGATAAAAACCACCCTGACTTTAATATTCACTGACGTATTGTTTTCCATTTTGTTTGGTTTTTTGCACTTACTACACTCAGGCCCAGAATGGAAGCGACAAATTATCCCACCACGGGAATGTTCTCACAGTATTTTCAGGGAGATTGAGAGCAGGTGGGATCATAAATAGCAGAAAAAGCTTCCTGTTTAAAGATTTTCTTTCCTTGTCTGAAGTCCTGACCTAGGGGAGCAGCTTCTGGCAGCAGCTGTAAAATAACTTTCCAAATAGTGTAGCTCAGCCCTCAGCACCAGAGACTGCTGTCCCAAGGTGTGTCTGAAGTCCTGCACATCTCACCTGCCCCTAGCCTTGAGGGCTAGTTTGCATATACTGGAGAATTTTTTGTTCCACTTAGCATTCATATTTGAAAAATTCCTAGGAAAAACCTAAGGTGAGGAAGAAAAGGAAGGAGCAGAAGATGAGAGAATCCCACTGAGAAGGGTCCTGTAGAAGCGGAGAGAGGAATCTGTATGCCATTGGAGGAGATGGAGGACACCAAAAGGTAGGAGTGGTGTGCTGGGCATTTCAAAGATATAGTCTCACTAATTTTTTTTTTTTTTAAGAAAATTAAGCCTAATTTATTTTTACTTTCTCTTGTGAAGGTAATCCACAAACTGTAGTCACAAACCCTCACCACAGCTCACCACAACAGTGGAGAACATAATAGCTATCATTCTACAGTTTTGATACATAATGGTCAAGGTACAACAATCAGTGGTTTTAATACAATGGTCAAAGAAGCTCCTTCCCACAAGTGATTCCCACCCTTTCATATCCTTATAAGTAATGCAGGGCCTACATTTCAGTTCCTCCCCAAACTATTATGGGAACCTTCCCCTATAATTGCCTATAGTTTATGATACCTGTGGCAGTATGCACTATATCTTCTGGTTTGGGAATAATCAACAAATTAGCAAATTCACCATAAAAGACACGTGAGCATGCCAATGGAAAAGCACAAGGATTCCTTTAGAAAGGAGGACTTTCGGAATGACCAACCTGTCAGCCTCATCTGTGTGCCTGGGAAGATCATGGAACAGATCCCCCTAGAAGCTACGCTAAGGCACATGGAGGACAGGGAAGTGATTTGAGACATCCAGCATGGCTTCACCAAGGGCAAGTCCTACCTGAGCAACCTGATGGTCTTCTATGATGGAATGACTTATCAGTGGGCAAGGGAAGAGCTAAGAGATGTCATCTGTACTTCTGTAAGGCCTTTGACACAGTCCCCCACAACATCCTTCTCTCTAAAATGGACACATAGATTTGAGGGGTAGACTGTTTAATGGATGAGACAGTTGGATAGTCATAATCAGATGGTATCATCCAGATGAAAGGGCTCTGGAGAGACCTTATGGCAGCCTTTTAAAATTAAAGGGGTCTTATTAGAACAACAGCTTTTTAGTCAGGCCGGTTGCAACAGGACAAGGCGTAAAAGTTTTAAACTAGTAGAAGATAGATTCTACTAGGGAAGACTTTTTTGTGATGAGGGTGGTGAAACATTGAAACAGATTGCCCAGTGTCCCAGGGTGACATTACGATGCTTGTATCCCCAGTCATCTGTTCTGGTTATGCTGGACATTAAGTTCTGCACTTTGACTGGTTCCAAGAGTGAAGGGGGAGAGAAGAAGTGCAGAGTTTGTTTTCAGAAACTGCACTCACTCCTCCACATTCTGTCTCACAGACTGTGTTGTCAGCAGCACGGACAGTATGGACAGAGCTCTCCTTTGCTTTTAGTTAGTTTTTTAGTTTGCTGAGGCCAGAAGTTTTTTTGGAACGGTTCAGCTATGGTTCAGTCTGGGAACACCAGGACTATGGTCCAGGGGCCTCGCAAGGACAGGGACATCGCACCTGAGCGCCAGAGAGACTGAGACAAAGCCGAGAACACACCCATGAAAAGGACTCTCTCTCTCTCCAATCCACAAAAGCATTTTTCTGAAGTTGCTATCTCTTCAGAACAACAAGACATTGCATTGTTTAATATTATTCATATTTTCATGTTTGTGAGTGCTTTGCTTGTTAAATAAACAGTTTCTTCCACTCTTCTCCAAGGAAATCTTTCCCGAACCAGTGGAGAAGAGGGGCCACATGAATTTGCTTTCTAGAGGGACCCCATTCAGAGGTTTCCTCCCAAATTTGCCCTAAATCAGGACACCAAGAGAGGTGGTAGATGCCCCATTCCCAGAGACATTAAAGGTGAGATTGGGGCTCTGAACAACCTGATCTAGTGGAAGATGTCCCTGTTCACTGAAGGTGGGTTGGACTAGATGACACAGATCCCTCTGTTCTATGAAAGACCAGACTCTTGAAAACCGAAAGAAGAGATGAGCAAAACAAATTGTCAATTATTTATCTAGAAAAAAATATATATGATAAAAAACATTAACAAGAAAAACAATTTAATGGTTTTCAGATTTGCATCTTCCTTAGAACTGTTTTATCATATAATTTAATAACTTTATTCCCTCTTCCATCCCTTCAAAGTCTTTTTTGTTTTGACACCACTGAACTCAGGGAATTTATCCTGAACTCTGCACGCAGCAACAATGAGGTGAGCTGCCTTCACCAATCTCTGCACAAGACCCACTTTCTCTTGGCACAGCTGACTGAGGCAAGAGCACGCTGAAGAGATTGGGCTGTAACTATTTTGGAGTGATCCCTGAGAAAGAGACCTTAAATAGACCAAAACGTACATCTGTCAGTCTCAGATGGATCGTTGTGCTTCTTCAGCCCACGAAGGCATTATGCTGATGTCCCTAAATATCAGCACAGCCTACCCTCCCCAGCTCTGGCTACTATTGTTGGAGGAAGACCTAAAATTTGGGTAAGAATATCTCATAATTTTTGTATTCATTTCAGCTAGAGCTTCCATCTTGTGACAAAGTATACAGTAAAGAGAAAAGGAAACAGAGAAATCCCAAATAGTCTCCCCATTAGGGGCAGACTGTGTCATTTTTCTAGAATGAATGAACCACCATTATGGGTACTTAAAGGAACTTCAGACTTTCTCACACCAAGGCACATCAAACCCAAACCCAAATCAAGCTAAGGCTTTGCCATGCCTCTTCCCACAGAACAGATACTGTTTCCTCGCCAGGCATTTTTCAGCAGGCTTAGTGTATGAAGAGTTGGTGAAAAAATATCCCAACCTTGCAGTGAGCTCCCAGCTGATAGAACTGCTGGCAAAACCAGTGGGGGTATGGGGATCACCCCTGTGGGGATCAGAAAGAGGCTGAAATATTGCACACACCACCACTTTGGCATGCATTGGGTTTGCAAAAAGAGTAAGACAGGTGTAAGTATCCTCATCTGTGGCCTGAAGAAACAGGTTATTTACTGAGAACAGCAAAATGTGCTGATAAGAAGTTGTTTGAAGAGTCACAACTCACTAATTCCACCTCTTTACCTTTTAAACCCTTTTCCTGACCTACTTGCACCAGCTGACTCCATTTTTCCCTTTCAAAGGAATGGAGAGTTTCTTGACAGATCCAGGCAGTGTGTGGCACTCCGCCAAGCTGGGCTGCCTTTCAGCCAGCAAGGTTTTGGACAGTGGAGCCAGGCTCACCTGCACAGTGCCAGGCACAGAGAAGGGGGAAAGTCCAGTGCCGTAGCATGTGGCAATGGAAAAGTTGCCAAGATGGTAAGATCTTTGCCCCTCATTCATCCTCTGACAGCTTGAGTAGTGCAATGTTAATAATTCATAAGTTATCTGTGCAATAAGTTACGTACTCCTTTTAAAAATAGAGCTAGAGAAGCAAGTCTAAATAATTAATTTCAGAAGAAAAATAATCAAGTAACCCTTTCAAAGAAGAATGAAAATCAATAACTCTGACTTTTTTTCACCTTGCTAAGCATTTCCGGACAGCACCGTCCCCATGGACTACAATGCTCCGGTGTGACACATATTCCTAAGTGCAGCATCATCACAACAAAAACCACAGGCAATCTGGAAAATTTGTTAAGAATCTCTGCATCTCACAAAGCTCCTCCTCTCACCCTGACAGACTGTCTCTCCCTCTTTTCCATCCTGTTACCCAGAGCTCCAGATGCCGGGATGAAATTATCAGTGATGTGAGATGAAAACAGTTGGCGTCCGCTCGTCAGGACCCAGCGAAAGGGTGGCAGGGAGGGAAGCTGTGCCTCCCAGGACTGGTGGCACTGAGCTTGCCACTGATGCCAGCTCTGCACTGAGCACCAAATAAAGGGAGATTTTTTACAGGGTTGCACACTGTTTCTCCTTCAGCTGGAACTCCCTGATATGCACAAGGCTACATTCACCTGGGATCTGTGCTGGCTCCTCTGAGCCCTGGGAGGAAAACAGGGAGGGCAGGGCATGAAAAATCTCTGAAACTACAAAGCCCTGGTATCCACCTTCACCCCAAACACTGTGTGACACTTCGCACCAGGACAGTTGCCAGATGGTTGCTGATCTGAATTAGTTTCACCGAGAGTGAAACAACAAGGGATATACCTAATCAACTGCAGCATGAATTTAGCTGTGGATATTCCAGCTTTAAATCACAGTTTCGTTTCACAGAAACAGCAGCATGCTGTGACAGTTTACTTCTCCTGAAACAAAGTCTTGTCCACACCTTGGCAAGGAAAACAAAGGGTACTGTCTTCACTCTAGGACTTATGTCCGAATTGAAACACAATTTAGAATATGGAGAGCATGCACTTATTTTTACTCCCAGAAAAGCATTTGAAGGATTTGCTACCAATATTTTGCAAGGGTTTGCTGAAGAAAACCTTTAATTATATTAGGATTTATTAAGGGAAGGAATGAAAAGAAAAGAAGGTATTTTTCAAATGAAAATGTCAGAGACTACAGTTTGTTTGCACTGTCACTGCTGAAGCCCATGTGACAGACAGCAGGATTATTTTTGGTAACCGGGTGGAGGATGGGGAGACTGATACACTATTTGAACTTCTCCATGCCAGTCTCTGTTATTGAAAAAGTTGCCAAAGACTTTACAATGTAATAAGAAAAATACATAGAGCACAGAGAAATTTCATTTATCATACAAAGAAATTTTCCTTATAACTAACTGGTACCTAGACAGTCATGCAGCTATGATAGGTAGCTTTTTCCTGCTGTAAATGCCCTCACTTAAACATAATTTCTCTCTATGCAAAGGCCATTTGTGGTCCTTCAAAGTAATTGGGAGTAACGAAGCGGGTGAATCAGCAGAAGCCCATGCCTGGGCTGAGAAACTCAGGCTGAGTAACAGAAGAGCAAGGATTTTGCATGAGACAGATCTCTGGATCTGATCAGCAGAATCACTGTTACTTCATCTCAAAATCACTCACTTCAAAAATTATAATAGGATTTGGAAGTAGTATCAGATGATTGCTGGCCAGTCTGGATCAATAGCAAATACCTAGAAAACAAAGACTAATCGGAGCTTGGTGACAACTCATTAGGTAAATCATAAATCTTAGTTTCAGATGCAGATACTGCTCAGGCAGGGGCATTTATAACATAAGAGAGTGACACAAAATGTTTTGAAAATTTGAGGAGTCCTTCGGTTTAAAGATATTTTTTAATTTCTAAAAAGAAATGTGGACAGTGCATTAGAAGATGTATAATATAAAAAATCATGTTATAACTACTACGTTTTTTGAGTCTAGAGAGATCGATTCCCATGCCTTGCCTCCTACCAAGAAGGAGCAGACCATTTCACTCTGTACAGTTCCTGAAATGCCATAACAAGTATAAATCATTCACTGTGGGTAGGTACCAATTTATTATTTATCACAGTGAAAAAAGATGTTGGAGACAAAATGGTGCTGCGGTAAAACTTTCATTCAGTTAATGGGTTTAGTTATGATTATTGCATAGGACTTCATTACTTAAAACTGTCACAAGCACTAAATTCTAAACAGGGTTATTGAGTCAACACAGTGTTCTTGCTTAGTCCTTTCAGTGCTACTTGAATCCTGTCCTGTTTCTCATAAATTTCCCTTCAGATAAACTCACTGATAGCTAAAAAAGGTAATGTATTAAAAAAATCAAAGAATTTTCACAGTATATCCCTACTTCTGTGAGCAAATTTCATTTGAAAAATGTCTGAAAAACATGTGCCACTTTAATAAATATGTATAAATTCCTAGCTAATGAAAACAAAGGGTAATTGTTTATGCAAACAAGTGTGTTTTCACCAAAAATAATTTACCAGTTGTGTACCACTTCGCACCACATCTATGTATTTATATCAGAGCAAAAAGAGGGAAATGTGATTTCAGATTATTTCAGATTCAGATAATCACACTTTACACACATGAAGCATGTGTTTTGCCCTATTTACAAGGTTCATGGCAATGAAAATCACTGTCACATTCAGCTCCAGATTTCACACACAGCAGCCTCCAGATTTCATTTTGCTATATTATGCTTATAGAGCTGAATTATTCTATGAGCAAAATGCTCTCCACCTCTATTGATGTTAAACACACTACTGCACTGGCACTTTGGAACAAAACTTGTCTCAAAATAATATGTCTGAAAGAGTTTTCAACATTTCTTGTATATTTCTATCATTTTTATAAGCTTCTGAATGTAGCTTTTCACTCTGTAAAACAAATATTTTCACAGAAAATTTTCTTTGACTGTTAAAAGCAGCAGTTCTTGAACAGTGCCTCAGAAATCAGGTGCTGCAGGGGAGGAGCAGAGAATAAGCTTGGGCATTACACCATCCAAAGCAAGTAAAGCTCTTGGATGAAAGAGCATTTATAGAAGTCACTGCCCTAAAAAGATCACGGGTACCCTGGGAAAGCCCATTTACAGTAGATACTGGTTCTCATCTCAGTCTGTGTCCTGAAGAGATGTGTTGGAGACATTCCTAAGGGCCAGAGGACTTGTACTTCTCTCCTCTTAAGCAGAAATGAATGGAAACAGGATTTCTTGCATTTTGCCTCTACCCTTATTTGTAAAACCACCCACTGGAAGTGGTTTCCTGAGTGGAGATGCCCAGAGAACAGCACTTGGGTCTCTAACAGACCCAAAAACCTGAAGGACTTGAAGCATTTCAACAGAAGTTAGGAGCTGACCAAGAGAACTTCCATGTCACATGGAGGCTGCTGCTATTGCAGAGGTCCTTGCAAGACAGAAAGCAATACCTCTGGTTGCTCCCCCTCTGGTCCTTCTGCTTTCAGTGGCCATAAGAAAGACTGACACCTGCTTGGTACAGCCAGCACACAACCAATAAATGCCCCTTTCTTCCCAGTTACACAATTCTCATTCATTTCTTGATAACCCATTTCACAGTACTCACATCAAATCTTTCAGCAGCTGCTACCCCTGTCCATATTCCTCCCCTCTCTTTGTCTGATGTGGCAGGGCTGCCCTTCCCCACCAGTGTCAGTGCTGCCTCAGCTCTGCCTTGTTCTTTACCCTGGCTCAACACGCCAAACACAGACAAAGGACATGGGAAAACACACGTTTAGCAGCTGCAAACAAGCGACAAACTCATTCTTCTCATGGGGAACAGGAGCTGGTCCTGCGCCATCTCAGTGCTTTTCTTCAATAAGTAGCAAAAATGGTTTGTTCTTCCCAGGTATGGGGCTTTCAGAGACAGGACTTCTCTGAAAGGTACTGCCTGCAGGGGAATTAATGATGGATGTACATAAAGGCACCCAACACTTGTCAAGCATGTGTTGTTTATACTTAGACTAAAAATAGATCGTCCTTTTGCAAAGTATCTTTCCTGAGAAAATATAAGGAAGAAGTTCCTTAAAGATGCCCAGGTGGCTCCAGAGAAATGATGTTTGGGGTGAGTTAGATGTTGAGTAGAGATGTTGAGTTCTTAAAGAAAATCCACTTGCTATTGTCAAGCCATGGAGGAAAGTTCTGATTTGTAGATGCTCAGAAGGGAATTGGTAAGGGCTTTGCATTGGTGCAAAGGAAAGGAAAACTTTGGAAAAAAAGTGTTCTGAATGCTTCCTGGTTGATTGATTGAGAAAAATTCTTAATACACATCAATATTTCTCATGAGGTGCATTAGGATATTAGGAAGGGGGAAATGACAGTCGCAGGGATGTTGCTGAGGTAATTTGTTAGTGATGGAGTGATTTTTTTTCTCTCCTGGCAGCCTACTGACTCAAATGGCAATGTTAATAACCCAGACAACACAAGGAAAAAGCAAGTAAGCCTTGGCAGGGATTTGTGTTCTTATCAAATCTGTGAGGGAATGCCGCCTTGGCTTCCAAAGCTGTAGGGAGGAAGCAGATCTGTTAAGTCACAGAAAATCCTAGCAAATTCCTAGAAGGGACAGTTCTCAGAAACATCCCAGGGTATGATACAAAGTGTTCACAGCATTAGAACTCTGCAGATCTGATGGGGAATGCCACAGAGAAAGGTATCAGAGGGTGGCCCAAAACGTGTTGAAACGTTCACAGTAAAAAAGACAGAAAGGGAAGATTTGAAAAATGAAAGCTAAAAAGTAGGTGAATGTAATCATGGAAAAAAAATCAATGAACCACAGTCCTTCAGCAGATAAAGAAGACTGACACAAAACCCCCTTGCTACAGTCAGTAAAGTTAAAAAACATTCAGTGAGAAAACACTATAGCCAGTGAAAGAGTTATCTTCAAAAGAATCAGTGAAAGTATTTCAGGCAATAGTAGCAGATGATGAACAGTGATAAATGATTATGATCTGAAAAATAATAGGAAGTATTATGGGAAAGGGAAGAACTATATTATCTTTTGGCTAAGAGAACTGAAAGAAAAAAAGGAAGTACAGTGGCATGAGTAAGCAAAGTGAATGCCAGGATACTGATGAAGACATTCAGAGAAGAATAATGTCTAACTGGAAGACATCAGAATTGGACAAAATTCACAAGCATTCATTAAACATCCTTATCAGCTCATATCTTAGCTCAAAACAGAGGAAATGCAGCAAAAGCCTGGAGGGATGGAGCACATTTATTTTAAAAAAAGAAAAAGACAAAGGGAGAGAAGGAGGTGGCATTATCCTAAAAACCTGCAAGTGACTCATGAGTTACCTGAGAACTCCTCAATGAAACAATCAGTGAAAATCAGAATATTTTCTTGATGGGGAGCATTTGGCAGATACCAGAACAGAACAAGGGCTTAGATGCTCTTTTGATAGATTATACAAAAGCTTCTGAAAGTGTGTCATGGAATGGGAATCCAGAAGCACCTGGGACTGTGGAGGGAAATGCATTAGCAGCAATTCACAGGGAGAGAGGGGAGGGGAGGGGAGG
>VZDJ01007755.1:20345514-20423821 GCA_008694505.1 Cyanoderma ruficeps | reverse complement strand
GAGGAGAGGAGAGGAGAGGAGAGGAGAGGAGAGGAGAGGACTGTGAAGGATCTCACTGAAGGATCTTACTAAGTGTGTCTTACTGAGAAATTTTATTTAGTGACAAGAGAGGAAAATCTCTCTCATTTGTACTTAATACAACAACTTGAAATTACATGGCCAGTAGGAGGCAAAAAATAATTTCCCAGTTAAAACTGTAAGGCTTCTTTCTTAAGGAAATAGAAATTTTATTTAGATAGAACAAGTCTATATGCCCAAGAAGTCCTGTTGAAAATATCACAGAAGATCAAAACAGATATTGGTGTAAAAAAATACGTAACAGCACTAAACAAGATAAATGTCAGAAATTCTTCAAAAGACTATGATAAACACCAAAGGTGGCTTTAAAGAAAGAGTGCTTTCAGAGATGTGTACAATTCCTAAAGGTATTTCAGCATGCAAAATACATTAAAGATAATCAACATATACGCCATCTACTGCAGTGAGAAATGGGACCCGAGGGAATTGTATGGCACACCAAAGCAGAAACTAGCACTGAATTAAGCAATAAATATGAACACAGAACACAGATGTGAGAAAACCTTTCTGTAGATCTGATGATAGAAAATAGTCAAGGATATTACAGAGAATGAGCATATGTTTGCAGTAAGCTATACCAGAGAGTGCCTAACTGGCTCCCAGGCAATGCTCCAGGACCAGATAGGGAAATGCTTCTTCTAACTGTCAGCCCTGAAATAGACAAGATGCAGAGTCAGGGTGGATTGGGAAGAAGCTACATGGCTTTGGGGTCACTTTTGTCCTGATATATAAAGCACTAGCTTTCCCACTGGCACATCTATAATACATTCCTTGCATACATTAAATGTTCCTAAGGAGACACAGGTCCTGGTAGTTATTTGAACACATCTTGAGTGAAGAATATTTTTTTTCAGCCGTGTCAACAACATTGCAAACATACACTCATCTGACACATGCGTAGCTGTGCTTCTCCAGCTTTTGGCTCATCCGTCCTTGTGTGACCTGCCAAGGACTCCAACCTCATCTTCTCACCTCCTGTGACCTTGTGAAATTGTGACTGCCAGAGAAACCACAACTCATGGCACGTGAAACCAGACTATCTCTACTACTGTTACTACTACCTCTCATGATCCCTCTTACGCCCTGCCTTATCTCCACATCAGCATGAATACATCCCGTCATTCTACTTGCTTTCCCTAGATCCCCTCCAGCTTTTGCCTCTTAGGGGGCAAGGAATGCTTACAAAGTAAGGGTGCATTCACTTCACCTTGCAATCCAGCAGAGAGACAGCTGACTTAGCAGCACTTCCCAGCACAGCTAGGCTGCAGCAACCTGAGCAGCAAGGTAAATTCAGCCTGGTTAGAACTAGCTTGAGTCTTCAGCACTGCTGGACCATTTTTTCCCTCAGTTCTCACCCACAATTTAGTTCCTGCTTGAACCCCAAGACCATCAAGCAGTACCCAGTGGACCTGCATGTTAATCAACAACAAGCAATAAACTCGGTGCCGTGGATGAGATGGTGTTTTTGTACAGAGCAGAGACTGCAGATCCTGTAACATGGTATTGTGTCCATTTAGCACAGCATTCACAAATAACATTGAGAAAGGAGAAGAATAGCTAAAACATCATGCAGACTTTATCTTTTGTGTCAGGTTCACAAGTAATGTAAGCAACACTGATATGTACACCAGCTGATAACCTGTTCTGTTAGGTACAAGCAGTCCAAAACTCCTGCACTGGACTACTCATAACTCAAACACACTGAGAAATTAAATAGGGGATGTCCTTATAAAACTGAGCCAGGCTTTGTGCCAGTTGACTCACAAGTAATGTTGGAAAGATTAAAATAACACGTAATTGCACCAGCTCTCTAAATCTGACCGGGGCTCAGAGGATAAATGCCTTACCTCATTACGTTTAAATGCTCTCTCTCAATCTGGTTTAAAAGAGAGCAGGGGCTGTGAGCTGCCAATCTGCGGTACTGTTAAGAGAACAGAAATACCACTACAGATTGGGATGTAGGCTCCAGCAAAGAGCTGTGCTTAGTATTTGGCTTTCCTTTATGGTCCCCTGCTCCTCAGCTCCCTTGCTTCCAAGGATCATCACTTCACCCAGTATGACTGTGTGTCAGCACCAGTTGAAATGATCCCTTTTCTCAAGAGACAGCATTTCTGTGCCTGAAGTGTAATGTTATTTATACATTACAGACCACATTCCATCTGCCCAGCTCATGCTAATGGCTCCACCACCACCACCACTGAGGAGTACCAGCCAAAACAGCGGCTTGCCTATCTGCACTCTGTTCTCAGAGACAAGTCATGCACACTTCATTTGATTTTCAAGTAGGTGGAAGTCCCAGTCTATGTAAAGAACAGCCAGAACTAGCTGGAGTCAAATCAGAAAGAGTTTTGCTCTAGCAAGAAGAGAGTTTTTAAGGAGAGAGTTTAAAATGGGACAGAAGCCCTGTGAGAAGCTCCAGACAAAAAGTGGAGCATCACTCATCTACGTCTCCATTGATTCTAAATTACCGATGATGTATCTGGGACATATAACAAAGGAGACCTCTGGGGCAACTGTACAAGCAATATCAGCAAGCATTTCATGTAAGAATTAGTCTAAGACACCTGTGTGCCAAATTGCTATTCTAACCCAGCAATACTGCTCTGCATGGCTTTTTCTGACAACTGCTTACCTCTTTTAACTTGTCCAACTCATTTTGCAGTGTCTGCTTGGATACTTCCACCTCAATGATTTGCTGCCGAAGGACTTCATTTTCATCTTCTGCTTTAACTCGTTTCTCCTCCACACTCTCCAGCTCATGGTGCAGTCTGACAGAAACATCTTTGGCTACCTGGGCAAAAGGACACAAATGCATTAAGGTCATCCATGAGGAGCAACAGCTACAGTATGTCTCCTACAGTTAGGAGACAGAGCTAAGCATATTCCAGTCCTAGACAGCCAAGAGGTTTTTAATTCAATTATTACACTGTTTATGGAACACTCCAAGCCTTCCAAGTACCAAAATGAATATTCATTTCCAATAAAGAAATCCAGAATGAAAATATATTTGATTACCCATCTCCAGCTCCCTCTCCACATTTTGCTAAGGCAATGTCATGAGCAGCAGGAGGAAACAAGCAGACACCAAAGCTGCCCATCAAAGTCCCAGCACATCACATGGATAAAGCCGAAGACAAGGAATTGTGCAGTAAAGCTGATGGGCCATCGATCAAAGCAACGTACGTGCAGCAGTCGCAGCCACACAAACTTGCTGCTTTAGCAGCAATCACAACTAGCAAGAGTGATATGAAAGAAATACATGCTAGCTTAGGTTTTCTGAGTCCAGCCTAACAAGAATAGATATTTACTCCAAAAGCATTTGTAAAGGTGATACATCACACAACACAAGGAATTATGGAGCTACAAGAAGTCAGTAAAACCAAAGCCAACTAACTAAAAACACTCAATATCTTTTCAATATAAATCCAGGTACAAGATTTTTACTGAGTAATGCGTCATTTACTACTGTTATAAGGTTATAAGTCAGTTTTTGTCATAAAAGAAAAATTAGATCTGACATTTTAAAAGGTTTGATGACGTGATTTGTTACTCTCATTTCCACTGCTGACAATAAATCATCCTGGTCTCAGGTTTTACGTCCTGCATTTTTAAGTACAATATTAACTACAATTGTAGTTGCAACCAGTTCCTCTTTACAGATGATATTTTAAAAACAGCTACAAGATAGCAATGTCAAGAAAGATGAGTAAACCTAAATAAACATCATATCTATACAAAGCTTTACTTGGTCTTGATGGAAGCATTTCTGAAAGATATAGTAACTGTTTCAGTATGAATATAATTCTTACAGCTATTTGTGTTTGTAGGGAAAGAACATTTTGATTCTCTATCTGCCCTGCAAAAATATTAAAACAGTCTGTTTCTGTTACAAGTAACTCACTAGACACTAAGAAATGCAACTTAGACTATTTTTTTCCCAGTTATTTGGCATAAGCAAGAAGTGAAAAGGAAAGAAACAGCATGAACTGGAAAAAGCATATCAGGTTTTGTTTATACAGTATTGCAAAGCTAAGGCTTTCAATAAAACCAGTAAAACAAGACCCTTTAAATCTTTCAAATGCAGAAATGTAACTTGACTGTATTTCTTTCATTTTGAATCTGAACACATGTTCTTTTACTCACTGACATATCTTTTTACGGTGATGAGCTGAATATTTGTTCTCCACCCCAGCAGAAGGAAATTGGTTATGACGTTTGGAGAACTACTGCTTGTTTCATGTGTCACCCTCACTTCCATTGCAGAGAGCCACATCACAGTCTGCTCTCTTTTGCTGTGAATATGAATCTCTCAACCCACCTTTAAATCTTGTTCCAGGCTCCTAATGAGCTCTCCGTCCACATGGCCTGTTTGTGCAACTTTCAAGCTTTTCTGTTCTGCTTTCCTGAGACGATATTGCAGAATGCGGCAATTCTTGTTTGCCCGGTCCAGCTCTCGCCGGAGCTCCTGCAGCTGGTAAACATCTTCCTCTAAATAGCTGTCACGCATTTCTTCCATTTCAGCCCGAAGTTCATCCAGCTCATCCTGTGAGAAGTCAAAACAGTGCTCCATCATACCTCCAAATCTCACCCATGGGAGCAAAATAGGAAACATGCTCGCTAGGATACCACATTAATGAAATGATACAGACTGCAACACGCAGCTCCAGAAGTCACAGGGACAGAAGTTTTAACCCAACATTGAGTAATTATGCTGAACTAAATTAATGAATAATTGTCATTTTTTTTCAACTGCTTTGATAGTTAAAAACAAACCAGATGTTCATGTCTCCTGGAACTGGTAACCTTCATTTTAGCATTTCACATTAAAATTAAAAACTGCACAATACTTTACCACTATTTGAACTGATTCCTTGCTTTACTTAGACTACAGTAAACCTACTTAAGCAAGTACCTCAACATCTCCATGTGGTGTGCCTTTTTAACAACCAACACCTCCTAAAAATGAAATTTTTAGGAAAAAACAAAAAGTGCTTTACACGAAATTCTGAACTGCTCCATATGGAAATGCTGTCCCACCTGAGCCTAACACTGTGCACTGGCTTAATGACATGTGGATTGTGTGCAGGAGAAGGTGGGGTTTTGTCGTGTGTACACACATCTCAATAACAAGACCATAGGAACAAAACCAAACCTGTGCCCGTGGGAATAACCCGCTAGTTCTTTTCTGGGCATCATGAACTGTCCCAGTTCCACATTGTATCATGAGCAGCACTTGCTCTCTAAAGTCAGATTAAAGACTTACAGCTGAACAGGATAAGCTCTATCATTGCCATTTGTTTAATACATGCATGACTGAAGCTCCAAAGCTAGAACTGTTATAAAGGTCTTCCAGGCAGAGGGGTACGAGGTATTAAAGCATAGCATGAGAGGAAAAAAGATGATTCCACAAACTGAACAAAGTGGGGGGCAAAAAATCCAGAAAAAGAGGCAAGAGGAGAATATTTGAAATTAACTATTAATTTTTAATAAGTTTCTTTAAAATTGCAATTGATATTATACAGACCAAATTTTCTGTGGAAAACATTGCTTAACTAAGATTCCAGGAGAACTTGTACTGGAGCTAGGTGCAATGTGACCTCACTTCAGATCTGTAAATCACTCTTGGAATACCAAGGATGGCTGGAGATTATTTCACACTTGAAATACCAAGGGTGGCCAGAGAATCGTTCACACTTGTCTCAGGTGGAGAGGGCACTGCTATGAAGTCAGAACCCTTGACAAAGCCCCCCCTGCCCCCGGCTGAACGCTGTCCAGTCCCTGCATGAACACGTCTGCCCATGCTCTCCTGGCAGTCCTCTCAACCATTCCCCCTTCCCATGGCATAACCACTCTGACATATTAATCTCGCTTCATTGGAGCTTTGATAACAAATGCAGGGCAGATCTTGTCCCTGAGCACAGTCCTGACCAAAGGAAAATGGGTAGATGGGTTCTTCAGCCGTATCAGTTATGTTAGAGTTACAGTGTTATTCTTACCAAAATCCCATCCATGTATAAAACCTCCGGTATTTATACAGCTATGGTTTAATTTCAATTAGTTGAGACAGCATAAATTTTGAGTACACACAAGGCCTGTTATTTCCAAAATTACAAAATTAGTCTGGGCTCTCCAGTGAGGCTTTGATCCACTGGTACAGCCCATTCAGGGCCCTACACTGTTCTCCCTAGATGCTCTGAAAGGACAGAGAAGTTTCCTCACAAGACCACTATGTCACTGTACATTCTCAATACATTCAGGTTGCTGCTGCAGGAGCATCCTGTCCCACAGTCTCTCTGGGACAGGTGCAGGAGCAGGATATATATGTAGATGGATAAACTCAAGGGTTACTCCCCAGTGAGCTGGATCATGCTCACACCATACACTGTCTGAGAAGGAATAGTGTAAGCACAGTCATCGAGGTTACCCTTGCAGCAATAACATCCTTAGAAGCTCCAAATACATTAATTAGGCACAAACAGCTGACTTCAAGGAAGCAAATGAGCAGACCAAACCCAGCAGGATTATTTCAAAACAATTTAGGATCCAGGCTCTATCTACTCCTCCTCAGGACACAGCCAAATACTCTGGCCAGTTTACAGCTGACATACTGATGAAGTTTTGATAAATGATGTATATTTTTAAAAAGAAAAACATAGCAATGCGTGCTTGATTGGATTGGGAACGAGACCTGCTTTTCTTTTCTGTGTACACACTTATCATTATGCTTCACATTTATAGACACTTTCAAGAGGTAAAGTAAAAGTTTACCCAGTGAAGATAAGAGATGCAGAAGAAAATGTCAAGGTTTTAGAAACTGATTAGAGCATAGCAGTGGCTTTTGAACCTAAGAAAAGGAGTACACTTGTGCATTATCAGTTTATTAACAAGGTATTTTGGCTAAAGTAGTCATACCAAAAGTAGAGTCTGTACCAGTCAGAGCTAACACAGCCCTATGGAATGAACAGGATCAGAGTTTGTCTGCAGACTCCGGGGTTGAATTTACCTCAACTAGATTTAAGTTCAATTAACTTTTTAATATCATCTTCAGAATGCTAATATTAGATTAGTAATTTGGTTGTAAATTAAAATTTTGAAACACAAATCCACAATAAAGAGAAACAACTGTCATCAACAAATTAATGGGATCTAGTTCATAATCCGATGTTTACATTTAAGAACTAAGCGATGGCTTTCATTATAAAGTAGCCTGCAATTATAATGTCATTGCTCATCTCTTAAACTTCTTTCTTATCTTTACCAGGTTTTCTTGGTAGTAAATATGGTTGGTTTCTAAAGACAAATAATAAACAATATTTGATTTCAAAGCATTTATTGCAACCAAATTTGGAGAGTGAAACTCACATAATTTTAAACAACCCAATCCCTGAAACACTCATCCCTATGAAACTGAGTATTTCCAAATCCTATCTGTGGGCATGGGAGTTCTCCCAGCCATAAAAGTCACTCTGTCTCTGTTGGAGATCGAATCCAATGTCTTTCCTCACACCAAAGAAGTTCCTTAAAGAGTTGCAAGCATTGGCATGAGTTATGTTTCAGGAGATAGGACTGCCTTTAACCTCCTGGTAAACCGAAGTTTTCTCCCTTATCGGCACAACTATGACTTTGTAAGTCAGTGTTGTGGGGGTTTATTTTGTTTGGTTAGTTGGTTGTTGGTTTTTTGTTTTGTTTTGTTGGGGTTGTTTGGGTTTGTTTTGGTTTGGTTTTGGGTTTTTTGTTTGTTTGGGGGTTTTTTTTTGTACTGTGCTTGCCTCTGGTTTTGGTTATAAATACAAAGTTTGTTTTTCTCTAGTGTAATTTTGCAGATAAATTAAAATTTAGAATACAATGAAGGAAGCTGTGCTTTAAAATTTTACACAGCTTTCCTCTCAGATATTTTTTGACTGAACTGAGTTTCTTTTCCACAATCAATTTCTTTTCTACTCCCAAAATTTTCACATAGAAATCAAACTGTGTCCTGACTTCTTGTATTTAGAGATACAGCACCCTTTGGATGAGTTTAAAAGAAGGCAACATGAGGCCACAAACAGTTTTGACTGTATAAGGAGTAGAAACTTCACTGTACAGGCTGCATGCAGTGTCAGCCCATTTTCTGCTGTATTGCTGCAGTGCTTGGGGTTTCAACCTATGTAGTCTGTCCAGCCCAGAGAGGAAAAAACAGATTAAATCAGACAGATTAAATCATTTTGAATATCAACATGAAGTCCTATTTTTATATAATAAGTATATAGAGAGGAACATGCCACCTCTAGAAAATCTGGCTCAGATTTTGTATGTCAGTCAGCACACAATTATAGATACTGGGATAACCTTTAACTAAACCATAACAGTTTAACTTTACTTACAATAAAGACACGATCTCACTTTCGATACAGGCCACAACGCCAGTGACAAGGGTGTAGATGCTTTCATTTCTTAACAGCTTATTCTCCTTGGCAAGTACTTGTGATTCTGCTGTGGACACTGAAACTCTATGGTAACAGATCCTAAGTCAGAACTGCTATAATTGCACCTGGAAAAACAGAACAGCTTAAACTCCTCTTCTGAAGTGATCCGTGCACAGAAAATGAAGGAATCTAAGTTAAAGCCCCGTGGAAGGGGGAATTATAACTCAAACTATGATGGTGCTACTTACTAAACTGGCAAGCTACTGCTCTGAAGAAAAACATTTCAATCATTTGTGAAATCAAAGGTAAATGCAGCAAAGCCAAAACTCACAGCGTGGTGGTTTGCAAAAGAGGGATGCTCTGGCTGCAAGGCAGATGGAAATAACAGATAAGCAAAACCCTTGACATAATTAAAATGTATTGTTCTTACTACTCTTGTTATTGTGAGTTAGAATTAAAGCTCTTTCTCTCAGGAAGTATTGAGCTTCATACTGTAGACTTTAATATTGTAAAACTGAAGAAAGAGATCAGAATAGGCACTTAAAAGTAATTAAAACAAACAGGCAAGAAAGCAGCCATCCCTCTTTGTTCATCTAAAAATGGAGAGCTGCTCCCTTCCTTAAACAGGGAGGACCTGCTCCAGCACCCTAAAGTGGCAATTGAAATTGAGAGGTTAAGTGCTGGCATCAGAAGCTTCACTTTGCTGTGCATTCCTGAAGGGAATGAAAGCCTCCTCTTGATCCCTTTTAATTTAATGGTAATTATGCTATTACTTTCAGTAAAAGCAGCATGAGGCAGAGTGTTCTGCAAGAAGGAATATTGTTTAGGAAAAGCTAAACTCCTTTTCTTTCCCGATGTCACTCTGGTCATCAGAAAAACAATAAATGGAAGTGTGTTTTCTAAGTGGCAGCTCCTTCCAAATTTGCAGTAGAAATCCAAGTTGCACCAGCTCCTGGATCTTTCAGCTTATGGTTTTGCTTGGCCCAAATGACTTTCTAAAGGCCAGCTATTTGGGGTCTAACAGGAACTACCCATCTGAGAGTCACAGGGTGGCTGTAGGGACACAGTGCCACACACCAATTGCTGCTCTAGTGGCAGGACACCCCGAGACAGCAGCACAAAGCAATAGAATTAGGATTCCCCATTTGCCTGTCAGCATGCCCAGCCAATGTGAACTGCCTGAGAAGGGGAAAGCCTTGTGTGCAATTTCCATCACTGTGTAGCCCAGATACATACTGATAGGTTATTTTCTGTCTGTACTGTGCAAATTGAACACTTGCAGTCAGAAGGGAAGCCATTATCTCATTAATACCTTTACTGATGTCATGCTTGTTTATTGCTGATTTAATTACAATGAAGTATAATTAAGAACAAATTATAGGAATATGCCTTGTTTATGATTTAAAAAAAAAAAAAAAAAAGAGAGAGAGAGAAAAGAGAGGGAAAAGGTCTGGCCATGCAGCTAGTACACTGAGTAACCCATCTGAGTCATTCCCACTGAAATGACCAGGAATACTTGCATAACTTATGGGCTCTGTCTACCCAGCCGGTCTGGTTATGACCTGTAACAAGGTTTGAAAACAAATTTTCCAATCGTCTCCACCAACTGCATGCTCATTCCATCCACAGAGCATGCAAGAAACAGATTCCTTCTAAAATAAAACAGAGACCTACACTCCAAGCGTGCATCAAATGTGCTCCATTACTCGAGTCCTCTGGACAGCTTTAAAATGTATTCATGATGGGGATGGTTTGTTCAAGAGGCCAGACTAAATGCAGTCCAAAGCAAGACCACTAAACTGCATATAAATACAGAGGAAGGGTCGTCTGCACCACTTGCATTTAGGTTGGCGTGCTGATCTACCTTCACTGACATGAATTACTGCCTAAAATAAAAAAGCTCTTATCCCAGAGCCTGAATAGGGACTAAATAGTGGAACACAACCATGTGTCAAAGAAATCTTGACAATTATTATTAGGGAGAGATTACATGCAAAAAACCAGCATAAAAGATACATGGATACTGAATTCATTACTCTGTGAATACACTTATGTACACTGGCAAAGTTTTTTAAGGCTCCAGTGAATTAGAACACATCAGTGTCCAGAAGTGATATATTAAGATGAAAATACCTGCAAACTAGGAAGACAAAAACACACAAAATCCATAAATTGTATAGTATTTAAGAAAATGCAAACGAAGCAGGAAATTCAATTATCTATGTAAAAGATGTTTATTATTTTACCCCAAAACATATTTATAGATTTTTTTCAGTACTATTTTCTAAATAGAAAGTTATTTCATATGCATTTAGTCAAATGAGGGGAGAGTGGGGAAGGGAGGAAGAGTGGAAATTACAGTGGGTGGCTGCTATTGCACTGGCGAATGCAGAGCTTCTAGAAAGTCCTTGGTAAATCTAAGATTCACGAACTGCGATTTTACATAATCTCTGTTTTCATGTTTTAAATATCTCAAACTGTCTATATGTAGGAGATTCTGCTGCTGCTGCTGCTAAGGAATAAACACATCCCCCATAGCACTTCTCAGCAGAACTGCAGCAGGCATAAATATGCTCTGAAAGGCTTTGATTGGGAAGAAAGCAACAACCATTATTTTTGCCTCTTGCAAAATATGTTAATGAGCCCCAAGTCCCTGGGCCCCTGATGTTATTATTTAGCTCTCAAATCAGACTGCTTTACAAGTCATGCACCAATCCAACGTGTTCTGAAGCTTGTGTACAAACCAAGATGTGAACTGAAGAGTCATAAGACCGTGAGCACCTGTTGACTTCAGGGCTGGTTTAACTTTGCAGGATCTGAGAGCAGCATCTGGCAGCTTTTCTGCTTCATTCAAGCATTAGCTACAGCATTGTTTCCACACATATCCTTGACTGGGCCTGATGAAGCTCTTGGAGCTCTCATCAATGGCGACATCGATAGCGTTTCTTGAGGGCCACCAAGAATTGCCAGGTGCATCACACAGCTCATGCCCTCCAGGCAGGGAGGGGGCTGCCAGGGACTCAGCTGGAGCTAACAAGACTCATGGCCTCCCTATTGTTCCCCCAAAGTGACATGTCTCTCAGCAGCTGACAGTCCCTCCGGCTGAGTCCAGCCATGTCGGGTTTCTGCCCCGGGCAGGGTTATCACCTTCATTCTCTCCGGGGCCACCGCCCTCCAGGTGGGAAAAGCAACATGTCGAGCAGAGATGTGGGATGACCTTCATTCTGCTAACCCTGGTAACCCTCACTAAACGGAAAAAAAATTGGTGCCATCACTTTGCATCATTTTTGCTCTGCAAAACCCTTTGACATCCACAAATCCCTTCAGGTTAATAAAAGAAGCAGAATTACTGGAATTACTCCCCCTGAGTTCAGCACAAGCCTACAACTCAAAGAGCTACAGTTTCAAGTGAGTAAAGAAATACAATGTAACCTCACATGAAACACATTGTGATTTTAAACAAAAATGAACATCTATCGTTTAGATGCATCAGAGTGGAATAAGGGGCCTGGAGTGGTCTCTTAGTCAATTTATATCCAGAATACATCACAGTTACAAGTGACTATAGAAAGAAAAAAAGACAAAGCAGGACAGAAAAGACAGCTATCTAATAAATCCAAGATGGTATATTTCTGTGCTAATCCACACTGTAGCAGCATTTCCAGCATATTGAACTTGTACCAACACATAGGCACAAAGGCACAAAGAGAAGGCCAGGTTAAAAAAAAAGCACAGCCAGCACCAGTTTTATTTTAAGGGCTGTAGGAAGTGTCACGTCTCATGTAGGAGGCTGCTTGCACATTATGGCCATGAAGGGTGCAAAGAGAAAAGGGGCGTGTGTTGTGACTAAAACACTACTGCTGTTTCTGCTAGCACATTTATTTAATTAACACAGTCTAAATTAAAGTTTGGCTGAGACTAATAAAAAACATGTCTAATTGCTAAAATTCTGGCCCTGTTCCTTAAGATTCCTCACCCTTCTGAGGGCTGTACACCACAAAGGGCTTTTTCCAAGTTTCCCAAGGATTCACATAGTGAATGACACTTCTCCATGTGCTGGACACTTTAAAGTAAAACCAAAAAATCAACCACTTGTGTTGTCAGCATTTTGCTGCTACTACTACTAACAGGACTGACTAGCAATAACTAAAACTTTATCTACTACCAGCAGTTACCAAGTATCTCCTGGTCCTACAGAGTCAGGCACCATGACAAAATTTCTCTCTTTTGACATCAACAACTAAGTGATCTCTTTTAAATGCTGCTGTAGTATTACACCCTTCTCCCACAGGCAGCTGAAATAAGGTCATGTAAGGAATACATGAAACTGAAATCAAAGATGAAATTTCACAGAGGTAGTAGAAGAGAGGCTTCTCAATGTAAACACTTCTCCTCATGCACTTCACCTACAGGCTTAGCTTTGCAGATAGCTAGCTATGGCTAGAGCTAAATTCTTATCTAGAGTAAAGTCCTGGAAATACATAAGGTGGAAACTTGATATCAAGTTAAAATCTGGCTCATGGTATAAGAAGTCTGAGATGTTTGCAGAAACAGCAGATTGCTGTGCATTCTGAGAGACTTTCTAGTACTTAGTGTATAGAAACAAAAACAAATGATTGTGTTTGTTTTGTTTTCTTTCTTTCTGGTAACACTTTAATCTCTAGTAATCTTTAGCACTAAGTCTCTCTGTGCGTGCATGTGTATCTTCTATAACCTGTGTTACAGACACGTGAAAGATACATGAAAGACCTTCCTACACGAAAGTTAAAATTCTCCGGAAAAGACTTTATTATGTGCAGTTAGGGCTGCACTCCAGCTGCAGGGAGGGATAAGGAGAAGTGAAAACCACAAAATTTGGCTTGTGGCCATGCTCAGGAAATTAACAGTTTCTTCTGGGATTTATCTAATCATTTGTCTATTTACAGTTGACAGCATCCCTGTTATCCCTTAGGCCCCTCTGGAGAAACACAGCTCACTCCAATGCCAACCCAGAGAACTGCACTGTAAAAAAATCACACAGAACAAACCCACAAGTAAACAACTCAGACAGTGATGTGGTTTTTATTTTCAGACTTTTTAAATAGGTTTTCCTAGGAAAGGCAAATGAGGTTTGGGAATTCTCCTGATAATTTTTGTACCATCGGGCTGTTTCCAACCATTTTGACAGAGGAGCAGAACTAAGATCTCACACACTCAGGTGGCCAAGCAAAGCAGACAATGTACTCATTTCCCTCAGAAGAGGCAATAGTGTTAGCTCATGGCTTTCCAGGCACCAGGACATGCCCACTGAAGAAACCAGCCTGTATTATCCTACCAGACTCAGAAATACTTTTAGCATGGGAAAGTCACAATCTGAATCAAAAAAAGCATCAGGACACAATTGCTGTAGATGATGAAGACATCAAGGTAAAAGACCCGAAGACATTGTTGCACAGGGTGAAAAATCTGGAATGAAGCAGAATAAAGTTCTTCACCTAAGACTTGCCATTGTCAACCCATGATCACAGGGTTCCTCAGGTGGGACACACTAACAGGAGTCTGCCCTAGACAATTCAGACACATTCTTTTTTTTTTCAGTTTCCCATAGTTAAAAACCACTTTCAGTATAAAGAAAGAGAGCTTGACACGCACTTTTTAATGGGTTTAAGTAGATAATACTCATATACTTGTGCAAATCCTATAACGCAAGGAGATGCTCCTTGACTTCATGACTTGCAATGGCAGTGCCAGCTAGCTACTCCTTAAGTGATTCCCATTATCAATTCTTATTTCATTACATCTCCTCTTGCTTCTAGGCTGTCAAATAAAATAGAAGCTTGTGATAAAGGCTCTCTGTGCTGCTCATCTTTTTATAGACTATTACATTTCCCTACCACACTCGAATTTCCCATCCAATGAGTGCTATAAAGGCTTTGCTATGAGCCAATAATTTTTATTGGTCTGGTTTTGCATTATCCTTTTCTAGATGACCAGCAGTGCCCACAATATTTCAGGTACACCCACTGACCTGTGTAACAGCTACAGTTCCATAAAACATTGCCAGATTTTCTTTCTTAGTCTCTATTCAGTTCCTGCTGCAATCTAACAATTTTTGCAGATTTTAATTTCTCCTCTCATGAAGCTCTCGTGATGCAACACATTTAAACAGAAAAGTGCATACTTTTTCCCTCCTAGTAGTTAGGATTTTAAATATTAAGATTTATTTACCATCCTCTGTCTTTATTTTTCACATGTTCCTCAGGGGTTAACTTTATGATTAAGTTCTCTCTGGTCTTTTCTGGACTTGACTTAAGCTAGAAAAACTTAATGTCATCTGAAAATTTTGCTGTATCATTGCTCATTCCTTTTTCCAGTTCACTAAGCAGCACCAGACCCGGCAAAGAACCTTGCAGCCCCCCTGCTGTTACCCTTTTGCTGTGCTGAATATTGTTTCTTGTACCTTAGCCAAAACCCCTTAAAGAGCCTAGCCTGTATCTTTATCCCCCTTCTTTCCCAAGGTTATACACAAAACTCCAGATCTTATTCGAGTAAGAATCCTAGATTTACATGGATTTCCATGGTTAGTCTGCTTGACAACAGGGTGTTCCCAATATCAGGGAACAAAGATTGTTTTCACCAGAGGCAGAGTCAAACAGTGGCTGTGGTTACAGGATTATCTCAGTTTATCTTATTTATAGATCTTTATGGATGCAGCTTCTTTGCTCTGCCAAAAGATCAGATTGTAAGTACAAGTCCAACTAAAGGTTCCAACAGGTCAACCCAGCTCAGAGCTCGCCTGAATTTAGCTTTCCTGTTTCTCCGAGGATAGAGTCACAGCGATGTACTTTTCTACCTGTACAAGGATGCAATGACACTTTTTCTTGTTGCTCCTGTTGTTCTATTAGTACTTCACAGCGAGTGGCTTCACTTTCCAGTGATAAAGCAACACAATAAGTAGAGCACATAATGCTGCCATCCTTTCCACATCAAATGAGGGAACCTGTTCCTTTGGCTTTTCCTAAAGGGTGACACTGAGGAAAACAGTTCCTGGAAAGCAAAGACCTGCTAACCAGTAGAGCGTTTGCGGTGTTTTAGAAAGAGTCGGGGTTTGCTGAGCTACCACCGCGTCAACCAAACGCAACATTGCCAGGGTACATGTTGCACCGGACTGACGTTCACAGCGCCCACAAATCGGGCTTTGCAGGGAGCCGCGATCATATGTTTAAGTCCCTTAACTGTCCTTAAGCCGTGCGGCGGTCCCGCTCCATGGGGGCGGGGAAGGAGGAGGGCGAGGTGCCCGGGTGGTTCTCCCTACACTTATTTCTCTCCTGCGGGTAAAATTTGGCACTTGGTTCCTATGGGAGGTGACTCCAGGCAGCGCGAATCTACTTCCCCCCCCTTCCAAGCGCGGTCCCCGCATTGCCAGGTCGGAGGGGGCCGCGCTTCTACCGCTGCCGCCCCCTGCCCTTCCCTTCCCCGCCGAGGCCGGGCTCCGCGGGCGATGCTCACCTTGAGGTACTCGTTCTCCGAGCGCAGCTCCTCCACCTCCCGCTGCAGCTCCTCCGGGGCCGCCGGCGGCGGCTCCCCGCGGCTCGGGACTCGGCCCCCGCCCGTGGCCGCAGGCAGCGCATCCCCGCGGGAGCCGAGAGCCGGCGGAGCTCCGCGCCCGGGGCCGGGGCCGGGGCCGTGGCCGGCGCGGGGCGGCTCGGCGACGGGATGAGCGCCGGGATGAGCGGCGGGCGGCTCCCGCTCGCGGTCGCTGGAGCCGGTGCCGGACTCGGCGTCGCTGCTGGCGGCCGGGGCCAGGCGCTGCTCGTCGGAGAGCGGCTCGGAGGGACAGTCGGAGAGGTCGGAGCTGCTGTCCGTGTGGCCGACGCGGGCCAGCGCCGCCGCCGCATGGCCGCTGCCCGCCGCGGCGCCCCGCTTCGCCTTCCTGCCCTTGCCGGGCGGCGGGGCCGCCTCCCCGCCGGGCTGCCGCCCCGCGCCCCGGCCGCCGGGCCCCGGCTCCGGACCGCGGGCTGCCCGCTTGGCGCAGGGGGCGGCCTTGGCGCCCGCCCTGCCGACGGCGGTGACGGCGGTGGCGGCCGCCTTAGCCCCTGGGGCGGCGGGGCGGCGGGAGAGGCGGCCCGGCGCCGCCAGGAGCCCCGCGGAGGGCTGGTGGACGCCCGGGTGCGGCGACGAGGGCGCCCGGGCGGGGAGGCCGGGAGACTTGGGGGGCGCGGGCGGAGGCTTGGCGGCGGCGCGGGCGTGCAGGTCCTTGAGGAAGGGTCTGGCGGGCGACGGGGCGCGGTGCAGCCGCTTCTTCTCGGCGTGCGGGTGGTGGTGGCCGGGCGAAGGCGGCGGCGGCCGTAGCGCGTCGCCGGGCCCCGGGCCGGGGCCGTTCAGCGCCTCCATAGCGCGGGCCGGGGGCGGCGGGGCGGCAGCGGCGGCCGCGGGGGCGCCCGGCGGCGGCAGGAGCGGCGGTCCCCGCGGGGCGCGGCGACAGGACGGGCAGCCTCCTCCAGCCTCCCTGCTCGCTCTCTCATCACTTCTGTTTCTCCCAGCCACAGCCCTCACACTTTTCTTTCTCGATCCCCCTCTTCCTGCCCCCCCACCTCCACCTTCTCCTCCTCCTCGCCGCTCTCTCCCGAGCACTGATTTGTTTCAATAAATCGAGCCCAAATCCCCCGGTGGCAGCCGTCTCCTCCTCCTCCTCCTCCTCCTTATCCTCCTCCTCCTTCTCCTCCCGCTCCCCTCTCCGCCCGTCTCAGCTTGATGCTGCTCAAGTTGTGATGCAGCCCAAAAACCCAATCCTTTTCCCCTCAATCCGAGGCAAAGGCGTGTTTTCCCGGCTGCCTTCCCCTCCGCTAACAAGCCCCCCGCTCAGCCCACCGGCGCCGCTAACCCCATCACTGCTCCAGCTCCGGCTCCAGCCGCCGCCTCCGCCCGGCTCCTGAAATAGCCCCTCGGCTGCCGGAGCCGCTCCGACTCGGCGCTGCCCGCCCGTGCGCAGGATCCGCCCCCTCTGTCAACCAGCCAGGCTGCTCTCGTCCCGCCCGGGAAACTACTTTGCTCGCACGCTTTATTATAGGGACGCCTCTGCCAGCCTTTTCCTATCAGGAAGCCTCATTTAGGGAGAAATTTTGATTTCCCAGTCATGAGCGTTGCCCGTTTTGGTTGTTTTTGTTTTCTTTCCCCCGTGCTAAGACTTCATGGAAACGCTCTCTCTAGGGACTGGCAGCAACACAACAACAGCCGCCGCATTATCTTCCTGCTCAAGGCAGATACAGGTTCACCTAGAGGCAGAGCCGAGTATCCGAGGATATCAGCAAGTTCCTGGCTCTGACTGAACTACAAAAGACACGGACCCGTCCTTTTGGAGCACGGGGATGTGAAATTGCAGCCCTTATATTTGCAAAGCACCCGGAGAGTAAACGAAAGGGGGGAGAGGCTCTGGCGTGGGAAAGAGGCACAGCTTTAATGGGGACAGCAGAGCAGCACCAGCCAGGATGTTTCCGATTCTTCCGCTGGGGCGCAGCGGACCTCGGAGTAGCCGCGGTGGCTGCCTTATCTGTCAGACGAAAGTGGTAAATGCGTGCTTGGCTTCTATCTTAGCCGTGGGAGGCTCGGATCATCCATGTCTGGACGTCAGGGACTGCAGCGCGCTCGGGGGAGGACAGTCCCGGACATTTTGGGGGGGATGGGAGGATGAGCAGCACCCTGCGGCGCTCCAGGTCCCCGCTCCGCTCATCTGGGCTCAAGGCATTACCTCGAAAGGCAAAAGCCCCAAGGCCCGCTGGAGCCTGAGGGCACAGGGCACCACGGGGCGGGTGGCCAAGGCGACACCAGGCAGCTGGTACTGGCAATGCCAGACCGGGGCCGGGGCCAGGCCACGTTGCCCGGGAAAGAGTCAGAACCGCTCGGGCATCCCCGAGACCTTTCTCCCGGTAAACGAGGGGAACACTGATTTCTCCTTCTGAATAGCGCTGCCGCATGAGTATGCAACAGGTAGTCCTTACTTTGTAAAGGCTGCAAAGGTGAAAAAAAAATAGCATTCAAATCGGAGCTGTATTTACAGAAATTTGGAATTGGGAGAAGCCCGACGACAGCGCCCCGGGCAGCCGGCGTGGGCAGCGCCAGCCGGGAGAGCGGTGATGGGCGGGATGCCGGCGGGCCCGGGGGCGAGGGCGGCTCCAGCCTCGGGAGAAAGCCGGGGCTTGGAGCGGCAGCGGAGGGGAAGGAGGTGTCCAGGTCCCTCCCCGTGCCAGGTGAGGAACAGACCTCCTCGACAGGGCGGTGCGGTCCTTCCGCGAGTGGGCAGGCGATGAAAGCTCTGCTCCGGGGCACCCAGCGGTGATGCCATGCCGTCTTGTGTGCTTTTTTTTCAATCTCCTGAAAATTCCACTTCTGTTAGTGCTCTTTATTTTCCACCCGCTGGCCTCGCTGCCAGACGGCTGTGTTCCCGCATCCAAATGGGCCTTCCAGGTCACACGGCAAAGTACCTATTGTGGCTAAGATCGCACGGGCTGCTGCCGGTATGTACATCTAATAGAGCCACCGGCAGGAGTTCGGTGGGCCAAGCCCTTTAAAAATTATAGAAAACACTTTGAGGAGAGACAAACACAACAAACCCACTCGCAGGTGTAAGTCCCCTTATTCTCCCTCCGGCAAAACATTGGTAATATACTTGTTTGGGTGAGATAATCAGTGTATCAATATCAAGTGGCTCAGTTGATCTAGAAAAATGGCCTATAGAATACAAACTACTGTTACATTTTAATGACATAGCATTTCTATCAGGCCATCACATATTATTAGTGTTCCCTATGGAGCTGGTGTGGTACTAGTCGGGTTTGTTTGGTTTGTTTGTTTGTTTGTGGGTTTTTTGTCAGTACACTGCTGGTCAGTTCAAGGAATTCTCCTTTATGGGAATGTGAAAGAGAATGAAAGAGATGGCAAGTCCTGTATTTCATAATGAGAAATAGTAATTATTATGGAAACACTAAGTATTATAGCTGTTGCCTCACATGGGAGATATTAGAAAGGTTGTTTTGCATTACTATGTCACCACTCTCACTTGGTTTTGGCTATAAATTCCAGGAATAGATGGGAATTCCAGCTTCACCTACTAGATTTGCAAAGTGTTTATGCCTGTGATGAAAGGGGAACTGCTCTGTGATAATTTATGAGTACCCTGTTTTGACTTTGCCCCACGAACAGAATGGTTCAGTTCAAAAGGAAAATGAAAGGAAAAGTATGGCTCAAGATAAGCCACTTTTCTACAAACAATAGCTGAGGGACACTGCCAGGCTTCTTTGCACTGGAGGGGAAAAGAATTAGGGATGTGAAAAAAGGAGCACATTCACAAAAGGCTGGGAATTGTCTGAGAGAATTAATCTGAGACACTAAAGTGCCTGACAGAGCCCAGTTTCCTGTGGATACCTCGTAAATTTTACATTGCAAATACATGAATAAATATATTTTTTCTATCTTACTTACCTTTTCTCCCCCACTAAATACTTTGTTTCGACTGCTAAATGTTTTACGTTTAAGATGTCTTTTGTATGGCTGTGCATCACTGACCACAAGCTCCTGCAGGCAAAGAGGACTAAAACTCATCCTGACTTCTGAGGAGGTGCCCTTGACAAATAGAGACTCAGAATAATGAAAAGCCCATGACAAGGCAGGGTGACCTCAGACTGAAAAGGAGACCGGAGAGTAGATACATCTGTAAAATCTGCGTACCTTTCTGTGCTGTGCCTTCTTCTCATTGAAACATACAGTAATGTTTGCTGTCCCAGGCAGCACCAGTTCAACCAGGTGCCTTAATAAAGTGATTTATTTGCATTAATGCTCAAACAAAGTCCGGCTGTGGCACTGAAAACATGCGGCAGCAGAACGTGTTAGAGGGAGATGAATGATCAGTCACATCAGGATCCCTTTATGCTGTGCTGGCAGTATAAGGCATTCAATAACAAAGAAATGCAGCCCCCGTAGCCCTCCCTGGGCATGTGCCTGGCTGGGTGCAGATGGCAGATTTGTGTGGTATGAGGCCAGCTGTAGGATTTTGGCTGTGTTCCTATACCCTCTGCTGCCGTGCAATGCCTATTGGAGACCCCTATGAGAATGGTGTAAACAGGCATGGCGTGGATGAGGATGAGACCCTGATATGAAAGCTAAGTACATACCACAGAAATCTCCATTGGGCTAGGCAAATGCCTGGTAAGAATTACTGGTATCATATTACTTATTTATTTATATCAAAGCAGTTTTTTCCTTTACTTAAACTCATTATTGGTTCTTATAGGAACTTGCAGTCACAGACTACCACGACCCCCCCTAATTCTCCTCTCACTTTCTTTTTATTTGCTTGTAATGTCCAATTGTTTTCTCTTATCACAAATTAGTCATGCACTCCCTCCTGGTGGAATGGTTTCTTATATGCCTGTGTAGCTCTTAACATAATAGGACATCTGGGTGTTGGTTGAATAATACAAATAATCAGACACAACACTTTTTAAAACATGTTTATTTTGGCAATGCTGATATCCTTTGTTTGATTAATGCTGACATTTGATAACTGGGCTGTATTTGCACAAATAATTATGAAAAGTAGATGCTAAGCCTGACTACTAAGATTAGCTATCACACATCTTACAAAGCTTAAGACAATTTTTGGCAGTGCAGGACTGCCTAAATTCTTTTCTTGGGCTGAGGCACAAGAGAGTTTACAATTACTTAGAGAAGATGTGAAGAGGCTCAATCTAAATGTAAATTTGCCCCCCAGCTTACAGTAGCCTAAGTCTGTTATTTTCTCCTATTTCAAATTCCTATTTGAGATCTTCTTCAATGACACCATAAGAGCAGCCAACTTATAATGGCCAGGCTCAGAGTTATGAGGGAGCACTGATGTTTACAGACCTAAATCAAAATAGTAAATGAAGACACAAATGCATCCATACAGGCCATATGTATGGATAACCCAGCACAAATCTGGTTGAGTCTATCATTATTCCCCCTTTATATGTTGCAGATCATGAGCTGTAATTTCTTTGTGGCCACACTGTGCTCTGTGATTATACCATCCCAGAGGAATCCTAATCAGGGCCAGCAGGTGTTACAGTGACACGTTAACAACAGCAATGAGGCATAGCTTCAACAGAAAAATGTGTGACATTTTCAAGTTCACAAATCGACAATTTATTTTTTTTTTGGCAAGCTCTCCCTCAACTGCTCTTTCTCCCTGAGGGATTCAAAGCCCCAAAGACCTGTTTTAAAGCTTTGTTCCCGGTCCCAGGAGTTATATCTAGATTGTTACTTCTTGCTCTTTATTTGTACAAAACCTGATTATTAAAGGTCTCAGTTCTTCACCAGAGCTTCTGTCCTACAGTAATGACAGTACTAATTGCCATAACTCAATCAGGGAATGGAAATAATAGCATGACTAGCTCCTGTAAGAGACCTTAGCAGTAGAAGAAGAGCATGAGGCGATGTTAGGCACATTCATTCAAAACTGTGATCTCCCAAACCCCATTCAGCCAACTCCACAATCTCCTAACTCCATTGGTAAACTTAATTTTTGCCATAAAACTCCATGGAGGACCAGAGCTTTTTCCTTGTCCTTGCCTGCTTGTTCAGCGCCAGCCATGGAGCCCCTTGGCATTGTGCAGTTATCAGAAATGCTTTCTAAAAGGGATTTTTTGGGGTCCACACAAAACATAGAGGCAATCAGCTTTGATGAGAGAACAGCAGCACCTCACCTCTTGCAGAGGTGGCCGCGTGTCAGGGCAGCAAGCGAGAAGTCTGACTTTGAAGCTTCCTCACACTGCAGGGATTAAAGACCCAACCTTTAAACACCAAGGGGATGACAGTGCCCTCTGACTGGTATCAGTAATTCCTGCTGGTGCTGAGCCTTGGTGTGTGTGTGAGAAACCTCCTGGGATCAGGCTCACGTTGGGAAGCAAACATGGCTCTTGCACCCTTGCTGGGGAGGAGCTTGTGCCTCCCTCTGCAAGCAGCAGGTGGTTCCCATAGGTGAAGCCATCCTTACTCTTCCCAAACATGGAGCTACCTCCTCTCCCAGTTCCTCCAGCTCTAGGTTAGTCACTGCTACCCAGCCTGAAATCTACAACCCTGTTACAGGTGGGTGTACCCAAGTGTGCACTGTTCCTCTTTCAATATCCAAGGAAATGTCAAAGAGCCATAATGTAAAGTCCTTTATGTTCAGCCCCGCAAAGGCAGAGTTTTTCCAGTCTGGTGCCTGCTTGAGAGTCACAAACATTCATGCTGAGGACTCACTTGGTCTGTTACCCACAGTCCCACCTCTGCAGAGTACAGCCAACTGTCGTTTCCAGTGGGAAAATAGCCTCCAAAATTATATATCATGCTATTGTACTAAGGAGCATATACCCTGCTGTTAGAGTTACTGCCTATTTTACAACTAAACAAATAAAACGTGTTTTTCAATATTAATAAATTTGTACTTTTTCTCCTCACAAACCACCTGTGATGTCAATAAACACCTACATGCACACTTAATAATTTATCATCCGCTTCCCATTGTAGGCACAAGTACTTGTGATCTGCTATTGTCTGTAGCACACCACCGTGTGCCACTCATTTTCCGGCTCCCTAACTTCCAAAGGATCACTTATGTTTGATGAGATGCAACAGGGACAGACCAAATAAGTCAAGAATCACTGAGAATCAAAGGCTGTCTCTAATAATAGGCACCAGAAGAGGAACAGCTCATTTTGGGTCTTCCTCCATAGACAGTGTGGAGCTGGCACAGAAAGGTATCATTAATTTATCAGGTGTTCAATGAGGAAAAGGAAAGACAGGTCATATACTTGTTACTTACTGAAGATGGATGCTTCTCACAGTTTCTGGTGATTGAAATTGATATGCATTGCTGGATACACTGTTTGTAAGATACAGTTTGATAGAATCTCAACACCAGAAGTATTTCAATGAATTATGAGACATTTTACAAGCCGAGGAGCCAGACTAATAAGATGTCTGTTGGTTGGCAGTGTGATTAGTTTAGATATCCTACAAGGAAAGTGTCACCTTACACTGAGCAAAACATCAGTCTTAATATTACAAATTATCCATTTCTAATGGTACAGTTGGCTGAAGAAAGCTACAGAAAATATAATTCTGCACACATGCATACCTCTGATAAGTAACCAATATCCCAATATAGCAAACATTCAGTAGGATTAACTTCCTAGATATATCTGTGCCAAATTTAGCAATTAGAGTCAGTATTTTTCCACAGTGCTCCATTCCCACTGTATTATTTCCTCCTACCCTTAGCACCTCTTCAACAATTTTTTTTCTGACCATGACTAAGGAGGCTGTTCCCAGAAGAAACTAACCCCCAAATTCTCATTAATTTGCACTTCAGTTCCTCCTAAGATGCACAGGCAGACATACTGTATTTTTTGTTTTACCTCTTTTCAGTAATTTCTATAAATCTACATCCATTTTATCCCAAACCTTTAGGATCTCTGGATTTAGTGGCAGTTCTCTTCAAAGCTGTAGCCATTTTTCATTTAAGACTCTTTTTTGAGACAGCTGCTCCTTAGTTTTTTTCCTGCCTCTGAAAATCCCAAACAATTGCTTCTTACAAATACTCTGACTGTGATGGTTTAGGAGCTCCTTTGTCCTCAGTGCATCTGCTGTTCTGTTAGGGTTCAGAAAAGCTGATTGCCAAAGTCTGCTTCACAATTCCTGTGTTTCCACATGGAATTTCCTCTCCAACACTCCCATGCAAATTTGAGGCATGTCATTCCTTTCCCGTGTGACTGGAAAGCTCTCAGTTATGCAGCACCTTTGAGGCAAGCACACAGTTACCTCCTGCAGTTTAGACTCAGCTGAGAAGGCTCTACAATGAGTTGAGGAATCAGGGATTTTTAAGGAACATGCAAACAGTGTTTAAGGACCAAAATTAAAGGCACAGAAGAAGCAGAGGTAATGAGCAGGAATGCATTATCCTGACATAAAGAGAAGCATAAGCAAGTAAGACTGATTTCCATTCACTGGAGGAATGTTTGGAAGACGGAACGTTGACTACGGGAAACAAGGAAGAATACAACACCAATTATCTCAGCACAGGGTAACTCACCAAGAATGGTATTAGGGGTATGCTTGGGGTTCTATATTCTTTCAGTGTATAAGTCATTGACTGTAATTTTTGAATTTAAATAAATATGCTAGCACCTCCAATTCAGAAGTCAAACAAGCAGCTTTGCTTACTTTCTTATCTTATGGGGCATTAGCTTGTTTCTTATCAGTAGCAGAACAGAGAATGGTGTTTCCCTTCACCTGTAACAGAAGGTTCAACAATAAATATGTTCACTAAATCAGGGAGTTAATATGCACTGAAAAATATATTCAGATCAGCAGACACTTGTAGCACATCCAAGAGGTGTCCTTAGCACTGATTTATTAGAATTTCAAAAAAGGCTCAAAACTTTGACATGTTGTATCTTTAAAACACTTTAGGAGTTTTCTTTTTTTAGGCAAGATGAAAGCAGTTCTTTATATAATTTAGTTTCAGAAATGCTTGTTTTTTATAAAAAATAAGATAAAATCTGATAACTAATTGATTTATTGCAATTCAGGTTGTAGAGTCGAGCCCTGAATGGTGTTGAAATGTCTTGACAGAGCAGGAAAAACAAGGAAGAAGAAAATTCTTCTAGTTATCTCATAAAAAAGCTTAGAATCTGTATTCCAGTTTCTAAGGAAAGAAATATCTCTTTGCCAACTTCTTGCCTGGCAATGGAATTACAGCTCGGCTAATCTTTATTTAAAATTTTGAGGTGACAGCATGGTGCTAGCACTGACCAGCCTTGTGACGTTAAATGTACTTAAATGCCTCACCTGTGCAATAATTAGTCCAATAGTCATATGATGATCTTCTTACATTAAAGAAAAGATAACCTGAAACCTCAGTTTATTTGGTATGTGTTCTGGTCTGGCAGTGATTACAAGTTCACACTGCTGTCCTTACACTGATCCTGCAACTTCCTAAATTAATTTTATCCTGACCCCTGTTAAGAACAGGCACTTGTTGGAGGAATGCCACAGCAGTGGGTGTCCCAGGAGTGTTGCTCACATTTGAGCCCAGCCCTTCAGCCCTGTACTGAGAGGAGATGGGACCCGAGTTTGGTTTTCCACCCTTTTTCCCATGTGTGCTGCTGTGGGCTTGGCTCTCTGTCCCAAGGGCTCGTGTTCTCCATGCCCAGGGTGGGGCTGGTAAGCTGTTTGGTTTGCTCATCTCCCAGTAGCTGGGCCATGGGAATGGTTCAGGAGTGTGGGCTGGAGCCCTGCACGTGCTGCCTCTGCTGCTCGTTTCCCTGGAGAAAGCTAAATCCACTGACTATGGCAGCACAGCTTGTGACTGCTTGGGTAAGACTAGATTAGGCCCAGAGGAAAAAAAAGAGTAGGAAGATATGCCTTCCAAAAGGGGATGTCAGCACAGAAGTGAAATCACAAACCAGCTGCTGCTCTGTGTGAGTGCAGAAGATGATTCAGCAGTGGATGCAACACAGACATTAATTAAAAATAATAAAATGAAGCCATTGAGACTTCTATAGAAAATCTAACAGTCCTCTAAACATCAAGAACTCATGAAGTGCACAATAAACCATTTAGTTCAAAATTTTCTCAAGAGTTTTGATAACATCTGACTATGGGGGATCTTGACAGTTCATCTTGTAATGAGCTAACAATTTGCTGCAATGTGGAAAATATGTAGAGGTAACTGGAAAAAATGGAAAGCTGTTAATCATTGAACTTTCAATCCTTTTGTCAAGGAAAATCACAATACAATTGGCATTTTCAACCTGTTTATTAGCAGTTTAGAAAAGAAAGGGAACATCTTCACCAAATTTTGTTAGTAAAATATTATTCTGGTAGCTAAAGACTGTGACAGACTCTAGGAAAACCTTAATGAAATTACATAATAGACAATTTTGTGGCAAACTAAATTTAGACCCATGCAAGACTGGGAACTAGAGATGAGCAAATAATTCTTTCTAAAATGAATTCAGCATATATACCTTTTGTATGTTTGAGAAATGCTGTAGACATTTATGTGAATATGATAGAGAGAGGTTGCCGAAAGTTTAGAATTAGCTGAATTGAGTGATGTGAAAAAGAAATGTACACTAGAATGGAAAATGTGACAGTAGGATACAGAACATGGACGAGCCTTTCTACACCAGTTTTGTATAAGAGGGAACTCTACAGGATTTTTAAAATATAAGCAAAATCACATATCTGCATCATAGGTTATCAGCAATAAGAAAAACTAAGCTAACAAATATAAAATGGATTTTAGAATAACAGAATGGGGGAGAATACAGAATGGGGGAGAAAAACTGTATTTTGAAGGAAAAGGATAGAAGGTCAATACAGAAGCTCAGAGAGTTTATAGATCCAAAATCATCAGCTGGTTACCACAGGAACATATTTAATGTTTTCTATTTATAAGGACAGTCAAGAAATACTTCAGTAGGTAAAAACATAATTTTAGTTTGCTTTGAAAAGGATTTACTCTGTGGGTTAAAAATAAGAAATGCGTTGGTCAACATTTTCTGAAGCCCCAGCCAGTGGGCATTGTAGCTGTGTGTGCTGAGAACAACTCAGAGATGAGAACTGGATGAACTTTTGATCATTTCATGAAGATCTGTGCTGAACCTGTTTTGGCACACCTTTGTATGCATTACAGATAACTAGTATCAGGTTGTAAGTTACATTGCACACTCAGAATTCTGTAAATCTCTCATCACACAGCAAAGTGGAAAATTTGGGGGAGAAGAAGGCAAAATATGGACGAGGAGAAAAAAGAAAAGCAAGGTTACAGATAAAATTACCTTCTAACAATTAATAAAATGCCCCTATGTCTAGGAATACTTCCTGTTACAGTATATTTGGAAAACTATTGCAGTGCAGCCTCACAATGACTTGTACCTCCCTCTTTTGCACTTGTCACACATCCTTTCCAAGTGGATGAAGAATATGGAGGGTAGGGAGGAGGAAGGGGCTGGTGGAGGCTCCATGAGATACTGTGGTTGTGTACAATGCCTGCTGGCTGTGCCTCCCTCTGACAAATCCACCCCACACATCACAGACCTTTCCTGCAGGAGGATGTCCCTCTGCTTTCTGTGTTCAGCGATGCAGAAGCCTCTCACCCCGGCAAGGGTGAGAAGCTTTGCTCCGAGGAGTTTCAGCATAATGTGGCAATTCATGAGGAACACGGCAGTGCAATTCCATTTCAACAACAATGAGTTCATGTTTGTGCCACCTCTCATTTTTAATTCATGAACACATTAATTTTGTATCATTTGCATCATAACTAGAGCCTTTTCTGCAAAGAAACACTAAAGATTCATTATTTTTATCTTTTTTCCCTGCTATTCTGCTTTTCTCTTAGTCACCTGCTCTACGTGAATCAATATTACTTTTCCCAAAAAACAGACATGTGGTATTTATTCAGGCAAAGTGCTGATATTAAAACTGGGACAATTCCCTTTAGCAATAAACAGTGAACAATAATGTTAAAACATTATGGTATGACAGCCATCACCTGAACGAGCAGTACACACCCGACTCATCCTTTTTGCTATCAAAAGCAATACATTTGGATGTGGCAGTGCCTCTGTATGCCACATAAAATGTTGCCTTCTTATTTCTTTTGGACTTTCGTACTAAAAAAATCTGTTTTCTCCACATTCCAGAAATGTTTATCTGTTTTTATAAAACCCCTGTTCCTCCCTGAAAGCCAAGAAGGATTTGTAATATCTATTACATCAGCAATTGCTACTGATTATTTTTAAGTTCATCACATTTTGTAACTTTAAAGCTACCTTTAGCTGCTTAAATTTCAGGCTCTGTACATCGTTCTTTTTCCATTCAAGAAATGGAATGGAAAAATTTTTCCATTCACTGTCTCAGGAGGCAAAGCCATGTACTATTTTAACAGAGTTCCAAAGAGATGAAAAAGTTATGAATGGATCCTGTGGTCTAGATGGAGACCTACTGTGCTGATGTGACTGTATGAAACACAAAAAGAGGATAAAAAGAGAGGTTGAGTTTTGGCATTTAGATTCTCTTCCTTTACTACGTTTTCCCTGAAGCAGGTCCCTGCCTATGTTTATCTCCATCTCCTGCTTTCTCTTCTTTTCTAACTCCTGCTCATTCAGAGTATTAAAATCCCCTTTGTCCTTTGGGCTACATTACTTCTCTCTTCAAATCCATGTTGCCTGCAGCGTAAATTTTAAGGTCTTATCCTCCCATCTTCATGGGGCTACCCGTGCTTCATGCTTTTTCCAAGCATAAAATATAATCAGGGTAAGAAAGATGCCGGAGGCCTGCTGAGTTTGAAACCATTGTGTTTAAGTCTGACAGTAGGTCAAGGCAGAGATCCAGTTCCAGAGCTGCATTTTGGTGTATTTTTCATGCCTGATCTGTAGTAGAGGTGAGCTCTGTAAAATACCTGTTGAAACCTTTGTGTGATGGGAAATCACGGTGCCAGGAAATATGCCATCCAAAAGAGAACAGGGAAGGAGAGGGGAAAAAGATAACAGCTGCTCAGTGAACTCATTACCTCACTATGGGATTAAAGAAGGTGACCAGGAAAACCTAGTCATGGGTACTTGGCAGTGTTCCCCTGCCTCACCTCCTCAAGAGCAAGTAACACCCATCTATGCAGGAACAGCAGTCACAGCCTTTCATGATAGATACAAAACACAGCTTCAATTTCTTTCTTCCCCCCTGCCCCCCGCCCCCGACACATTTATGGCGTTTAGTCCTGAAGAACTTTCAAGAATATGTACCAATTAATATGCATTTTTGAAATTTTATATTGTATTAAATGAAGAATACAACTCAAGCAAAACTATTAAATAGAAGGTTAAGAATTGAAATCAATATTGTTAACTGAAGGCTACCACACAGCAAAAAGCAAAGCCTTTTAAAGTATACCATACAATACATTACAGATCTAAGCTTTTCAAAGCAGGATATTCAGGATTAGGGCTACATTTAAATCCAAACATGATAAAAGGGAAAAACCAAATAGGCAAAACAGGACTACTTTTTAGTATTACATAAGAACTCACATAGGAAAGTAATTCAACCCCTGATTCTGTTTTGTAATGGTATCAGGAGGAAAAACAATATTTAAAAACATGAATTCTTTTTCTTTTTTTTTAATTTGTCCTTATCTGATCCGATACCATAAATATCAAAATACTTTAATCCAAGCTGCATGGCTAGTGCCATCACAAATAAGCAGAGCTCATCTTGTTTGTGAGCCTCAGTCCTGTATTTTCTGTTTCAGCACATATCAGTTTCTCTTCAGTACCAGCTCAGCTCTGACATTTTGGGAGTTTGTGGCCACTGAAATACTCAGCTTCGTGACGCTTTTCAAATAACCGCAGCATTATCTACACTACGTTCTATTTTCAAGCTTGTGGCAGATATTCTCGGCACTGACTCAGTCTTGAAGTCCCTCGCATTTTCAGGGAAAAAATGCTAAGATTACACTATCCTTTGGGACTACGTATACTGCCTACATAATATGCATCTCTTTTGTAAGCAGCTTAGGGTGTAGAAATCATGTATTATATGAAGTTGAGTGTATAGCCAATGCCCTTATTTAGTAATAACCCATGCTTCCATTCCTTCTGACTGCAGTGCCTGGTGTCAGACTGGGATTTGTTTGTGAGGAGATGAGTGGTAGCACAATGACATCTACTAAAATGCACTTGTTATCCCTGCCTTTCTCATTCAAAGAGGCAAGCAGCCAGCGGCACAACCTCCTCGGTAATTGATATGCGTAAGAGGCTCCTAGATTCTACCCGTGCCATTCCAACTTCTACCTCCTCAGGAAGAAATCTTGTGATGGATACGGCAGCATTATCCTCAGGAGGGTACCACAGCTCCCTTCTTTCCCTGTCTCACTCGCACTCTCCCCTGGGCTCTCTGAGAAATATGTTGCCTTTGAAACCCAAGTGCCAGAATATTATTCAAAGATTTATGGTTCCTGATTCTTGCTACAGTCCGCTTTTGCAACTTTGTTTACTTGGCAGGGTGAGGGAGGGAGGAGGGAACTGGATTAGCCTCAAAACCCCACAACAAAAGGCAGAAAAGCGCTGCTTTAGGCATTTAATAATCTGCAATTCTAGAGAATTACTGAATATGCTGGAATTATCTCTTGAAAATCTGGGGTATTTTAAAAGACTTATTCATAGCACTTAAGGAACACTTCGTATCAAAATAAATTTGAAATCAACCAGAGTTTTGTTCTGATCTGGTAACCACTGTCACATACCATAAGAAAAGAGCAAACCAAAATGTTCTGGTTTTATTTACTTTACCTTTAGAAGCCTAAACATTACACCGATAAAAATAATCAGAACCACTGGGATACGAGCACTGGGAAAAAGAAAGGCAAACAATTCAGATTTTTGATCAAGTGAACAATTTTATTCCCATTTGTAAAGATCTTCACAGCTGAGAGGGGACTACAGTATTTCCCTGAACATCATGTAGGGAGAAGTCTGGAGAATTGGTTTTGTTGACTTTTTTTTTTTTAAGGAGAGGAAGAAAACTACCTAGTCTTTCCTCATGGTATTGGACAGATATCATGCAGTGGCTCAAAATACTAATTTGCTTAATTGCATTAGTCCACTCCCCTCCTGTTATGGGAATTCAAGCTTCAATGGCAAATTCAACCTCCTAATGAGATTACGGTGCCGTTCCCAATATGAGGCTGTGGGGTGGCAAAGGAGCCACGCGTTTCCGTGGTGACTGGCTGAGTGGTTAACCCTGGTAAGATGGGGTGGAGGGAAGAATCAGCCTGAGTGACAGTGCTTCATCCTTTAAACTTCAGTTCATGGCTGAGCAAAGCAGAAACAGCGCCAAGCAATGACCATGGGGAAATTACCCTTGTTTTAATCTTTGTCTCTTCCAGCTGATGTCAGTAGAAGGGGACAAGACAAAGGACTTCAAGCTGTGGTAAAGATCATTAAAATAGAAGAATATAAAGCCAGGGACATGCCTGTGCCATCTATTAAATATTAATATCAGTTGAATGCAGATATTTTTCTTTGTTATGCTGTTTGATACTATAATTACTATTATACCTTTAATCCATTTCATGTAGTTTTATTCCTTTTTTAAGCTCCTTTGTAATGAAGGTGCCTTTTAGTCAGCTCCACCAGCTAATCAGATTGCTTTCCCTTCATTACTCACATTGAGCTCTTAAAGCTTGAAGCCTAAGCTAACTGGAATATATGGTCACGATTTAAGTAATGTTGAAGAGCTGAAACTGTGCCAGAAACACAGCACGTAGCTACGTTTTTATTGCATTCATATTAAGAGCAGGTGAAATGCTTTTGGATCAGGGACTGTTCAATCAAAAACATGCCCAATTACTGTACAGGAGAATAACAGATGTGTTTATCACTTACATATTTCAGTGGAAACAACTAATAGCCTTTTTTGCCATTTATCCAATAAATTTTGTGAAGACAAATGCAGGGCAATGTTAAAGAGATCACGTCTGTGAATGGAGAATGACAATAATATTTTGGCATTATGTTATTTTTTTCCCAAGGCAAGGATATTTCTGAGTCAGAGGACAATGCTGCCCACAGGCAATTAAGGAGTCTATAACCCACACACACGGATCCCCTGAGCCCAGTTTAGTTCATAGCAGTGCAAATCTAGAGAATTTCCATAGTGGTCAGTAAAGTTAAGCTGTTGTCAAAAGCAACCATAAAGGCAAAATCGTTTCCTCTTTTCACAAGCCTGCGTATGTGAGAAGAGATTGGAGGAACAGGCCCGTGGGCAAACTCGAATGAAGGGATTCAAGGTCCAGATGAATTCAAAAGTGATAAAAAGCTTACTCTGACCACCAAGCACCACCGGTGTGTGATTTGCCTCTCTGGTATGCGGCTGCTGCCCTGGAGCCTGGTGGTGAGGAACAGCAACCTGGTGCAAGGGCAAGGAGAAAAAGGAGATACCATTACTATGTGACACCACCAGCAGCAACTCCTAACTCCTCTACGCTCTAATTTAGTACAACTGAGAGTGTCATCAATTGCTGAAATCTTTTCACTATTTTTAAACCTCAGGGACCAAATGGAAATCACATTTTAAAGACGGAAAATTAATTAGGGTTTTTGAGTAGTCATTTACCAAAGGAGAAGTGACAAGGGCAGCTCTACATTCCTTCCCTCTCCTTTGGGAAGGTTTCTGATGTCTGCTGCCAATCCACCGTGTTTCTTTTATTGTGGATTTGCCTGTGATGGCCCCCGGCAGATCAGTTTGATGTAGCTGGTCATCAGGGTTAAAATGGAAGGATCAATAAGTTTTTCAGTTTGCGTTTTTGTTTTCCTCAGCAGTTTTAGGAAAGCCTGTAATTCCCATAATCACATCCTGACCTTGATTCCCAAGATCATCTATTTTTGAAGACACCTACACTGTAATCAAAGCTGCCATTACGGCACTGCTAGTTACACGTGTAGCTGCTTTCATCTAGCTAGGCTCAGATTAAAGGTTCCTGCAACATTTAGGCTGCTGAAGCCAATGGCAGGAAAGCTGTTGCAGCAGTGGAGCCCTTACAGCTCCACAGGGGATGCTGGGCATCCACTTGTGAGGACCAAGAGCTTGGTGGCCCTTCCCACGACACCTCCTGCCTCTATGGCTCTGCTGGAGTCACACTTTGCCTCCCAGATATACTTTGTTAGCCCCATCACGATCAATTTAAAAGACATTTTAAATGTCTTTAAAACATGACCTTCTCCAGTCCTTCAGCCCAAGTATTTATTAAGTGCATGGACAATTTTGCTCATTAAGTTCTCACAGCCCATGTGGGGTGAGAGCAGCAGCCACTGTTGTGGCTGTGATACACATTTGCAGCTCCTCCTCTTCATCTCTGGAATGTTTTTCTGAACATTTTTATGTCTTGGCTTTCTTTGTCTTTTTTTTCTTGTTGCTCTAGAGCTCAGGAGAAGTGTTTCTGGTGTACTTCTGAAAGTTCAGCAGGATCAGCAAGTTAGCAGTTTAAGAGACTGAGAGGCTGGGAAGAAGGCAAGATAACCACAGCACCTTTATAAGGTATTTAACTCAAAATAAAATACAATCAAATAGTTTGAGAAATAAATTAGGAGCCTAATCTCTCTTGGCTTTCCTAACAGTGACAAAGATGACTCGTCCTGATTCCACTTGGTGGAGGAACCTAATTTAAGCATCCAGATTTAGATGAGTTAGTACATGATGTGATGACTCCTTCCCACTCCTGTTCATTTTTCCACTGCTCACATGGGTAGGAAATTCAGATGTATGCTACTATTTTTTTTTTTTTAGCCACGTGATGTGACCCCTTATTGTTAATGAGAAGAGATTAACCTTTTGAAATGTGAGGATGAAATTACACTCTTTTCAGGACTAGAGCCACAAGCTAATATAATAATGTAGAGCCTAGGAAAGAGCTATGGAGACACCCAAATCTCAGATCTGAAATTTGTTCCTATAATGAGAAAAGCAGAACACTTATTAAATGGTTATTTGAATAGGCTCAGGATCACAATCCCAACCAATTCTGCTTTGGCCAGGAATAAAGAATAGTTAAGAGAGTAAGGATACAAACCCAGACCTCCACTCACAGTTGAAGTGAGAGAAAAAAATCATCTTCCAGATGGGTTTTGCCGTTGACTAATCCTGCAACAGCAAGAATTTTTATTAGCATTAAGAGGCCTAGGAACTAAAATGATCTCTTAAAATGCAGCCCCATCACTGTCTGGAACTAAATTTTGGTTGTGTAATAGGCACCCACAACAGACTTCGGCTGTACTGTTTTCAACACAGCTGTGAGCACTTATGTAGTTATTCCCTTGGTTATGGAAATATTAGGAAATATGGTTCTGCAAATCTCTAGAAAACAACTACTAGTCATTATAAGAGATCACTCCTATCTGACCAGAACTGTGGAATATAGGCAATATTATGTTGAAATTAGAAAAAAAAAATGGTATGGAGGCAAAGAAATACCAGAATATACCTTTGCTATGCTGCATTACCATAAAATACAAACAAATGGGAGAAAATGGTCTCATGATTCCAAATCAGAATTTGAGGGATTCTTAAGTTACAGCTCTGCCAGAGGTGAGGGGTCAAGGACACTGCCCTTCTCAATGCCAGCAATGTTTCCAGACTACCTGACATATGCTTAGGTGCTTGTGTATCCACAGGGGACAAAGAACAGGGTATAATGCAATGGGCATTAAGTAGGTTCATCCAATTGTTGTGGTTTACCCCCAGCTGGCAACTAAGCACCACACAGCCCCTCAGTCACTGCCCCCCTACCACTGGGGAGGGGGAGAGAGTAGGAAGACTCAGACTCATGGCTTGCAATAAAGACATTTAATGGGACAGAAAAGGAGGAAAATAATAATAATAATGATGATGATAAAAGAATTTGAATATACAAATCAAGTGTTGCACAATGTGATAGCTCCCCACCAACCGGTACCAGTCAGTTCCTGAGTGGAGGCCCCCCCAGTTCATATACAGAGCAGGATGCCATATGGTATGGGATATCTCTTGGGTCAGTTGGGGTCAGCTGTCCAAGCTTTGTCCCCTCCCAGCTTGTGCCTCGCCAGCCTTCTCACTGCCAGGGCACAAGAAGCTGAAGAGTGCTGTAAATTGCTCAGCAACAAATGGAAACATCAGTGTGTTTTCAATGTTACTCTAATACTAAATCTAAAACAGAGCACTGTACCAGTTACTAGGAAGAAAATTAATTTTGCCCCAGCTGAAATCAGGACAGAAAATGCAGAAAATACTTACCCACATTAATGTATCTCCCTTTTGGTTCTACTGTCTTGCACATTACTTGGAATGTCATGTCAAATATTGCAATGGTAGAAAAACAGGTTTTGCTGCTGTAGTTGTCATAGTTTCAACAAAAGTTGAGGGCTGAAGTTTTCCGTCCACCACAAAGTAGCCTGACATGCTGTATATTTCAGAAACAAAGTACATACAGACTATTTCTAGTTGAAAAATGCTTCCACTCATACGCTAATGATTTTGTTGGCAAGATCCACACTATGCTTTTTAATATTATCAACATTTGTTTCAGTTTCTCTCTTCCATTTCATCCTGTCTGCTTCTTTCTTCCTTCCTTCTTTCCATTCCTTCTAATTCTCCTGCTCCCACTGCAGCAGTGCTCTGGAGGCTTCTGGCAGTCCTGTCCTGTAGGTCCATGAGTGTGTGAGACTTTCATGGAACAGCTCCTTGGATCCTATTCCAAGAGTCTGAGACCTGCTGGCTGGGGCTGCCAGAGGGGGCTGGTGTGCTGCCTGCACAGTGCTCGGCCAGCTCCCTTCTGACTGGCAAGAGGCTGCTTTGATGGCTCATCTGGGCACACCAGGAGCTCAGCTCAGCTCAGCTAGTGCTGACAGGGCAGGCACTTCCCTCACTAAATCTGACAGCCTGACAATACACGTTTAATACTAAGGAGGACAATTTCCTCATTAATATTTGCTTGACTAGTCTCATGTCTTCTTCCTTTTTTCTTCTACTTTCACTCTTCCATATAAATCCCATCTACTTCTGACATACTCCCATCCATTTTCCATTTTCTCTTAGTTTTCTCCACAAACACTCCTGCAATTCTCTTCCCTAAAGCAGCAGTGGCCAGGCACATGGAGTGGTTGAAGCCCTAAGTGGTTACTGAGCTCCTGAGCCCTCACTAACACAGCTTTGGACGGGGTAAAATGAGACAGAAGGGGACACAATGGGTCATGCACTGAGGAGAGAAGTCAAGGTGCCAGCCATGGCTGAGACACTTTCTAATGAGGAGCTTTTAAGGGAGACCAAAGATGAGGCTGTCCAGATGTGCTGTGGTTGCAGTGTGCCAGGGCAGGAAGGACACAGGCCCATCTTTGCTGAAGCTCCTCACAGGAGAGTGAGGGGATCTAAGGAAAAAAGGAAAGCATTTAAGACACTGAATGGCCCAAGCGAGGCAGGACAGATCTGGCCCCCAGCTGAGTTACTACCTGGTGTACAGCATTTGAGACAAGAGGTTTGGCTGTCCCACACACCTACCCACACTTGCATTCTACCTCTTATTAATGTTAATTATTCTTATGTTTTGCTATAAGAGGGAGATGTGGACCTTAAAAGGCACAGAGCTTTCAGAAAGCCACTACTGCAGCATAACCTTCTCCTTCTCTCATGGCAGAGCTTGGACAAGTTAGACTTTCTCTGAAACCACTGACTTGCTGAAGTTTTTTAAAAACTGAAATAAATAAATGAGCTCCATATTAATTCAATAGGAATTCAGTTTCTAGATGGCAGCTGATTAGAACTGGATGACTGATTCAATTAAAGAACCCTGATGCCTGTTGATCAAACTGATAACTGATGTACTGCAGGGACTGCTTTTTGACCTGTCCAGAGATGGGCAGGCACCTGGAGGCAGATGTCTAATTTAGACCTCTTCATCAGACAAAACCCTCTTTTTTGTTGTTTTTGTCCCTCAAACACTGATATTTACTTATGATGCCTACTTAGAGCTGTGTAGTGCATAGCAAAAGTTTGTCTTATTGAAGAAAAACTGAAGTTCACTTTTTATCACTGGCCAAGTTGCATGCTGTGTCCATTAAGAGGGAAAAGAGAAGCTGAACTGTTCAGAATAGCTCCTTTCCATCCTCCTTTGAGTTTCATTATCAATGACATTTTCTATTTCAGCAGACACCTAAACTTTCCTTACTTCCAGCACAGCCTGGCACAACCGCTACTATTTATATCTCTCCTATATACAAATACACTTTACCCATAATTTTTATCTTATGACCCAGGAAGACATAAAACTCAATTTACTCATTAACCTTAGCTTTCTGAAACTGCAATTACTGCCCTGTGCACAGTCAGTAATTGAATTGAAAAGGGGTAGCATGCAAATGCCAGGCAGTGCTAGCTACTGCTAAACAGATAATCCTGTGTGCTTACCAAAATTGCATGTGGCATTCAGACAGCAGGTAGAAAGGCAGAGCATTAGAAAGGAAAATGCATGAAGTAGCATGTGCAGGGATTAAGGAGATGCAAAAGACCAGACTCACAGGAAACCACTCAGTGGGAATAAACACAACATTATATTAGCTTAGGTTTACGATTACAGCTAATAGCATGCAGTTATGGCTTTTGCATTGAAAAGAATTTTCTGAGTGGATGGTTTCACCACAGAATCAGATCTTTTCTCCCTGCCTTTTGTAATTCAAGAAGCTGGGTAGCTTTTTATATAGCCTAATATCTCCTGCCCCAGCTGTCATGAAAGAGATCAAGACATTACAAATAAGGACTGGCCTAACAGAATGAGATTCAACTTGAAGTGTGCTTGTCTTTCAACATGGTTGCTTTCCATTTTTTTCCTCCCACTGAAGCATGACTATATGCTTATCCAGGCTTGCAGACAGCGCTTTTCCATTTTTCAGTTTGATCTACGGGTAGATGATCTTGCTCTCTTGCAGCTACATTTCATATCTCGTCATGGTCCTTGCAGCAGTATCTCACTGGCTGCCTGAGTGCATTTATCATGAAACCTCATATCCCTCTCACATTTCACATGTTTTGTTTAGCTTCCTGGTTCCAGTGCTAATTTCTTAATTTCTTCCTTCACTACTGGGAAATGCTCCAGGTAAGTAAAAAATGCCACTTAAAGGCTTGACTCACCATGGTTCTGAACCAATACAAGGCATACTTACATCAGTATTTTCATTCAGGTTAGGACCATTCCCTCTTGCTGCACTTTGGTTCATGTCACAAAACTGTGCTGGAGAACATGAAGAGGATATCTACTCAAGGAGTCTAAAGAAAAAGCTGTTCTTCAGGAACACAGGTAGCAAATTCCAACTGCAATTGGCAGCCACTGCTCAAGGGCAGACTACAACAAGCCCAGAGCAATCCCTTCCCTAGCAAGGTCCAGCACCAACTCATTTCAGCAGAACTGCTGATTTTGGATCACATTACTTGTTAAGATTGACATAGCATCCATAACATAAGCATACACAACCTTCTCCTGTTTTAATTTGATGGTGCCTTGCAAGACGGCACCTACAGAGGATCTACAGCTGTGTATAGAAAACAGTAAGTTATTTTGCTAATCTTTTTGTTGTAAGTGATGCCTTTTTAATCTGATGTTTATTACAGTAGTTGTCTGGTTCTCTTTGGCTGAACTTGTCTCAGCCTGACTGGTAACCTTGGTTTAGCTTGCTTAGCTGTAACAACATTTTTTCTTTTCTAGTTAGTCTCTCTTCTATGTACTTTTGCTTATTTTACACATTATTTACACATGATGTAATAGTTTTCATAGAGACAATGGTGGCAGCAGGTTATTCTACACAGAAAGATTCTACACAGGACTCACACATAGAGCAGCCAGGGCAATCATATAGGAATAACAGCAAGGCCTTCAAAGTGGGAATACTGGATGTGGTCTAGGCAAATACAAACCTAGGTTGATAGGAGGGAGCTTGGAATCACACTAAGGATGCAAATACTCACCAATGGTAAATTAAAGATGCAACTTGGAGCTGGGCAAAACTAATGTTAGGAACAAAAGAGAGCAGAAAGCATTATCCAACACATGCAAAATGCACTATATATTGTAAATGCATATGAGATGCACTTGCAGACCAGTGAAAAAAACCAAGGTCCATTAAAATATCACGAAAATAGCCCCAAGTGGAAACTAGAGTGAGGAAGAAGTTGCCAACATCACATTCCTCTTGTCAAGGAAGAGGAGGAAACCCAGTCATCAACACCACACCCCACTCAGTGTGTGTGCATATGCTCATGTGCATTTCTCTGCAACAATTTAAAACTATTGTTTTTTTTCATACAGTCAGAAGTATTAATTTAGTTGGATAATAGGGACTGTGAAATTTAGTAACTGGAGTAAAATCTTAGTAACTGTTTATTGCATTTTATTTAAGTCTACTAAAATGTCAGTTTTATGAACATTAAATTCTTGGCTTCTCAAATAAGGCATGTCCCCATTTTTGCCTATAACAGGACTTCAAGAATAACAAACTGATTTCAGTTAAGATGCATTTTGTTGATGGTTTAAACAATCCTTGTCTGGACACACAGAGTTCACAAAAACCTGCAAAAGGGAGTTATTTTGATGTAGATTTGTATCCGGCACCAGTGGTGCTGGATGTTAAAGGTAATCAAGCTTAAACTTTTAAATGTGTCAATGTGGAGATTTTCAAAGCTTTTGAACTGCTTTTAATCTGCACATAAGGTGACAGAAATAGTGTAACTTGTCTGTGCTTTCTTTGGAGTGGTGACTATACATGTCTTATGCAAAAACCAGTCGTTTTTTCTTCCCTCCCACACACATTCCACTAAGGAGAATTCTCTAAGGGACACTGGAGTGACATCCATTTGGGATAGTTGATAGATACTGTAATCAAAGAATATAAGTCATGCAGAAAAATAATATTGGGGCTCTAAGAATGACTGTTATATCCAGCCATCATAGACTGCATGAAAATGGAGATCTGCTTGATTTAATTTACCTGGATTTATAAAAGCCATTCTACACATCTCTCACTGAAGGCTCTTAAAGATACTAAGATGCCATGGAACAAGAGTCCTCTTCTGGATAAATTGCTGATTAAATGATAAAAAGGTATTGTGTAAACTGAGGCTGAAATCACATTTTTGAATGCAGGTCTGGCCCTCTTGAAAAGAGATGATAAAAGAAAATATGTACAGAGGAGGGCTGTAAGCATGTTTAAAGGTATGAAATGGCTTCAATAACAGGAACAACTGAAGATAACAGGACTTGCCAAGACTGCAAAGGATATGACTGATGGAAACACTTGATTTAAGATCTTAAAATTATGGGAAGTTATTTTACCACAGAAATGGTAGAAAGGAAACAATTGTTCAACTGTTTCTTCCTGCAAGAGAATGCTGGGGGATGAAACAAATTAGCAGATGATAAATTCAAAATTAAAAAAGCTCTTTTTGCCCATAGTCTATTTTTATGATGTAGCACTTACCACCACAGTATATTGAAGATATCAATAATCCACATGGGTCTTAAAAAATGCAAGCAATTGGACAAAAAAATCCATTTTGCTATTATGATTCATCAGCTCAGGGACAGCAGAAGTTTACCATTAAGACTTCCTGCCCAGCATGGGAAAAACTCTATTTTCTGTAAATCCTTGTCTATTTTAGGTTTGCAGTGGGGAAAAAGCCTCCATTTTATGTTTGTCTAGAACACAGGCGATTAAGTTAATGAGGTTTGAGCAGCCCCTCCAATTTCTCTGTTCTTAAAAATCAAAACTGTACTGGAGCAAAGAAAGCAATGTCCCTATCCAGAGATTGTCTCTGGCTGCAAATGGATGTTCTGAGCTCCTTTTCCTTCCAGTGGTTATTGGAGCTCTTTGGATTTTGTCCTTCCCTCCCAACATGCCACTAAAACTCCACTAGGGATAGCTGCAGTATCCTGAAGGACTGTAGACACAAGCCTGGAGCATAAAGTAATTTTATAATTTGGCAGTTAACACATTTTGGCTTCCTTCCCTCTGCTGCCTTCCACTACTGCCTTCCCTCTTTCCAGGCAAGCTTGGACAATTCCATAAAGCCTGTGTTAACATGGCTACTGTGAATCTGCATCACTGCCCCTGAGGAAAAAAACCCCTGACTTTCTTCAGTGGTGGCCAGCTTTCAGGGACCCAAACTGTCATGGCAACTAGGGAAGGTGTGGGATTGCATGTGCCAACACACTGAGATACACATGTTAGATTTTATAATCCCTAAATACAACATAAGGCAGCTTTAGAGAACATGATAGGGAACTCTTGGTTAGAAGCAAGGGTAACAACTTTAATCTAAACAAGCATCTCAATTCCCTCATCACAACAAAAATCATAGCAACCACCAACCAGGATTCCTCTTTTCTAAGAGCCAAAATCATCTTCAGGAAATAAAAATTAAAACTTTTAATGAAAATAAAACCAAGTATTTCAGAACTATCTGTTAGGATCTACAGGAAGCTGAATTCTTTTGCAAGGGCTGGCACATGGCCAGGCTGACATTTCATTTTAATAATATTGGCCCTGTGATCCTCTGTGACACAACGGTATCCTCGAGGAATAATTAATTGAAGCAGAACTTTGAAGTACCTAGCATTAAAATAAAAAGTTTACCTTTACAATTTTAAGGAAAAACACCCTTGACAAGAGACAGTTTACCTACATTTTGGCCAGAGTTGGTAGGAAAAATAATTTCACTCCAGATCATCTATTCAAGTACAGAGAACAGATTCTACAGGAAATTCTAAGAATAAAAAAAAAATTATTATGAGTCCTGAGCAAAAGCAAGGTAATAAATCACCCTGAGGGTGTTGTGTTTTGGTGGGTTGTTTTTTTTTTTCATTTATTAGGAGATTAAGAAGGCCGATCTGGATACTTACTGATTTTTGAATAAATCACTAAATAAAAAGGGGATCATCAAGAAGTACAATTAAATGGATTGTATCTAACGTGCAGGTAGCTAAATGGAAGTTAGCTAAGAATAGGTTTACTGACAGAAAAGATACTTATGAAAACAGTTTTGCATACAGAAAATAAAGTGTCTTTCTAACACTTCAGCACTTCCTTCCTTGTACCAAAAGACTCGTGCATTTCTTTGGCTATATTTTCAGTGCCCGCTTTAGGCACCACTTCAAGCTGCTGCTGTGGAAAAAGCAGGATTGTTGACGGAAGAGGCGTTTGCTCAGGAGGAAGCCGTGAGAAGGAATCGCTCATCCAGCAGGGCAGGGAAGCACACTGCTCCACTGACGGAGCTTCGCTGACCCCTAATGGACAATCCCCAACAGTGCGCTGCCCTGCCAGGAATTTCCAGCCACGCCAGCAAATGCGCACATTGATCAGCATTCCTGTTTTTCAGCCTAATATGAGCTCTGACACCTCAGCTTTTCATTATTTAGTGTGAGCATATTAATTCCACCTTCATATCTGACCGTCTGAAGTGTTCTAAGAAGCCAGAAGGAAGGTGAACAGCGTTTAATCCAGCCATTCTGACACCTAGCTAGGAAAGAGCAAATTCAACTCTTTAAAAACTAAAGCAAACCTGTTTTACATCTTTCAACAAGAAATAAAAAACGCTAAGGACTAACATCTCTAACTGACCCATTTAAACCACTTTAAAAGGAAGATGTGCAATCAGCACAATCAAGAATCTGTATAAACAATGTAGTAATTTGAAAGGCACAGTCCTAGTATTTGTGCCTTTTGTCCCCAAGGAATGACTATACCTGCCATCAGGAGAGCAGTAAGACGTTTCCATTAAAGGAAAAGGACTCTCTGCTTTAGCAAAACTGCTGTCATTTCCACTGAGTGAGAAACTGCCAGCACCAGAAGGCAGAATGAATCCATGCTGGTTGGGGCAGTTTCTTTTTGTCTCTCACAGACTGGAGAGATGAACTCATGGGAATGAACTCCCAATATGGAAAAGTGACCAAGCTGGAAACAGGCTGCATTTCCCATTCCCTGTTTAGAAAAGGGTTTTGTTCACGTTGTTTTTTTTACTAGTTTGGGTGCTGTGTTCCCCTTTTCCTATGCATATTGCTTTCCTTCGTACCCCAGAAATGTACCTGCTATAAATCTTCCGAACGAGAGAGATTTTGATGTGCAGAAGTAATGGCATGAAACAAAAAGGATCCCAGAGCTAATGCCCACACTGACAGCCAGCAGAACAGTCCCATTTAGACAAACAGCACTAGTCTGTAAGAAAACTGCTGGCTTCTAAGGCTAACTGGATTAACTAAAAATCCCTGTGTTATGAGGAATATCTGCATAAAATAATTTGTGCTAGAAATAAAATAATATAAAAGGTCAAAGAGAAGACAAAAGCTGATTCTGGGAAAGCTGGTCCGCACCCGTGAGGGGACAGGCGGCTCCAGGAGAGAGAAAAGAAATGAACGACTGAAAGCACCCGTGCATCAAGACTGAGCGAACCAATAATGTCTTCTCGGAAATCTCATCTGTTCATCAGCTCAGCCCGGAAACCTACTCAGGAGACCTGGAATATCAAAAGAAGACACATGAATATACAATCTGAGCAAAGGTGGACACAGACACCCTGCCCCGGGACCAATAAACTGTATAAAAACAGGACTCTTGGTGGTGGGACTTTGTGAACAAATGGGGGATAGGGGCCATGGAGGCCTATCCAGCGTTCACCTGGTATCGATCCTGGGATCGAGACTGACCTTTTTTCATGGCTTTCCGTGTTCGCTGTCACACGAAAAATAAATTTTACTTTTATTTTATAAATTCGGCTGTTTCATTGGTAACACCTGCCTAAGTCAAAAAGACCCACCAAATTTCAAATCCTGCTTAAAACTAGCACTCAAAGCAATGATCATTTTATGGTATCACTTTCACAAACAACGATAAAAGGCACACCAATGCAGGCAAACCCTTTGTTGCCAGAAATTCCTGCCCCTTCAGTGTGGTGACATAAATAACAGACTAAATTAAATTACATTAATCTCTGGTTAACAGAGCCCCTTGGGAGACAGTCTTGAAGAGTAAAGGACTCCAAGATGGCTGGACATGCTTCCAGAAGGAAATCTTAAAGTTGCAGTAGCAGGCCAACTCCTTGTGCTGAAAGATGAGCTGACAGGGAAGAAGACCGGCCTGGCTGAACAGAGCTTTGGCTGAAACTCAGCGAAAATAACTTTATGACCTTTGGAAGAATGGGCAGGCAGCTAAGGAGGACTACATGGATGTGTTGAGGTTATATAGAAAGAAAACTAGAAGCAACAGGGCCCAGCTAGAACTCAATCTGGCTATTGCCATACAAGACAAAAAACGTTTCCATAAATGCATCAGCAACAAAAGGAGGGCTGAGGAGGAGAATTACAACCCTTTATAAGATGCAGGAGTAAACACAGTGACAAAGGAAAACACACAGGGACTTAATGGCCTCTTTGCATCAGTCTTTAATAGTAAAGACTGATGTTCTTTGGGTACCCAGCCCCCTAAGTGGGAAGACAAGGATGGGGAGCCGAATGAAGCCCTCACAATCCAAAGGGAAATAGTCAGTGACCTGCTACACCAGTTAAGACACACACAGGTCTATGGGGCTGGATGGGATCCAAGGGTCCTGAGGCAGCTGCTGATAGTGTTCAATGGACCAGGCCACTTTGTCATTTTGAATCCTGTGTTTAGTTTCACAACAAAATAGATATTGAGGTGCTGGAGTGTCCGGGAACCAGGAAAAGGCAATGTGCTGAGGAAGGGTCTGGAGCACAAGGCTTATGAGGAGAGGCTGAGGGACCAAGGGTTCTTTAGCCTGAACACAAGGAGCCTCAGGGGGGGATCTTACTGTTCTCTAAAATTACCTGAAAGGAGGCTATAGCCAGGTGGGGTCAGTCACTTCTCCCAAGTAACAAGTGACAGGAGGAAATGGCCTCAAGTGGTGCTGAGGAGGTTTAATTTGTGTGTTTTAACTTCCAGTCCTCTTTTCCCACCTTCTTCTCATCTTTCTTCAACAGCAGTACCAAATTTTGACATCAGTTGTGTATCTCTGCTCTGAAGGAGCAGAGAAATCTATTGAAAGGAAGATTTGACTGTCACTATTTCTCTAGCACGCAAGCACAACAGTGCATAATTCAAGATATCCTGGTAAGCCAGTGGTTTCAGTTTTCCTGTGTTGTGGCTATTAGACACGAGACAGATTTCCAGTGTTCCTATTTTCTGTTCACTTGTGAAGAAATGATCTGTTAACTCACTGGCTGAATGTCCATTACAGTCAAATAAAATGTTTAGGGAAATAATCAAGTATTGTTTCAGTCCCCTGACAGATATGAATTTTAGTTTTGGTAAAAGACACAGTGCTAACTGGACATAATACCATATCAGGAATTTACTGCATTAAATCCTCAACACGTTGAAATCAGCGGCAAACCATCCTTCAATGACCACGATCTATCTAATAATTTCAGTATTTCATTATTTGTCTGATTCAATTAAGTCCAGAAGCCCCCACTATTTCACAGCAGGTGAAATACTAACCAATTTCTGACACTCCTGTGATTTCTGCTTGCCATGCTCACTCATTAAAGTGCTCTCACATTTAACTTGTCCATCATGAAAAACCTGCCAGGGACTAAAGGACCTCAGCAGCACCTGGTGAGTTTACTGGTAAAAAGCATTTTTGGGCTCTATATTAAAAGGAAACAATCCCCACACACATCCTGAAGAGTGGGAATGGCCCCTCTCTAACCAGGGCTTGGAAAGAACAGTGATGTGCTAACATACATGTGTCAGTGCTCATCTTCCCTTTTTTTTTCCATCTTGTGATGCTCAATGGTTGTGCAGACCATTCAAATAGTCTATCATTAGATGCTAACATAGGTTGGGCTGACTGCTGAACTTGCATATGAGACAAGGGAGCAGCATGAGTAACTTCTTCTCTCCCTCCCCTCTTCCCACATCACACCACTAATGCCTGCTGGGGGGAGCAAGGGCATAAATAAACTGGTTTTGATTAATATAAAAGCTGTAGAAATAAAATCACAACACAAACCCCCCTTCATAGTATAACGGATGGAAAGCAAACAGGTTTCCTGAAAATTTTACAATTTCCAATGAATAATAAAACACATTCAAGCACTCAAATAATTATGTCCTTCTTAAATGCAATAGTTTTTAATTTTTGGTACAAGAGACTGAGATCCCAATCTGCCTATATACAAACAGCACAGAATTACAAAAAGAAAGTTTATCTAAGTCAAATTTCTTAATTTTTATTAAATTCAAAAACTGCAGGAAAAAAAATCACAAGTTTCTAAGTACAAATAAAAACAAATCAGCTAAAATAAACTGGTTGTCAAGTTAAAACCCACTTTCCATAATTTTCCCTTCCTTGCTATTGCCCACAGTATCATCTGAACTCCTAGAAGTGCTTTAGAAATTCATTTTATCTTACCAATAGGATCGTAAACTGCAAGTTTACTGTTTAAAAAAGCAAACTGTTTAGGCACAAGGTGGCAGAAGACATAAGCACAAATATCAACCATGCTTTCCTTAATTTGTCAGTAGAAATCCAGGTGTGCTACAGGCCTGCATGGCATTGAATTCAGAATGTCAGAGCTTATTCAGTGAAATAAGGGTTTTTTTGTTTTTTTTTTTTTTTTGTGTTAACAGTTTGTTGTGTCTTTTTTTTCTCCCATAAAACAGAGAGAATCTGCTTAAGTCAGTGGTATACTTTACTGTTCAGTGCCAGTGTTCTGGCTAGAAGAGTGGCAAAAGTGACAAAATGGGTTCCAGCACCAGAGAATGCAAAGTAGAGAAGCTGTAGTGTGAAAAAGACTGGTTCATACTTGTGTTGTCAGTGTAATTAATAGTCTGGCGACCACCTGCTAAGATAGCATGACAAGCAGTCACATGCTATTTGAAGATAATCAGCTGGGCCAGGCCATCAGCTGCTCTCCCAACACAGCAGTGACCAAGGTGAACAACTGATGTCTGCTGCTCTTCCAACTACACGTAAAGGAACTGTCAAAACAGAAAATTAAATCATAACAAAATTAACACAAGTGTTGTTCCATATTCCAGATTCTACCTTTTACCCATCACTTGATACTTGCCATTCTAATAACAGGTGCAGTTCCACTGTCATTCATAAATACAAAATTTTATTTGCACTTCATTAGTTTAGAAAGACCACAATGTTTTTCAATACCACAACATTCAGGACACACCAAGTTATTCAAATATGTATCTACTGATTTACCACAGCTAAACTAAACAGTGCATTTAATAAAAGATATACCAAAGATATAATTCACAAGTTCATTATCAGACAAAATCCTAACACAGTATTTGCTTGATGGGAATAACTTCCACCATTAGGAAAGAAAATAATTTTACCTTAGGTTCCCTTCCCCCATCCCTACAGATGTCCAGACAAAAATACACATATATATTCTTTAACACAGGAAAATGTATCATCTTAATTTCTTTTTTTCAGGAATTTGTCTAGGACAGCAGCATTGCTTTTTTATACCTTCTTTTAGAGGTTGATATATCTCCATTATTTTATTGAAACTTAATGATTCTTGTAACCAAATTTATGTTTATGCAAAAATTATATATGCTTTTTCAAAGTGCAATCTTAGCTCTGCACCAGGTGTGATGTCTCGGTACACAAAGAAAGGGTGCAGCATTAAACAAAATAAATAAAAGACTGCCAAAAATTAAACTTAGCTTTTCAATAAATCCAGTCAGCAGAGGATGCTACAGCCAAAAATGTTTTCACTACATTAAAAGGAAACATAATGCTGATTATGGAAGCTTTGTACATAAGTCTTCTGTTTTTAAAAAATTTGTCTTTAAAATAGTTAGCAAAGCACCATATACTTATCTTCATACCAGAAGAGCTTCTGCCTGCCTGTTTATAATAACAAAGAACTATTACAACATTTATGTCAAGAATAGGTATAGATTTAATTTCTCCTCCTCCTCAACTGGATGTGTGGCAAACCCCCACCGACTGTACAGTATTTATAACACTGGGGTGATGAATGAAACAACATTGTGAGGGAGAGGGGTAATAATTAAATGTTATAGTTGAATCCTACATAGGATTGCATATTTGCATATTTACAAGTTAGTGTGTAGCTCTGACTCCAATAACAAAGTGCAACGAGAAACTGCCAAATGATTGTAGTGCAGAGTAGTACAGATACTTTCTTTACCCTCCTGCTCATATTTTTCACTCTGGAGGAAGTAACAAGTCAACAGCAACGGACATGTGGCCTTGGAGGAGGCAGTTCTGGTGGGATTTCTGGCTCTGGTTGCAGGGACAGGATACTGTTGGACAATTCATTTCTTATAACATCCAGTGGCATCTTAAAGAAAAGAAAAATCACCTGTAAAAAGTAATCTGCATAGAAAGAACTCATTTCAAGAGTTCACTGACAGCCAAAGCCTCAATTTCAGGGTCTTTTGGGTCTTATTAGTGAAATGCAGTGGTCAGCAGTCTGTGAACTGCATCATGCCCACTACGCATTATCCAAAAATTTCACCTGACAATCTATACTTGCTCTCTGTCCTCCCAAGCATATGCAGGCATTTTTAAACATTGTCCATTTTTGTGACCAGAGGAATACTACCATATACTGAGTATTTTACCTTTTTCAGAATGTCATCAACAAGTTTTAGAAATATTTCATCCACATTAAAATTATCCTTGGCACTTGCTTCACAGAACCGCATCCCAGTTATTTGCTGTGCAAACTGATGGGAGAAAAAATAAAATAACTCCATGAAGATATGTGCAAACAGCCACAGATAGCAAATATATCCTCCTCATAAAACCTTATAAAAACTCCCAAACACACAACTTTCCCCAAATCTGTGACAGAAGTCTAATTCAATTAGTAATCCTGAATCTGCATGGTACAGCAAATATTGCAACATATAGCTAATTCTTGCTTAAAATAGGTTTATTGGAAAAGTGCTCTGCATTTTTCCAGACTTAATTCAAGTATTCAGTTGACACATACTGCTGCAGACTGCCAAAAAGGAACAACTTCTCAGAACAGCTAATCTCAACTTTATTATTCAAAATGTAGGAAAGTGAAGTACACATACAAGAATTAGCATTGACTCCAAAGTTTGAAATAAGCCTTCACTTCCAAATGTTTGTGTGTGCCCATACTGACATTGTTCCAGTCAAGATGGTGCTGAGTATCACACTACAACAAACATACTCTCTTGCCAGATTCCTAAACACTTTTGGGGTTGCAAGAGAACAAAAGGAGTATGAAAACAAAGGTGAGTCAAGTAATCAAGCAGGGCTGTTTGTTGCCTGTCCAAAAAGAGCACTGAGAAGCAAACATCTGAAAGAAGGCGCACAAAGATTTCCTGAGTAGAGATCTCCACTTGTGCTTCAAATCTTCACTACATTCCCTTTCAGAGCCCAAGAGGGAGTACCCCCTACACTACTGGTACAGTGTTAAGTTGACTTGTAGCTTATTCTTTCTTCAGACCAAAGACACACCACTCCAGCAGGAACTCTTTCAACTGCACATTACATACAAATAAACACCACATGGATTTTGAGAGACCACCACCACCACTCTCAATATGCTCCCTTATGTCAACAGTCTGAACAAGAGCAGCCACAGCTCATCAGCAGCAATGCCACAACAGCTTTGCCTCTACACCTGCCCTTACCTTCTCTCCCTGCTGCCGAGAAATCTCTCGATCAACTTCACAGTCCAGTTTATTTCCAACTAATAGAAGCTCTGCATCTTCTGAAGCATACTGCAATTAAAACATTTCTAATTAACTAAACCTAGAAATATAAGATTTTGTAATGCAAACACAACACAAAAAAGTGCAATTCCATTACTAAATAAGGAACCACACTGACACAATTTATAGGTAAAAGTTCTTCCCAAACATTATTTCAAAAATTTTAAAATTTTAAATTCCATTTTTAATGTGAAAGTTTAAATGTGACTTGAGAACTAGCTGCTCTAGTTTATCTAAGAATGAACACAATGACCTTAATTTCACAGACAGGAAACAAACCCCCTTCCCCCTACTGCAAAGGTAAATGAGCAATGTTACAGATTTTCACTAAAACTTCTAACTAGGACAATTCTAGATCAAGAAAGCAGGAAGGGATAACCATTTTACAACATAAATACATCAATGTTAAATCCTGGCTAAAAGTAATCAGTGAAAATTAGCTGACAGTAGTTTATTAATCCTAAAGCAATGCTGTAAATTTCTTTAAGGGGAAAAAAATACTCAAGGCATACCTTATCAATCATTTTCATCCATTTTGGTAAATCGTCAAATGTTTCCTTCTTGGTGATATCATACACCAAAATAATTCCCTTGGCACTTCTGTAATAAGCTGAGGTAATGCTGTTGAATCTCTCCTGACCTGCTGTGTCCCTAAGAAGCAGCAGCAAACAGTGGCACAAATATTTCATCAATTTGCATAGTACAGAATAACTTCATCTACATTTTAATAATAACACTCCCACATTCATTTAAGACAGTACATTTCCTTCCACATGTGTGAATTTTAGGAAAAAAAATGGAGCAGTACTTCCAATCATAAAAAGTTTTCATATTAAAACTATTTATCCCATACTAACTTCACCAAGAAAGGCCACCAAACATTTCTACACATGTCTGAGAGTGAAGTTATCCAAGGAAAATGTACTAGGGTTTTGCATTACTGGCGTTTGTTGTATGTTTTGTGAGCTTTTGGCTGGGTTTTTTAACAGCTCTGAAAAAATGAAAAAATAAATGGATATATGCTTATTAAACACATCCACACACCTAACTATAAAACTTTCAGGCTCTTTATTCAGCCATGGTTCTAAAACTAATGCAAAACCTACTGGCACAGAAGTGAATGAAAAGAGTGAGCAATCACTAAGTGGTACAACTTTTGCACTAGATACCTTGCTTTCACACTTACATCTGTTTATCTGAGGTGTGCAAGTAACATTGCTGTGCTCACTGTCAGCACTGTAGATATTTCAGACAGGGTGCATTCACACTGGAGACTAATTTCCAGCAATGCCACTAAGTCAACGATACTAGCTATGGCTTCTGTTCCAAAGTAGATGAGACAGAAGAGTTATTTTTTACTGAACCATGAAAACTTTTGAACAGCTTTTAATCACATCATCAAGCCTGCCTAGGGAAGATTTTTGGCAGTTATACTAAAAAAATAGCTGGTGCATATCCTAAGTCTTAAAATGTGACTGGCATCTCAGTTTGAAAGTAAGTTATATGGTGCTCCAAAGTGATCAAGCATTTGCTGCTTGAGTTCAGCACCAAAGTCAATGGATAATTTTGAAATTTCACTGTCAAAAGATGGATCAAAATTAAGAATGGAGGGAGGAAAACTGTGTGCATGTGTGTTGGGACTCAAAACTTCAAAATTAATCCTCTTCAACAGTCACATTTTAGACAAAAGGAGGAGGAGAATGAACTTAACAAGAATGAGATTAACAATGGAGACCTGAAACACTTGTTACCAAAATAAAAAGGTCATGTTCACAAAATGCCACATTGATTGTCCTGAAGATTTAATCAGGTTCTATGCACAACAAGCAGTAGAATAGACTACCACAAACCTATCTTACCCTGCATAAAATCTTTAGGAATTTCAAGCAAGTTTCAAAGTGAAGTATTTAACTTGCCCCTGAAATTGCCACAAGTGTACTTGACAGCAACAAATATTTGCTAGTGATTTTACAAAGTAAAGCAGTGTCCACTAGAAAAAGATTTGGAAAGTCTGCTTCATAGCCTGTGAAAAAATAATGACTTATACTTTACTGCAAGCCAATGACACTGCAACATGGGGCAGAAGAGAACAAATTCCTATTGCATACATTTTTATTTTTATTCAAATCCCGCTCTCAGAACTTCAGAATTACATTCATATAAAGCTCTAGGACCCTACAGAAAAGGAAAATAGGTAGCTTGTTTCAGTAAGGTCAAACACCAGTAGTATTGCAGACCAGTTTTAGATGGTTAATTGGTTGTTTTCATATTACTAATGAGGCATTTTTTGTAAAGCAGTACAAGTTCTGGCAGCTGAAATTATATATATATATAATATTACTCAGAGCAAGTAACTGTACATTCTTTTCCATTACTTCTTTGTTACAGTCAGATTCATTTTTTGGAAGGTCCTTTGGATGTTCCATCTGTTAAAAGTTTAATAATTTTAGTATGAACCGTTGATTTTCCACATATGGATAACAATGCTCTAGTGCTTATGAACAGAACTCTCAGAATTACGACCTCGCAGAGCAGCCCCTGTCATCTGTTGCTAATCCAGCCTACTGATGAAGTGTATTAGGGATGGGAGGCCTTTAAGTTCCATCATTCTGAGCACAAATAACTACATGGCAGGTGGAAGGGCAGATCTCATGTGGGAGAATACACCAATTCTATCTTTGTTCGGAGTAATGGGAAAAGTTGCTTTTTTGCTTATGTTTGTCTGTCAGTTTGTTTTGCTGGCAGTATTTTCCCTCTTTTCTGTGCCCCTAGTGGAATACAGAAGAAGGTATTTCAGAGTCACCTGTCTGTGCCTTCAGGTGAGTGCTAAGGACCTTTAGCAACTCCATCACAGAATACCAGATCAGCAAATACCTAAGTTATAAAAAAAGAGGAGAAAGAAACACTAATGTTCAACTACCCTCCCTGAAGGCAGCCATCAGTGCACTGGATAAGTAGGCCATGAAGAGAACTATGCAACATTACACAAGTTTCCCACTCCAGCTATCTCCAACCCCACATTTCCCCAGCCCTGGTGAGTGCTCTATCTCCAAGTCCACCTGGTACTATCAGCTTCTCCTCTCTCCTCAACACCCTCAGGCTCTTTAAAAGTTTATAGCATTCCTAGGCTGCTGCACCCTGTGCTCCAGTTTGTGTAGGTCCTTCACCCAAATGTCACACAATCTGTAGTCTGGTTTACTGGCTGTTTGGGACACACCACATGCTGTGGCCAGTTCAGAACACCCATGGACAGCCTGGCTGCCCACTATCTATAATAAATGGCCAGATGACCACTGACTGTCACCTGAGTCATGCCAATTACAGTGGATTATTGCTGACTTTCTTCACCTCGCTTGAAGTCACCGACTCCCCCATACTTCACCTCTCCTCCTGCAGCAGGTGGAAATGAAACCAGTCAGCAGGTTTCTGATTGTGAGCATGATATTCTAACCCTTATTTTCTTTGAAAAATGGAAGAAAATAAGCTGAATTTGCAGTCTCTAACATTACCCTTACACTGTATTAGTCTTCAAAGTGTAGGGTGAAAGTTGGAAAACTATTTCTGCAATAAGTGAGTTTAAAATGCAACCCCATGCTACCTAGGTAAACTGCAGTTTGAGTATCAAGCTGATCTTTAGCATGGAAAATCTTGTCTTCTACTAGGTGCCGTCATATTTTTCATGAAAATGTGCTGCAAATTCTTCCAGTGTTGAGGAAAAAGGACAACCCCTAATGCAGAGCTAACATTAAATGTACATCCAACTTCAAATGCTTTCTTCTAATGTGCAGGGCTGGAGCAGTTACTCTTGCTATACTATTTTCATGGATGTATTACACTCTTGCAGCTGGAGTATTTTAGTAAGGATAGCTATTGAAGCACTAGTGGAAAGCTGGAAGAAGAGATGACCACTGTTTAACTGGGCTAACAGTACCTAATGTCATGACTTTCATGAATGCTACTAAGTGCTACTAGTTCTTTATTTGCTCTGGTCAGAATCAACACAATAGCAGAAGTCAGTTCAATTTAATTCCAATTAAATTAAACTCCAGAAGTTCAAATAAGAAGTTACTACAACTCAAACAATGACGTAGCGTAACTGAAAAAAAAAACCCATCAGATTCTTTTAAATGCTAAAAACAGTTTTCTTCTGTTGATTTTTTTTTTCCAAGAAAGTTTTCTAAGTGAAAAGCATTGGTCTTTCTAATTTGTAATCAGAAACACACAGTGTACGACTCCTCAACCAGCTAAAATCTGCAATTAGAGAATCCAACTGCTTGACTGTTTTTTGCTTCCCAAACAGAAACTAGACATCACTCCAAAAATACAAACATACATTACAACAAACAAAAGCAAATAAAAAAATCACACAAAGCCCATTTTCAAGTGTTGACTTGTCATGTTCTATGGCAGACTGCATAAAACACAATACAAATACAGTTAATTAAAATATCTTTGGATAATTTCTCTTTTACATAAATGTTCTCTGTGTCTATCTAAAGCAGTTGAAACAAACATGGACAGACTCAAAACTGTCTCTGGCTATCTAGTTAAATTAACTTTTTATGAGTGGTGGTGTAAAGTGACAAAGAAGCGAAAATATTTTGAAACTTACATAAAAACTTAACACTAATTTAACACTTTCACATGCTCTATGCTTCTATGGAACCTACAGGCAACATTTTTAAAAATGTTTTTAAGTAATTTTAGAGGTTAATTCTACCTGTCAAATGGATTTTGTTCCTCCCATAAACCCCAAATGTATTTAAGACCTTCTATTATATAAATAATTCAATTCAGAGGTACTGAACCAAAGAAACCACATTCATATATATTCTAGAACAGGGACTTTCCAAGACAACTGTCTCTTAGAAAACAGAGCAGGCAGAATGTGAATTTTTTATGAGAATGCACTGGTTTACAACATCTTCGGAAGCAAATCAAGCTTGTTTTGCTCCCAGGTTGCTGACTACCTTGAGCATTAAGCCTGCAGAGGTATCAGAGAGCTCCCTTGGCTACCCAGCCAGGAACTGGGCGCAGTGGTAGGGCAGCACTGCTTCCCACAACCAGGTCCTCCTTTTCAGAGGGGAAGCTGGAAGTGACTGTGTCAGCTGCTTGTGTCAGTGACTGCCCAGATTACTCAGGTGAGAGGGCACCATCAGACACCTTCCTGTCCGGCTTCAAAGAACCAGTGAGGAGTTCCTATGATTTGATTCAGTCTCCCAGCTTTGAAGAAGTGCTGATACACAGATGCTTGAGTTTACCTGGACACTTACACTATCCAGTAGTTCTGGTTACTCTACCTCATGACTTGAGCTGCATGCAGGTATTACTTCTCAGAGGACATGGGAGCTTGTGTCAGCCTAGGACTGCGAGGCAGAAGCTGATTTATTGTATCCTAGCACTTCTGGCAACCCAAGGGGCACTAACTGTTCCAGGTGGCACAGAAAAGGTGAATACTACTCCGTGTCCTCTAGTAAAGCTCTATCATTGCATAACTTAAGGACTAGAAGGTTGTTTCCTGGCTGGAAGTCAGGGAAATAAGGGAAGCAGGGACCAGGTAGGAAGCTAAAGGCGAGAGCAGATGCCTCTGTGATCCTCAGGGCACAGTTCCCCATTAGGAAAGGAACACAGGAGACAAGTCCTTTTGTATTCTACTCTCCTAACAGCAGCAGGTGTGAAAGCTGCTTTCAAAAGGACATCTTGCACACCTAATAGCTTGAAATATTCAACACTGTACTGGTTTAATGTATCTTTTGATAAACTCAAGTTGTAGAGCTTTGTGGAAAACACTCTGCTGATAGTGGTGAGGGGAGAGAGAGGTCAAGTGACCATAAATATACCAAAGCAAACTTTTAAAAAACTATTCTTGTTTGACTCTAGAAGTAGAATCATCAGATTACTAAAAAAAAAAANACTAAAAAAAAAAAAAAAAGAAGAAGAAGAAGAAGAAAAATTTCATGCATTGAAATGTAACTTTAGTCCTTTTAAGACAATGGCTAAGTGTCAACTTCAGAAATTACCTGTTCACTGAATGAAACAGGTCCTTTTGTAGTAAAGTCACTGCAATCCATTTATATAACACTACCAGGAAGTATGAGGCAACCTAAATTCTGTCACTGTGTAGGTATGAAAGGAGACTGACTTATGATCAGCCAGGCAATTGAAGTTTGCCTTTCTAAACTTCCAAGTGTTTGACTTGGTAAACTGCTCTCCTCATCAACCCAACAAACTGGAGGTACAATAAGGAGCTGAGGGAGCTGGGATTGTTGTTTAGCCTGGCGAAGAGGAGGCTCAGTGGAGACCTCGTCACTCTCTACAACTCCCTGAAAGGTGGCTGTAGCCAGGTAGGGGTTGGCCTCTTCTCCCAAGAAACAAAGGACAGGACAAGAGAAAACAGGCTCAAGTTCCACTTGGGGAGATTTAGATTGGCTATTAGGAAAAAATCTCTTCACCAAAAGGATTGTGAAGAACTGGAACAGGCTGCCCAGGGCAATGGCTGAGTCACCTTAACAGAGATGCAGACATGACCCTGTAAAGACACGACCCTTGGGGACAGGGTTTAGTGGTGGACTTAGCAGCACTGGGTTAATGGTTGGACTCACTGATCTTAAGGGTCTTTTTAAACCTAAATAATTCTGTGATAATAAGAGTTTATAGGTAAGCCCAAGTACACACACAACTGAATTCAGAATTAATTGGCAGAAGTCGTGCTTATCTAATTGCTTTTCTAAAAATACTGGAAGTATGCCAAGGCAGTTTTAAAGATTAATTTCAAGAACAACATTTTAACAGCCACTGTTGGAGAGAAAGTGACACTTAGGAGCAGGATGTGATGTTCATGAATTTTACCATATTTTAAAGTATTATCTCTTTACATTGTGTTTTTCCTTGCCATTTTAGTAAGGCTTCCCATAGAGGTAATTATCACATCTTAGCAATCTATCAACTTTTAAATTCAATTTTTAAGTTTCCTATATCCTACCAGCATATTCTCAATATGTGGAAAATAATGGTTTAAACACTTCTTTTCCAAAAAACTTCACTCCTATTTTATTCAACATGAGAATTTTCTGCCGTAAGTTCAGCACATTTCACATTAGGCATACATTAGCATCTTCACATCAGAATTTTTTGTTACCTCTGTCAGCTCCAGCAGACCCTGGCTAACAACTCCTGGCTCAACTGCCAGTCTTGTGGTCATAGGTTTCCAAACAGGGACAGATGAATGAAGACATGCCACTAACATTCAAGTGTTAGGTGACGGATGAGACCAAAGATGAAGCAGCAGTTAACTCAGAGGGAAGCAAGACAGACACATGGTGTGACAGACAGAATTGATGGTGACCTGCCAAGAGGAGTTAGTAAACTGAATTCACTGCATCCATGTAGGTAAGAATGAAAAATTACCAATATCCCAAAAGTGTAATAAAAAGAATATTTAGAGCTTTCCCCCCTCTATGGACTGTTAGCAGCTTAAATAGTTTAACTACAATGCCAATTATGCATCACACACTGTTAATAAACCAAAGCTAAGCTTCTACATAGTAGTATGTAAGATTAATGTACAGAACATAGCTGGTTTATTCTCTGATAATTATGTTTATGTACTGTCCTACTTTGCAAAATAAAGGAGTGTTTAGCTCAATAATTTCTAAACAATAAAAATTGTATTAATCGCTAACATGGAGAACCACTACCAGAAATCATGTAGCCTACTCCAGAAAGGAAGAGTTTAGTTCAGACATTGAGCTTTCTGTAGTAGGACATCAGTACCAGTAAAGGTATAGTCTTATTTGCATGGGATTGTTTTATTTTTCCATGCTGTTTAGAGTGGATATGATTTACCTAAGTCTCGAATGCCCTTCACTTTGAAGTTATTTATAAACAGTGTCAAAGAAACAGCACTGCCTATACCACATTTTAGAAAAACAGTTTAGAAAATACTTCACAGTTGCTTTATAATTGCTGTTACAATGAAGGTCAGTTTTAATCAGTCCAGAAAAAAAGAAAACAAAATGTACTTCCTCTAGTGTCTATTTAACACAGTCAACTTTTGTTGTTTGTAGAACTCCTATTTCTTGTGTAGGTGATGTCATTCTTCCAGGAAAAGGGGCTCAAGGCCTCTGTGATGCATTAATATTTCAGTAATTATATTCATGCCCTACTTCTAGCTTTATCTCTCCTTTTCCTCCTTTACCCTCACAAAAATCTAAGAGCTATTTGGTTTTGTTTAAGTCTTGTGGGAATGGAGGAGAGAAGTAATAGGGTAAGAGCTAAACCAGCTTATAACAGTTAATAGTAGTATTAGACAAGCATATTAATTCATGCTAGAACATAAAAATTAAAACATACTGCTGGTTGCACATTTGTTTTACTTACCAGATTTGTAATCTAATTTTCTTTCCTCTTAGCTCTACTGTTTTGATTTTAAAATCAACACCTATAAATAAAATACAGTAAACAAAAAAGGAGGAATAAGAAGCAAAAGTAATGAGGGTGTAATTATTACTTTTTGATACTTTTTTTTTTTTAGGTCAACTTACAACAGTGTGAACAAGCAGAAGGGTTTGCACCACTATGGTCAACTCAGAAACATCATGGGGATTTGACAACCACTATATAGCCTCTGAGCCATCCAATTTGGCAGCATCACAACATAAACCTTCCACTTTGCGCAAAATTTCCAGCAGCAGGTAAACCCAACACAACAGTAAAACAACAGGCACAGTATGATTGTTTCTCTCCTATTCACCTCGACTGTCAAGGACAAGCCTGTTCTACTTCCAACTGGCACAGATGCCCTGGAGGCATGGAGCAGAACCAATCCCTCCACATCAGTTCTGCTGTTTGTGAAGCAGGAATAATATAGGTCTGGCTTCCAGGATGGATGCTTAGCATCTGTAAAGTGCTGGAATTAAAGCTGGTTTATGAATAAGTTTTTCAAGACTATCATTGTTAAGTCCTGCAAGTATTTATTAGCAAACTTCTTATATTCAAAGAGGGTACTTGATTTTTAAAAATTATTTTATACCTTCATGGTACTTTTATTTATCATCTCAATACTCCAGTCACATTCTGAATGCATGCTAAATATCAAAGATAGAACCATGAAGACTGTGTTATACAGAAAGATTTAACTTCTATAAAAAAAATAATGCTGGCTAGCAACACATAGGACATACTGTGATCAAACAATACCTAGACACAAAAGATTACCAAGTTAACTACAAAAATGTATCAGGGAATAAATGTCCTAGAATATCATAGATTTGTAGATTGTGAACCTGTTCATTTTAGGGTATATTTGTATGAAGATTTTTGCTTCAGTGCTTCCTTCTACACATCATCTCTCCTAACAGAGCTAAATCAAAAAGGGAGAAATAAAAAGACATGAGAACATGGTTCAGACCTGTACAGTTAAAACTCACACAGAAGTGCAGAAGCATAATGTGTTGGAAACACTTTTGCTACTTCACATGCAATTGTAAACTAAGAACAAGGATGAAACTGAAGAGATAAAATGGTATTTATTTTCTCTAACAAAAATGGCACATTTTCCCAAAGACTACCCTTGGTAAAAGCTGAGTGTCCCTGCTGATATTAAGAACTGAGGCCGAATTTGAACTCTGACAGAAGGGACTGAACTTGGCCATTATGTCCATATTTTCAGTTTGCAGAGCAGGTGGATATTGTTCAGCCAGGTTAAATAAATGGAAGAATAACTGACCTTCATTCTCCTAAACAAATATCCCCTCTAACAGCTTGCAATTGCACATTGCATATTGATAAAATTAATGTCATCACACCATGACATTTCTCCTCGTTCTCCATGTCCTTAATAGTGTCTAGCACACACAATTCTTGGAGAGATATTCAGGACATATGATGCCTGTACTTCACTTACAAACATGCATTTCTTTCAAACCCCAGGAGTTAATGTGTTAAACTAATTTGTACTAAACAGTTTAAAACGTTAATGGCAATTTAAAGTATGCATATGCAAATTGATTAAAATATTCAAATTACTAACATTTCAAAGAATTTATTAATCCTAACTTCAAGAAATCTTTTTGTACACTTCTGAAAAGTGACTTAGTGCAAAAGCAGAAGAGAAATGATCCAGCTATGTTCTAGTATCCAAAGTGTGTGACATGAGAATTTTTTGTAATTCTATTTTAATAATGATATTTTTTAAAGAAAACACACATCCATTTCTACTGTTATAAGCCTTTTCTCTATATAAATGCATTCAAACTATGAAAAGCAATTGTCTCAATAGTCACAACTTTGTCTGAAAAATAGAACTTAATTAACTGTAATTGCTTACCTCAAACCTCTCCTGTCCTCAAGGAAGTTTGAATATAACTGCCCAGACATCTCAATTCCAATTCCTAATCCTGCCATTCTGTCATACACAACATACTATATGATTTGCCATTCATTTGATGTTAAAAAAAGTGTAAATGATCTGCCATCAATGTAAAAACCACCATAGGAATCTCATGTAAGTTTCCATAACTAAAAAACAAAAATATTTTTATTTTTATGGACCTGGTTTATACAAACCACTGCTGTCTTATACAAACAAAAAACCAAAAAGTTTTTGCTCTATTTTAAAAAATGAAAATAATTAACTATGGAGAGAAAATGCAACTGTTGTAATAAACCATGTTTTCAACATGAGACTTCCTGCGACTAGAAGGCACAATATATGAATAAAATTAAGTAGAAAAAAACCTATATATTAAAGAGATGGTTTCAAAATAAATAATATGTCAACAGCATTCTTACTTTAAAGGCAGGTCTTTCTATTACTCATCTTAAAGTCACACCGTGAAATAGTTCCCTACTGTGAAATTTTGTAAGGAATAATACAAACAAGTAACAGTTTTGGAAAAGCAGACAGAATCTTCTACAGAATCATTTGAATCATTTAACACTTAAGTCAGACAGAGCGCCAGAACTCTGCAAAGGTTGCTCAACTACTTTTTATAATTAGTAATGCTCTGCAAGCATCTACACAATACCAAAAGCTTCATGTCTGCCAATACTGAAGGAAAAAATCTGGCAGCTTTCCTTTTGCACACAAAGAAACAAATTCCTAAGCCTGTCAGGTTTCATTAACATGTTTCACCGCAGACTGCCAAAACCAGGGCTTCGAGTTTACATACAAAGTAGTAATTCAATTAAAACAACAACACAATAATTTGTTTTCCACTTCAATTTCAAATATTGCATTGAGTTAAGAAAAAGGTCAATGAAAGAAATTATTAAGCTTGACATATGTTAATGGAAATACCTAAATGAAAAGTTTTGCTATCCATACAATTACTCTGGCATGGTTTTATATATAGTTCAATAAAACAGGAGATTTAACAATTACTGTTGACAACTGCATTAAATCTGAATAACTTATCTAATAAAAAGAAAGGGTTTAAAAAAGCTCTCTTTAGCTGCTACAATATCAGCAAACTATCAGTCGTTTGCACGCTACCTACCTTGCATTTAAAGGCCTGCTGGCTAATTTATTGTCAGTGAATAACAAAATATACACCTGCCAGGAAATCCAACAAGTGCATGTACTTATGACCACACTGAAGCACGCCATTTGCCAGGTCACAGTGATGTAAAGGGAACCAAAAGGCTTCTTACAATCTGCCCTCCCATTAAAAAGCCTTGTCTCTATATATCAGGCTTGCATGGACAACTGGCAATCAATAGTTTTCCAAAATTATTACACTCAGACAACAACTAAATCCAAATCACCATCTCTCTTTTTATGGATTTTATGTATTAAAATTGTATGTGTTTTGGATGTCACATTCTGACCTTCACTTTTTGCTGAAAAGGCCTTTTTCAGGAGTCCAAAAAACATCCTCCAAGAACTAACATAAAAGGCACAAAAATACATATCTTGGCCTCTGGTTTGTGTTTCTGATTTTGCATTTATTTAAGCATTTGAAAGCTTGAGAGTAAACTGATTGAGCTTGCCCTACAACTTAAACCTGTGAAGGAGTATCTCCTCTCCCCACAGGCTAGATATATGTCAAATAATGCATTAAGGACAGCAACACTAACCTGGTGTGTGCAACATAAGTTAAGGATTTGGAATATTTTATTTAATGTTCACCTTTGCTGTTAGTAGGGCATGAACTTTGGAAAAAAATACACTTCAAGCAAAGAACATGGACTCAACTTAAGCTGTGCCTCCTCCAGGAAAAACAAAGGGCTACCAGGATAGAAGGGTTTAAAAGTATATTAAACACACAGCTAAACAACCTGTCTGAACTCTTTTCAAAACTAAACAGCCTTAAGAGAAAGAGAACAGAGACTCAAAATAGAAGTGCACTAATGAAGTTCTAGATAAGGGCAAGTCACTGAGGATGACATCTCTTGTCAATGGATCAAACTTGAAACTGTTTCAAATCCTGAGACTGAAATCCTACAAAAATGAAGCCTAGCTCAGAACTGACTAGAGAACATAATTTTTTTCTAGAAACTCTAGAGTTTATCTGCTAAAGCACAAACTGAGATAGGCTGCACCCAGTTGTGTGTTTCTCTTTAAAGCTAAAAGTATTTGTCTAAAAATAAAATAGCAAAGAAACTTCTTATTATGCATTTTATGTTTAGATTTGCAATATTTAATTTCCTTTCATAAGAGACAGAAAAAGAAAGTAGAAACAGTTTTGCTTAATGTACACAGAGTGACCTTTCAGTGGACAAGATTTCCTGGTAACAAAGTTAATGGTAGAGCTGGGAAAACAGATGCAAATAGAGCACAAAAAACCCCCCCTCTAACTAAAATCAATTCCAATGGATTCAATTTTCAGAGGCCTGTTAGTGATTTGCATCAAAGTAATTCAATCAGTGAAAGATAATCAGACCATGCTTAAAGAAACACAATCAGTTTAAAAATTCAGAGGTAATATACCAATTAACCCTTAAAACAGACACTTGAAGGCTATGACAGATTATTGAGTTTAGACATCTGACAGCATTATGCAAAAAAAAATTCCCACTTATGCTACATTTGATAACCGAGGTCACATGAGTTCTGAGGTAACAACCATCTTTATTAGTCCTGGTTTGTAACTCAACAATACTTACACCTATCCCAAAACTGCCAAAGTCAATGAAAAGACGCTCAGGAGAATGCCTTCTGATTTCTATACTCTTGCTTGAGGGGGGGGAAGTAACCAACAACAAATGGTACACAAGGAGGACAGGAAAAGGTTACAGAAACTGTTACCAGGAAAAAATATTTTAATCAAATTCTAGGGCAAGCAGTTAGTTTTTAAACCACACCAAAGTGGAAATGCGTCTTTCAAACTGCACGTTACAAATTTAAAAATTTCAAAGAAGAAATTTGGAATCATTTAGTGCTGAGTCAGATATAAGTATGTTTGGAGATTATTTTAGAGGCAGGTAAAGTACGTTGTCCACAGAGCTTCAAGCATGTAATTCTAGAACGATTAACATGCAGACATTTGAGACTGCGTGCCTAAAATAAAAGTGTACCCATACCTCAACTGGCAACTGGGCTACAGACTAGAATGAAACAGACCCCAATTTTCTTTTTCTTCTGTGTAATATACATACAGTGAGTAAATGCTGAAGGTGTAGTCAAATTATTTTTTTTCTTCAATGTCTAATATACAGCTTCTAAACATTTCAGATGCTTGGTACTTCCCAGTTCAGTGAAAAAAGGAGTAAATTATAATTTGTTTACATTCTTGTGGACAATAAAATTGTAAGGCCTTTCAGAAAACTTAGGCTTTTGACACTATTTAGGACACTAATTGAAAGCATGTACCAAAACACTAGCACACAGAATGTGGTGGAAGAGGAAACTGGAAGCAGTAAGTCTCTCTGTGGCTTCATGAACAAGATTTCTTTACAAATTTCTGATTATGAAACAGAAAAACACATTGAGGTAGTCAACAACTACCTGACCTGAAGGCAAAACTGAATGGAAAAGGAAAGGTTATTTCATGAGCAACAATATCCAGATTTTTAGAAGGCAGAACCTACAAGCATTTTGTTTTGGGTATCAAGTTTCCCTCTCCTTGAGATATCAGCAGAAATAAATTGTAAAAGTGTTGCTAACCAACTTCCAGAAGTCCCTGAGAATCATATGGTCCTTTTTCTTTTTTTTTTGTGCTAATGACACGCTCAGCTGTTCACAGCAGAGACTGAGTCTGACAGCTGCATTCCACTCTCCTTGCAAACCTAACTCCCCATTTGACACCATTCAAGTGGCCTCTTCACTCTGCCTGTTGTTTTATTTGCGTATTCTCATATATGTCCTGACTAGGGACTCTGACAGTCCTGTAGTGTTGATATAACCCAGTGCCTGAATATTTCTATCAGCTGAAGTTAACATCTAGTCTACAAATGAAAAAAACAAAGTTCAACTTCAAATTTACTCTTCCTTGTAACCTCTTGTTAATTAAAAACCCCATACCTCCACAAAACCCTACTCCTAAACCCTAACAATTTATATTATCTACCCACCTTTTCCTGTTTTAAATCACTGTTTTGTTCACTTACGAGGATTCACATGATTATGCATAGCAAACATTGCTGACTATAACAAATGCTGTAAAATACACTTAGTTGACACATCTGGGGCAAACAACGACTGGCCAGGAGTTTTCACTTGCTGGAGTCTTTATGTTGTCCATTACAAGTGACTGCACTGCTTCTAAAGGGAAGAGGCAGCTTCCAGGGGACACTGGCTTCTGTCATAATTTGCACCTCCAAAGACAAACAAGGAGGTTCATAGATGTTCCCTAATTGTCTTAAGGTTTTGTGTAAGACAATACTGTTTTTCTCTGCGAATTTCCAGCCTCTTGCTCCTCTCTCTTTATAGTTTGGCATGAAACTGCAGCACACCATTGGTATTGGTATGGTTTATTTACACTACTCTGCACTAGTCAAAAAGCCAACACACAAAAACAGATGCATTAACATCCTGGATATGCAAAAATAAGAACAGTCAATTCTCACAGAATTACTTATCCCTAATTAAAATTTCCTTCCTTTTTTTCATATAACTGCAGAAATTTCTCCAGTTGAGTCAAGAGCTGTTTTTAGATAGAGGAAGAACATCTTACTGTTACTTTGTCATGACATGGTAAACTAAGAAACATCTATTTCTACTTTTTTTCCCCTCTCCCCACACCAAGTAAGCTTTCAGTGCCATTTTATTGAAGAGGGGGGAAAAAATCTTTGAAGAAAAACTAGAACAAATTATATTTGTCAGAGAGCCCACAGGCACACACAAGTGTATCAAAGAAAGGGATGTTCTTTTAGATGACTCAGGATGATTTTCTGAAAATTTCATACAGATTGTTCTTCATCTCAGATTACATCAAATTACTAAATTTATTTTTAAGCCACAGATTTGATTTACTGAAAAAAACTCCAAATTATTAGTAAGCCACATACTATGTTTACAATGCCTGTGAGAATACTGATTAGATAACTAAAAAGATTGAGGAGTAACTTAAAGGGCTGTTCTGAAAAATGACAGATACTTTAAAAGTGAATAATCTGATACTTTTAAGTGAAAATAATTGTGTTATATGACAAGCTTATGGAAATGAAACTGAACATTGACATTGTTAGCTCATATTTTTTAAGAATAAAGAGAATGAAGACAGGTTTGAATTGTGACAGAAACCTCAAACATATGTATACATACATACAAAAACGTATATATGCATATATTTGTGTGCCATATAGAAATGTCTATAAATTAAAGACAGAAGTTGCCTTACTTAAGAGCATTCTGACAGAAGACAAAGCTAAAGTTTTTACCATTGCTATTGTTTATTTGATGGACTCCAGGAATTTTGAACAGTATTTAAAAAAAAAAAAAGTAGGAACAATTTCACTTGGAAGGAAAAGCTATGGACCTCTGTAAACCTCAGGAGTTTCTGACTTCCATATCATTTCACATGAAGGTGAAACAAGGTCAAAGAGCATTTCTGTGAAGCCAAAGGAGTCTTGCATTTACATGCCACTGATCTGGATCCCTCAGGCTACTATTAGCCCAGAACAGATCACAGGTCACTAAATTCCCATCTTGATCCACAACAAACCTTCCCATTACAAACCTCACTATTATTTTGCTTGTAAATGAGGACAGAAGGAAGGTTTAGTGTTTACTACAAGTGATACTTTGGTTTCCTATGAACAGCTGCTAAAACAGCTAGCACTGCACAAGGCACATAAACTGCACTATCAAGGCATTATTAAGGGCAAGGCTTCTTTCCTGGCATGATTTTAGATCTGGTGGAAGAGAGCTGAAAGATAAGATGAGATCTTAAGAGACTTTAGATACTGAGCCAGCACGTAAAAGAAAAGCTGAGGAGCCCAAGTTGATTTGAGGGACTGGGATAATCAACAACCTAAGAGGTGAGTCAGTGCAGGGCCTCATGTTTGGGAGAGCAGGAACCTCAGGTTCAGAGAGTAAAACCCAGAGAGAAGTGTAACGTCCACAGAAAAATTAGATTGACAGGAAATATTGCTGAGTACAGGAATTCTGTAGATCTGTCATGGAAGAAAAACAGCAGGGAGACTGGGAATGAACTAAGAATTGGTGGATTAGGTAGGATGTACGACCATGAGACTGAGCAGTAGCTGGACAGACACTGTAAAGACAACAGAGGCCATTGAATTTTCAATAAAGGGACTCTGATGAAAAAGAGGTTGAGATAGCACCATTTAAAAAAATTAATATATAAATTGAACATCATGACTATGGAGTTCTGAATTAGGATGTATTTCTTTCAGGATAAAAACTAGTTGAGATGGGATAAGGGGGTGGAAGAAGCAGAGGCAAACACTGTTTCTTCACCCCATGCTTGAATCTTCTCACAAATGTGGCAAAGTATTTATCCTCTACCCCTGGAAAGATCATTCTTCTTCACACCATATTTGGTGCATACTTTTTTTAATTGCCAAGTCTGGAAAACCTTCAAGTGATAGCTTTGGATTCCGCTCCTGTGTGAATAATGCAGGCAACAAATAATAAATGGTGACCAAACTTTACTTTGAAAGAAAAAGTGTAGATATATGCTTGTTGACAAAGCTAATATGATCCAAATATTACCCCTGAACAAGTTATTCCATTATAGAAAGACTGTGGATTTAACACTGGCACGGAGAGAGTAATTTTACATTTTTCAAAAATCAGTAAATATTTGAGAGTACTGGGTATTCTCAGTGCTATGTAAATAGCAGATTTAAGGAGACATAATATTCCATGCAACTAATTTAATGCCCAAAATAAATACATCAAAAGAATTTTAGATCAACAGCACATTGTGTGCTGTTATGAATAATGTGCTGAAATCTGCCAAGCTATTTTTGAACTTTCAAAGAAGTTCTGAGCTGAGACTGAAGATATGTTGATGTGTTTTCATTACAGAATTTTCTTTACCAATCTGGCAATGCAGCCTTCTTAAATTAGCATTTAAACACTGTATCTTTCTTACTTGAATCTACACCTTTCTTTTTCTGCAGAAATGCTCCACTTTTCAATAACATGCCACTATTATCAGCACTTAGAGACAGGAGACAGAAAAGGTCTTTAGACAAGGCAATTCTGCCACTGTTGGAGGAAGTCCTCTGAGTAGCCTCTGCTTTCATACAAAAGCTTAAGGTGCTAAATGTTGTTCTCTTATATTTCCACAGGTTTTAGTTTAAAAGCATGAAATTAAGGTAGAGACCATTAATATCAAGGTAAGGAAGTAAATATGTATTCTAGCATTCCATTTTAAGTGGAACGTTTTTTGGTTGGTTATGGTTACATAGCTTTTTCAAATTTAATCTCAAGGTATATTCAGTTTACGTAACTGGATCAATCACAGCATTTTCACTGATGTTTCAAAACACATTCTCCACCTGCAAATTCTTGAAAACCACTGCAGTTAAGTGGTGACAAAGGAAGAGCTTTATGATTTCAACTCTGTATTAGAGGGTGAACTCAGGTTGTTTTGGAGTGTGGGTTATCCTCAATCTATATGAAATGTAAATAGCGGAGGTTACTTTTTCTTACTTACTTTATAGTGCAAAAAAATCAGAGTATGAGCTGACTGTGAGAAGCCCTTTTATTTAGCAGTCAAAAGATCTGGGGGAATCTCAACAGCTCTCAAGTTTAGTCTGAGGACCTTGAAAAAATGCCATTACTATCAAGTCCTTCTACATGTATTTTGGCAGAAGTTGATTTCCCCATGCTGCTTTATGTTGGCACATTTTGTAAAACAAACATTACGTAACCTTCTGTCTAGCAGCATATCACTACTTATTTCCTGTTTCTTCCCTAAAATAAGGAAGCTTCTCTGCTTAAATCACTGTCTCAGTAATTTAGGAAATCGGTTTTGTTCAAAAAGCACCAGCCTGGAAGTCTGGACCGGGGTCTAAACCACTTCCCCTCACTTCCCAAGGTTCACAGCAGGAAACTAACCCCAGTTACAGAGAGCAGCCAAGACTTGACAGAACCCTTAATGTGGGTCAACCTAAAGAAGATGCAGGAGAATTGAAATTCATGTCTAGACCTGGAGAATTTATAAAGAACACATTCCTCTATTAATTGTACTTCAGTTGTACCATAAATTCAATTAATCTGTTCACCTAGACAAGCCATCAACATTTCTTCATCACAAGACACCCCTTGAGGATTAATGCCTCTGATAGGCTATCACTGTCTTTCTAACTTCTACGAGGTTAACTTCTACAAGGTTAAGTTGCCACCTTCCAACCAAAAACTTTATCAACACAACAGTGCTAATCTGCACTACCAGATCTGGATTCTTAGCCTAGGAAATAACTAAATAACTGGTAAAACACACATTAAAACAGAAGTATGAGTAACTGTGCATCATTTTGTTACAGGAACATAATTTTGGATAGTAATAGCTTGGCTTCTAAAAGGCAATACAATCACTTTTCATCAGATGCTATAAATTCCCTCGCATTCCACGCTACAATTAAGCTAAGCATACATATTTTCCAGTGACACAGATTTTAACAACCACCTTGCTGCATTACTCAAGAGTTCAACTCCAAGGACAGGACTCAAATAACAACACAGACTAACTAGCTTGTTTTCCTCCCTTTACACACTTGTGTATTAAAAGACAGCAGGCATTAAATTACCTCCAAGACTCGCACAGATGACTAAACCATGAATAAGACAGCACACTGCAGAACTAGGAGCTTGCTCTCTAGTTAGTTGTATAAAAAGCCAAATACGAAGTGTTCTCAAGAAACAAAACATTAACCTGGGATCTAACATCACAGGGAGGTTCTTCGCGAAGCCATAGCAGCCATCTGGAGTTAATCTGACTGCGGTCTGGAGGAGTAGTTGAATAACACATTGGAAGAGTACACAGAATACACACTGCAACTTTTCAACTCCTGAAATACTTCTGTCTCCTTACACGCAACATCTAAGACTTAAGCACAAAACCTTGCTTTACCAAACGTGCCTATTTTTTTCTTTAAACTGCCGTTAGCAAGGCTGAAACAGGACAGCCAGCAGCTTCTCAGAACTCGCAAAGCTAACTAGGACATCCACGATCTTTCCAAGAAGCGCTGTTGAAGTCCGGCACCAATCAAGCCTCTGAGCCTCCCACGGCCAAGGAACCCACCCGGGGAGACCCAACCCCGCTGCCCTGGGCGGGAAGGGGACGGGGACCACGGCCGGATCTGGGAGGGAATGCCTCGCAAGCGGGGAGCGGGCCCGCACTCGGGGAAAGGCGGGACAGGGGCCGGGGAAGGGCGGCCGCCGCACCGAGCCCCGCGCTCCCACGGCCGGGCCCTGCCAGCACCGGGGGGAGGAGCGCCCCCTCCCCAGGGACGGGACGCGCTCTCTTACCCACGGTGGACTTGCAGGCCTCGCAGAAGGTGTCGTCGGTGAATCGCTCCATGAGGCTGGTCTTGCCCACCCCCCGCGACCCGATGATGATCACCTGCAGCTTGAAGTCGGCCGGGCGCGGCGGCTGCTTCCTGCGGCGGGACTGCCCCCCCGAGAGCGCCGGCGACCCCGCCGCCGAGCCCGCCCCGAGGTCCAGCCCGCCGCCCCCCGCCCTACGCTGCGGCAGCCCCGAGCCCGGCTCCATCAGCGATGCATGCGGCAGCGCCGCGCTCCCTCCCCGCCCTCCCCGCCACCGGCGGCGACCACTGCGAGGCACGGGGAGGAGGGGGCAGCGAGGACGAGACGCGGCCGCCGCCCGGCCCTGCCCGAGGGGAACGGGAACAGCCACAGGAACGGGAACTGCGCCGCCGCCGCCGCCGGGAGCGGCGCGCCCAGGCCCGCGCCCGCCCGCGCAGCGCCCTCTGCCGCGCCGGAGCCGCGGCCGGGCCGCGCCGCAGTGCCGGGGGCGGGAGCGCCCGCCCGGCCTGCCCCGCCCCGGCCCGGCAGCGGGGTGGGAGTGCGGCCCGGCGTCTCTGCCTTGCCCCGGCCGCCTGCTGGGGTGAGCCGCGGTGCTCTGCGGCTCTGCGCAGCCAGCTGTTTGCTTCGAGATGCCAGTGGGAGCTGTCTCTGCCGGGACGGCGGCGTCTGCACCCTCCTTGGAGGACTGGAGCATTGCTCTTACGAGGAAAGGCTGAGGGAGTTTGGCTTGTTTAGCCTCAGGAAGAGACGGCTGAGAGCGTGTAGATAAATATCTAGGGAGGGGTCCGAAGAAGATCAGGCTGTTCTCCGTGCTGCCGAGAAATAGGACAAGAGTCAACGAGGGGAGCGGATGCACAGAAAGTTCCACCTGAACACGAGGAAGAAGTTTTTCACTGTGCAGTGACCGTGCCCTCGAACAGGTTGCCCAGAGGAGTGTGGAGTCTCCCTCACTGGAGATAATCAGGAGCCCTCTGGACACAATCCGGTGCGCTGTGCTCTAGGGTGACCCTGCTTGAGCAGGGAGGTTGGACCAGATGACCCACTGTGGACCCTCCCTACATGACCTGTTCTGTAATTCTTGATTTTGTGATTGTCTAATTTTGTCTCAACCTAAATTGACCTTCAGGTAGTCAAGCAGACCTCAGCCCTGGATGGACTCCTTGTGTGTGGTAGCGCACATGGTCTGGGGTCATCCAGGGATGGATTTCACTGTCAGATTTCTGAACCTGGTACCCGCCTGCTCCTGGGCACCGACTTTTTCATAACAACCACCTCTGCCAGCTCAGTTGTTCAAATTCCAAGCAAAGGAAAATATGGCTGTAGAGGAAGCAGTGTAATAAATCATATGAGGGGAAAAAATGATTGGGATGAGCATTGCTTGTTGTAGTTTTTGAGGAAATTTCTATCTCTCAAGCTCTGAGGACCTAGAGTTCAGACAATACAGATTTTTCAGATGCAGCTGGCAGCAAAGGGTGCAGAATCATAGAATGGCCTGGGTTGGAAGGGACGTTCAAGATCATCTAATTCCAATCACACTGCTATGGGCTGGGACAACTTTTGCTAGACCAGGTTGCTCAGAGCTCCATCTAACTTGGCCTCGAGCACTTGCAGGGCTGAGGCATCTACAGCTTCTCTTCCAGACATGGGAGGGATTCACAGTCTTAAGAGAATCTTAAATCTATGTGTAGGATAAAGTATTATGATCATGAGAAGCATGGACAGCCAAAGCTGGTGAAGATGTGAGAATATTTGGTCTCATTTTCTAGATTCTCACTACCATTTGTAAGCTAAGAAAATTTGTCAAGGGAATGTAAAATTTGGGGTACATTTAGGAAACCATTGTCGTACAGGAACGACTTCCTCAACAGCTAATTTTCTTGACCAAGTGAGGCTATTTGATGGTGAGGCTAAGTTTCCAAGAAAACAAACAAACAAACAAAAATAGAAAAAACAAAGGAAACCCCCAAATAAGCAAATAAAAAACCTCCACAAACAAAATGAGATCTAGAACCAATTTAACAGTTTTCTTAATTGCCACTGAATTTCATTACAAGAAAAACTGGCAGTTCTTCAAACAAGTAGAATGGTCTAAACCTTAAACAAACAAAAACCCTATCAATCCCAACACTTCTTCTGCATTCCACTCACCCTACCCTCTCCTTACTGATTATATGTAATGCTGTAATTAGGTATTTGAAGGGGCAACTCATCACTGAGAGTGAATTAATCTAGCAAGTACAACATCATAATAAGATAAGCTTTTTGATTTGAGTTGCGTTTTTTTATCCCTGAGGTCCATCCTCTAGAATTGTAATGTTCTTCCAAATCTCTAACTCTGATAGATCCTCAAGACTGCTCTGCTCTTCCTAAAGGTTGCAGGCCACTAGGTATGTTGTAGGCTGTTCTTGCACCTTCATTATTGGTCATTAGAGTAGCCTCAGTTCCACTTGTTATTTTGTGTGCTACCAGTTCACTTTCAAACAAGGTAATTCAAGCAAATCTATGCTGACCACCCTATTCCTGTACCTGTGCACAGATATTCAGCAACATTAATATTTTCAGTCCTTCATTAAATGAACTGAACTGTGAATACCAGGCTTCAGTTGCATAGCCTTGAGTAGTTTGCATCATTTGTTCAGCAGAAGAGCTTTTTCCTGATTAGTCCACAGCCGTGGAGAACCTGCAAACATGAAGTGAATTTTTTTGTGCCTCCGGTCTGTTTCCAGCCATTGCCACTCTTCCTTTTTCTCTCTTTCACTATTTGGTGGGGTCATCTCAGTGAATGTATTTTTCATGTTAGCTAGTTCCAGATCTTTCCTTCAGCATCTGTTACCACTCACTATGTAACTGCTCTTAGTTTCATAAAGAGATTTATATTGGTATGATTCATACACTTTCCCTAAATGGAAGACTGTATATATGAGGTATTAAGTGTATGTATGTGCATCAGTAGAATCTTGCCAACATACATGCATAAGAATATACTGATACGACTATATAAAAAGTTTGGGTGAAGCTGTACAACTTTTATGGATATCCTGGCCTGCACTTCGACTCTTTTTTAAACACAAATAAAAGATGAACATGGGAAAAAAACTCAATCAAAAACTAGCTCAAGAAACAGAGAAAGAGATGGGATTTTGATTTCCTTGTAATTGTTCGGTGAAAAATAATCAATATGCTAGTAGGTAGTGTAGTCTGAGTTGCAATGTTTTCATTACAAATTAAATTGGTATTGGCCAGCAGAAAAAAGGTTGGAGCAGAACTCACAGGGTTGCTACAGCAGCAGGGATGAAATAGAAAAAGAGCTTATATCCTCTTGAAAAGCAAAGAAACAAAAGAGAAAAAAAGGTCCCCAAACCCCCAAACCTCTCATTTTATTAATAAGCATATATATGGAAAAAAGGGCTATTTTAATACATGATTCAGCTGTGCTCTTAGGGCAAACTGTAGCTAAAATTTTCATCCCTCCTCTGCACCCTAAACACTCTGAGGGCAGGCAACACATGTGTTTATGGTTAGGAATATGAAGGCAGGCTTGCTTCAATGTGGGGAGTGGCTTGGAGATGTCACTTCGTGTCTGTACATTGAATTTCCACTATACAGCCTTTAGTACATATCCTCTATATGTCATCTGTCATGCCCCAGGCCTAAAGTCTTCCTTTTCATGAAGTTTTTTTTGCCTTCTGTTACGTCTTGTCCTCTTCTATATTTGATCCAAGTGGAATTTATTTCAAGCGAATTATTTAGAAGAAAATACATGAAGTATTCCTTTGGAGAGAGGAGGTGGGGGTAGAGCAGGGCTGGTTGGACACATCAGCTTCCCTGGCTGTCAAACCCAGTCTCTCGAAGCTTAAAGGGTATTGATGGAATATTGACTGGCTGGTCACTGTTCCGGTGGAAGGAACTCTTGCTACTCAATTGACTACAACGCTATAGTTAATTTGAATGTCTCTTTAATCAATCTTTCTCACAGGCTGTTCTGTGATACTTATGCCATCACATCTGAGCTATGTTACTATTATAATTTATTTATCTTTTCAGTACACATCTAAAGGGATACCGTTGTGTCCGCATTACAGCTGGGAAACTGAAGCCTTGGTATTTTTGGCTGTGTACTCTTTGAGACTGATTGGAAAAATTTTAGATTGTTATCTCGTCTTAAGTCTTGAGGATTTCCTTCATAAGCTGCTTGGAATATACTGCTTTGGAAAGGGTGGCAAGAAGATTTTTAAGACAATGGCAATCAAAATGAACACAAGACAGGGACTGGAAGCTTATGATGGAGTGGTCTGAAAGTGGAATTTCAAAGGCTTTTGCTATAGTATATTGGAAAATTTATAGCACTTCAGAAGAGTGATCCAAGAAATAGTAGTCTTGACCTACACTGGAGGAAATGCTAAGCACAGGGGTATAGCTAACATCTTCCTTTCCCAGAGAGCTCAAAGTTTTATAGAGCTTTTTCAAGGTGCATAGCAGAATGCAGATTCTCCCTCCCAGATTAATATCTTAAGACAATCTCTTATCAAATATAAATTAAATCAGTGGCTTTTGTTAGCTTCATTGCTCCTCTTTTTACCGCATGAGCTGGTGAAAAGACATCTATCTGCAACTTCTGTTTTTCCTCGTCTATATTTTTTTTAAGAAGAAACAATTACCTTTTCTCTCCTGTTTTCAGAAACTTCATCAACTCTGAATATTTTTCCCTTGCAGTTCAGTGGTCAACTGTGATTTGCATCTGAGTTTTATATGAACTCTCTGAACAGCTTTTATTCTGAGCAGGCAACCTCTTTTTTATTGTTTTTTCCTTTCTAGGCTTGAATATTTTATTTACTGTGCGAGTGAACTGAAAGGAACTTTTTCCTAGGCCAAGAACCCATTTTGAGATTTGAAAACCAGCAATGTTGAGTGATATCACACCCTCCTTTAGTTCCTTAGTATTTTTTTCCCCTTATAATTCAATAATAATGTTATTTCATCCATATTAAGTCTCATTTTGGAGAAATTCCTTACATGTGTGGGATATTTGTCATCCAGTGTCAACATGTCAAATTGAGTATGACTAAATCCAAAAAGAAAGCAAATAAAAATTAGGAAAAGTCCTACTGTAAACAACTTTGAAAATCCTTTAATGTACTTCAATTTTAAGAGGTCTTCTCATTGATTTCAGTGTGGAGTTTGGCCTCCTGATTATACATATAAATTTGAACGAAGACAATAAAAGGATTTTATGTGAGGGAGGGACTTTCTTACTAGCTCCATTAGTGTGAGGGTTAATAGGCTGCATTCTGATCACTGTCATTTCTGAGTGGGTTTTCCTTTGACACATCTTGCACATAGAGAACAACTTTACACATGTAATCCATGCCTTTCTTCAGGCAGAGTGAACAGCTTTCCACATCTTCTTGGAAACAGGATTAACTTCTACATATGCAGGGACTCATGGGAGAACTGGAAGGAAGTAAGCAGGAGAATCAGGCACTCGGCTTTCATTTTTTAACAAATTTGGGGATGCAGAACACTTAATACCCTTTAGCTTTTGCCTTGGGTTAGTGTGGTCTGCCACAGGAACTCTGGTCTGTCCTGTGAAGGTACACAGCTCCCTATCCCCAGTGGAAGGCTGTCTTTGGAATATATTTTGCTGAATTCCTTGGTTCACAGAAAAATATTCATTGACATCTATGGAATCAAACCTGTGCACACTTGTTGTTGTTGAAGCTTCCAATAAAGTTCTGAAGTACACTAAAAAAATTACAGAGCAATTTTCCTGATGCAAGCATATCTACCTCAGTCCTGTTTCTAGCAATGCTTCAAGTAAAAGATATTTTCTATTGAAATGAGAAACTCGGTAGAGTGCAAAAAATAAATCCCGAAGATAAATGGACCTAGAAACAAATTCTTAGATTAAAATTAAAGCTAATGATCCAATAATCTCTGACTACTGTAATGTGATAAAAACTGAAGCAAACCTTCAAAGTATGCAATCATATGGAGCTCAGGTTGTTATAATAAGCTTGACTGACCAAGTTTTCTTCTTACTTTTAATTCTGCACTTTTCTTAGCAATTTCAGAGAGCCATTGTTAGATAGTTTTCAAAATTTTGATTCATTTAAAGAGAAATAAAACTCTGAGGTTTGATAATATTGCTAATTATTGTGATGAACTTGAAGGCCTTGAATATGGAAGGATTACAATTAGATGAAGACATTAAAATACTTTGCTCACTATAAGGAGTAATAGATTTTTTTTATAAAGCATGCAGTCTTTCTATGGGTTGCCTTTATTGTAAGCAATGACTTTTAAAACCTCAAGAATTTTTTCTTTCTTGTATTTGTCTGTGAAATACTAAAGGATAAATTAATTCTAGATAAAGATCTAGATCCCAGAGAAAGTCAGAAATTACTGTTAAGAAAGTGATCTGTTTATGCATTTCAAGACCACTAGGTGCTGCCTATTCACTGCAGCTAATGTTATAGTCTCTTTTATAGTGAGAGGAATTAGGTGAATTATTCATAGTATCAAACTGGATTTGAGGCCTTTTTATTCCCACTGTAATCCAAATAACTGAGAATAAAGCTAAAAATGTGGTAGAAAGCTTTTGTTGTGTAATTAAGACAAGAATTTTCTTGGCCACTTAGTTTTGAGCCCTCGATTACTGACATGGTAAATAAAAGGTGTCAAGAAAATCCTGCAAAACGCTATTCCAGTGTTTTAAGACAGGAGGACACAAAAAGGCCCCTTATATTCTAGTCTGACTGGCATAGGAGGGATTTACTGCCAGGCAATTACTGAAAATTGAAAAATATAATTAAGGTTCACTTAAAAGTTTATAATCTCACATTAGCTCTGATGCTCATTATCATCTTAAATGCAACAACTATTGTTTTATAAAGCATGTGGGAAGAGCTGGTTTCTTAGAGTTAACATTTAATCCTTCCTAATATATTTCATTACCTGCTAATTCTGTACATGCAACTGCAGATTAAAGACAGACAGGAGCAGAAGAATAGTTCTTGCTACATAGTTAAAATAGAAAAAAATAATGCAGATCTCTAGCTTTAAACAAGCCTGTCCAGGATAGTTGTAAATAATGCTTAGAAATGAAATGCCAACAGCAATCACAGCATGTGAGTCCGCAGACAAATGGAAGCTCATGGCTGCATCAAATCTAGTGGAAACAGTTGTGGTTTTGCTGTGTTTGACAAGCCTGTATTTCTGTGTTCCACAAGATGGACGGCTGTATGGAGTTTAACACCAACTGTATGAAGTTAAACAAGGACAAGTGCTGGATTCTGCAGCTGGAGCACAGCAACCCTGGATGAATGTACAACCTGGGGAATGAGAGGTGGAAGACCAGTGCCGTGGAAAGGAACTGTGAATTCTTGGTCTTTGGCAAGTTGAACATGAGTCAGCAATGAATGTCCTGGCAGCAAGGAGGGCCAGCCATCTCCTTGGGTGGCATTGCCAGCTGGGTGAGGGAGGGGATTGTCCCGCTCTGCTCTGTACTGGGGTGGCCTCACCTCAAGTCCTGTGTGTGGTTTTGGGAGCTACAATATAGGAAAGACACTGAGCTCTCAGAGAGCATCCAAAGGAGGGTCAAAAGGATGTTGGAGGGCCTTGAGGGGAAGCCGCATGAGGCGTGGCTGAGGTCACTTGGGCTGTTCAGCCTGGAGAAGAGGAGACTGATGGGAGACCTCACTGCAATTAGGAGTTCCTCATGAGGGGAAGAGGAGGGGCAGGCACTGATCTCTGCTCTGTGCAGAGTGACAGGAACCTGAGGGAATGGCCTGGAGCTGTGTCAGGACCTGAGGGAATGGCCTGGAGCTGTGTCAAGGAGCTTTAGGTTGGATATAAGGAAAAGGTTCTTCAGAGAGAGGGTGGCTGGGCACTGGAACAGGCTCCTCAGGGAAGTGGTTACAGCACTAGCCTGACAGAGTCCAAGAAGCATTTGGCCAATGCTCTCAGGTGCACGGTGTGACTCTTGGGTTGTCTTGTGCAGGCCAGAAGCTGGACTTCGATGATCCCTGTGGGCTACTTCCAACTCAGGACGTTCTGTGATTCTGTGACTAGTTTGGAAACAGATATAGGACAAGAAATAGAATTAAAGAAAATTGATAGTTTGTCTGTATTAGCATATTATGAGAAATGAAACATTGAAATAAAATAGGCAGCGTGCAGAAAGCCACGTTATTGTTACTATGTGTGTTTGATACCACTTTCTCTTTTCTAATGAAGAAGAGATGAAATTTCATTTTTCCTTTGACTGAAGTAGAGCATTTTGTTTCAGTAGGAAGAATAATAAAGATGTGAAACTAATGTTGAAAAGCAGAACTAAGCATTATCAAAAGTTTTGGAATGATTTAGATAAAAAATTAAAAGTACAGTTGTTCTCTTCATCTCAGTGAAATGACTAAGAATAAAGCTGTACCCACCTTATTTTCAAGGTCTGGAAAAAAAAAGTAATGTTTGAATAAACAATGCAATAAAGAAAATTAGTAGTCTAGGTGAAGCAATTAATCACTTCTATTAAATATTTCTTTATAAAAATATCACATCTATCTATCTATCTATCTATCTATTTATCT